>SJYX01015705.1:28901-64063 GCA_006410675.1 Oreotragus oreotragus
GACCTTAGTCGGCAAAGTAATGTCTCTGCTTTTGAATACATTATCTAGGTTGGTCATAACTTTTCTTCCAAGGAGTAAGCATCTTTTAATTTCATGGCTGCAATCACCATCTACAGTGATTTTGGAGCCCAAAAAAATAAAGTCTGACACTGTTTCCACTGTTTCCCCATCTATTTCCCATGAAGTGATGGGACCGGATGCCATGATCTTCGTTTTCTGAATGTTGAGCTTTAAACCAACTTTTTCGCTCTCCTCCTTCACTTTCATCAAGAGGCTTTTTAGCTCCTCCTCACTTTCTGCCATCAGGGTGGTGTCATCAGCATATCTGAGGTTATTGATATTTCTCCTGGTAATCTTGATTCCAGCTTGTGTTTCTTCCAGTCCAGCGTTTCTCATTATGTACTCTGCATAGAAGTTAAATAAGCAGGGAGACAATATACAGCCTTGACGTACTCCTTTTCCTATTTGGAACCAGTCTGTTGTTCCATGTCCATTTCTAACTGTTGCTTCCTGACTTGCATACACATTTCTCAAGAGGCATGTTAGGTGTTCTGGTATTCCCAGTCTTGGCGGTTGATTAATTCATAATTCATAAAGGTTGACTAATGTATATGAAAAATATTGATATTTTGAGGTTTCACCTGCTGTTTTATTGGATTTCCTTTGCTTTCTCACGGGCAGTTAGAGTTCAGCAACCCAGATTGGAGTTGGCTCAGTTCTACGCAATCTCTCCCACTTCAGGTGTGTCCTTACTCCTGTGATGTTGTCTTTCTTACTCCCTCTTGATATCGTCTCTTTTGATTGTCTGTTCTCATTCAACTTGAGATTTTCCCTGTCTTTGACATAAGAAGTTATTTTTCAGTGATTCAGGTGATGGTAGGCAGTGATTCTAAGTGAAGGTGGTAGTTGGGTCCTACTCATACATGAAGCCTTTGCCGACACTCACCTTCAGCGGGCAGTGAGGCACTGCCTTTCTCTGCCCAGGGGAGCATGCCTATTGGGCTCTGCACATACTCGCAGTCAACATGGACACCTGCCCACCAGGATGGGGAGTCATTTTCTGACTGCCAGGCTGTACTGGTAATCAGATCTCTTTCTCAAGTACTCCTGATGTCAACTGCCATAGGTTTTAGGGGAGGCAGTTCTGAGGTAAGTCTGGTGTTATCCAAAAGGTTATGCCCTATGTGGCCACTTCCTTCTAGTTCCTTTGGCTAAAGAAACCAGGCTCATTGTCTTTTTGTTTATTTTCAATTTTTGTCCGCCCTATTGCTCTTTCAAGCTTCCAAAATTCTCCATTAGCCAAGGCAAGAAGAAATCCAGAACTTGCCAGGTTGTTGTTTCAGCCACAAGATCCCTAGAAAAGCTGTCTTCTTTTTTTCACCTGAAAGGATCTCCTGGTGTTCATTTCATGCATCTCCTGTTTAAGAAGCAGAGAGGAATCGGGTAAAATATTTCTATTCTGTCTTATCTGGAACTGGAAACCCTCCTTATTTTAATACTTATCCTCCATTTAAATATAAGTTTGCAAACTTCTAAGTAACCAGCTTCATTCAGTATGAATTTCGTACACCACTCAAGCTCTGAGTGGGAAGGAGAAGTTGGGACAGAGTGGTACCCATGTCAATGAGACTCCAGCATCCCAGATCCACACCCAGAGAACTGCACCTTGGCGACCACCATCCTTTTGTGTCTTTTGTAAAACTGAGTTCACTGTCCTTACTTTTCTGAATATAAAATAAACTTCTGTTGACTAGAGGAAATTTTTAATATTTCTATTATTTTATTTAAGGCTTCAAAACTGTGCTAGATCCCAACATCCAGGCACAAAATATATTCCTTTTATCTTGGTACATTTCATTGCATTGTTTAAAAAATTACTTACTAATTTTCTTTCAATCTAATATTTTATCTCTTGATGGCTTCCTCATTAGAATAGTTACATATTTATATTTTTAATATTAGACTATTACATATTTATTACTTATTTATTAGAATGCTTACATACTTATTAAAATTAAACTACAGCAACAAATTCCTAGACTCCACTTTCTTCTTGAGCTACTGTGCCACCTGCCAGCCAGTTGGCTGGATGCTTTGGTCTCCACCATCACTAGCCACTTCACAAGTATGTGCTGCCTTGCACTCTCCACACCACCATGAGTGTGAACTCTACCAGGTCACTGATGGTTTCTGTCTTCCTAAATGCAGTGGGCATTTTCTTGCCTTTGCCTTTTTGACCTATGATCAGCATTGGATGACTCTTTGACATTTCCTCCATTTCTCGCCTTTCTGCTTTAAACAAAAGCAACATATCTATTTTTTCCAAGATGACTTTTTAACTTTTTTTCTCTCTTTTTGCTATATCAGAAACACAGACTCATGCTAGACATTCAAATGATGTTTAAGAAAAGCTAAAATTTACTTTTTTTACTACAACTCAAGGTACTTCTCTAGAGGAAGGCATGGTTAGGTTACGGCTTATAATTTTCTCACATAAAAACTTTATATTTCTCATGATAGTATTTTGATACATCTAAAATGCATTTTTAATTCATGATAATTCTTTTAACTGCCCTTTGACAGTCCCCATCAGACAATGTTATCCCATGTCTTAAGAGAATAAGGGGAAAAAAGCAATTAAAAATTATTCCCAGTTTTCTGAGTTTCAAAATAGATGGTTGAAACATGTTAGAGGAATCACTTTGAGAAAATAAAATTTTCAGTTTTGAGTTATGCTACTGGAGTTATTGAGTTACAATACCTCGAAGATATTGTTGATTCAGTTCCAGACCACTGCAATAAGGTGAAAATCAAAATAAAGTGAGTTGTGAGAACATTTTGTTTTTCCAGTGTATATAAAAATTCTGTTTACACTATCTGTGAAGAAAGCTGAGCACCAAAGAATTGATACTTTTGAACTGTGGTATTGGAGAAGACTCTTGAGAGTCTCTTGGACTGCAAGGAGATCCAACAAGTCCATCCTAAAGGAGATCAGTCCTGGGTGTTCATTGGAAGGACTGATGCTGAGTATAAAACTCCAACACTTTGGCCACCTCATGAGAAGAGTTGATTCACTGGAAAAGACCCTGATGCTGGCAGGGGTTGGGGGCAGGAGGAGAAGGGGATGACAGAGGATGAGATGGGTGGGTGGCATCACCAGCTAGATGGACATGAGTTTGGGCACACTCTGAGAGTTGGTGATGGACAGGTAGGCCTGGCATGCTGTGATTCATGGGGTCGCAAACAGCTGGACACAAGTGAGTGAGTGAACTGAACTGATAGCACATTAAATGTGCAACAGCAAAATGTCTAAGAAGCAATGTACAAAACTTAATTAAAAATAGTTTATTGCTAAAAATTTATAACAATTATCAGATAATGCAAGGTTGTCACCAATCTTAAATTTATAAAAAATGCAATATCTGGGAAGTATAATAAAGTGAAGTGCAGTAAAAGATATGCCCATTTCAGTGTTTTCTGTTTCACATAAGTGGTGTCTCCATCTATATGCTTGTGTGACTCACAAACCCAGAAGTTGTATGAACAGCTTATTCATGCTCATCCTTGTATATAATTTATTTGAGCATCCTATTAATTGTGTTTTCTAAACTTCACAAGGTTATTGCAGTTTTCCCTGTGGCTACTACCATCGCCCTAGCCTAAACTACTAGTATCTCTTGTCTGAATTTCTTACTATTGCAGACACTATTCTCATAAGCCTTAAACTTCTCTCTCCATGTCTATGTGGCTCATCTCAAAATGACTTCCTCATTAATAGCTAGAATACCCTGGTGGCTCAGGTGGTAAAGCGTCTGCCTGCAGTGCAGGAGACTGGGGTTTGATCCCTGGGTCAGGGAAGATCCCCTGGAGAAGGAAATGGCAACCCACTCCAGTACTCTTGCCTGGAGAATCCCATGGACAGAGGAGCCTGCTAGGCTATAACCCATGTGGTCCCAAAGAGTCAGACACAACTGAACAACTTCACTTTCACTTTAGAGGGCAAACATCATCTTCAGGTGTCCTTTCGAAATTCTCCAGAGATTTTTCACTGCTTTAAGAATGGGGGGAAAATAATGCAAATCACGGTTTCCAGGGCACTTCCTCCCTCTACTGTGATCAGGACCCAGGTAGATTTGATATCCTTGCAGTTTTCTCAAATGTTTGTTCTTAGGTACTTTATCTTTTTTGATTTCTCATTATACATTCTGATATTCTTCTTTTTTTTTTAATTTCCCAAAACTTCTTACTGTCTTATTACTTTCCAGAACTGATTTCTTGTAACTTTCAAATATAAAATTTTATTATTTTTAAATAATAAAAATTGTACTAGCTACTTTACAATATTTATGTTGCCTGCTTTTCCCCTCTGGTTTAACTTCAGTGGTTAATACTCCTGGAACATAATTATGAAAGAGTAAAGACAGCAGACAGCTCTCAGAATTTTCTGGTTTTGTGTCATTAATCATCTTCCTGATTTTATATTTTGTTTTCTCTCTCTCTTTTCTAAAAGTCATCTCTGTTCCTAATGACTTTTTCTATTCCATGCTTGTTTCACTTCATATATGTCATGTGTAAAAAGGAAACAGTCTCTTCACTGGATAAGCTGAGTAGCTCTGTGTGTGTGCTGTCTCTTATACACATCTAGTGTTTGCATCTTTTTCTTTCAAAATGTGATTACTATCATATTAATGTATGCCTCATTAAAAAATTAGTCAAGCACACTTGGTAATATATTTAGAATATTTTGCCCACTTGATTTAAAATGCTTATGGTTATATTTGAGTTTAAAAGTACTATCTTGCCATCTGTTTTCAATTTAAGCCATCTTGTCTCTTCTTTTTTTATCCATTTTCTTTTCCCTTTACATTTACTTCTCTTCTTATTCTCCTTGAAATAAANGTGTGTGTGTGTGTGTTTTTAATGAAAAAAAAAAGAGAATGAGTATTTTCACTTAAATTTCAATAAATATCCTTCAATGAATGAATATATTCAATATACAAAATGACTATTTAACAGTTTATTGCTGTCTATTCAAAATGTTTTATTTTTTATTAAAATCTCTCTATAATATGTATGTTCATACTTAAAAAACCTTTACGTGAATTGTAAATGATTCTGTCAGGGTATAGTCCTAGAAATATATTCTGGATTAAACATATGACATTTTTTCAAAAGACTGTTGATAAAATAGCCCAATTCTCTAAACTGTGTTCTGGAAGTTTTCTACTAATTAATACCTCCATTAAAGCGGGATTAGTGTTCAAGTTTTGCCTGCAATTAAAGGAAGTAACCCCCCTGGGAACGGGCAGTCTCAGACTACTGATTCTGCGGGCATCTTGCATTAGGTGACAGTCTTGTACCTCCTGGCCTTCCCTCTCTGCTCCCCCTTCACACAGGCATAATGATGTCCAGAGGTCAGGCCACATTCAGATGCTGGGCTGGACTTGTTGAAGCTGCAGGCCCAGAAGAGCGGGCTGACTCCTGGTGTGGTAACTACAATACTGGTGTTATTATTTCTATTCCTATCTGCTCTTGGCACAAATGAGAGCAGCTCTGGAAAAGCCGAACCTGTTTTCCAATGCCAACATGTTCTACTAATGATTGCTGCAAAATGCCAGCTGTAGAGACAGAGGGAAAGATTTCTTCTGCTTGTCTTGCCTTTAGGGATGGAAGGAAGAAAAAATCCTCAGTGAATGTGCATTGGGAGCCAATTACATGGAAGTTTCTCTGTTTCTAGGTCGGTACCTTCTGCCCAAAGCTCCCTGAGCTCTCTGCTCCAGGCCGAATTCCCTCTTCTCTAACCGGGTTTCTCTGCTTAAACTCTGAATCACATTCTCATTACCCTCAGAAATGGTATGGACTGGGGTATTAGAGTCCTCTGAAAATAGAAGTGCAGATTTCCCTTCTCTTAAACCACTCTGCTTGTCTGGATCCTTTAAAATTTCTGAAAGGGCTCTAATCAGGACCACACTCAGGGAGCCAGACCATGTTCATTCTGGGGCAACTGCCTGTGTGAAGCATCCTGCAGACTGGAGGGAGAAAGTTAATTACCCGCCTCGCCCACTGAGGGCTTGCTCCTGAGGTCAGCGTTCTTCAGTTCTTACAGCCTTACTAGATGGCTCCTTTGGTTTCCGTCTTTAAGGTGAGAGAACCAAGGCTCAGAGAGGTTAAGGAGTTTTGCAAAGTCACACAGCTAAAGCTGACAAAGCCAAGACTTGTTTCTAGATCTGGCCGCCTCACTCGGGCCCTTCCTCCTCAGGAAGCACTTGGCCCCAGTCTTCGCTGCGCTCGCTGGAGCAGCCGGAGCATCCTACTCCACAGAGATCAACGCAGTAAAGGGAAGGGCAGAGGTCCACGGCGGGGGCCCTAGGATGGTGCTGGGTGGGGCCTGGTGTTTAAATTCCTCCAGCGATTCTAGCACGAGCCAGGTTCACCTGGCTCCGCAGTGCCGCAGTGAAGCCCTGCGCGGCTCTGCATTCACGCTGCCGGTGGGCGGCAGTCAGGCCTCTCTGTCCTCCACTCCAGGCTGGCGAGGATTTGGGGCAGACTGCAATCAGAGTAGGCCTGCTTGCAGAGCTTTACGATTTTCAATACCCTGAAGGATTAATTCCAAGGTTCCTAACCCAGCAAATTAAGTTCTTACCTCTCTCTCCTCCTCCCCCCTTTCCCCAGCCTGCTGTCATATTCTGCCTCAACTGACTTATGTGGGGTCCCCTCGACAGCCGTCCCTTGCCCAGGTCTCCAAGGCTCTGCACGAGCTCCTCCATCTGCCAGGCGCTTCCTTCCTCCCCCAGTGTTGCCTTCACTCCATGTCTGCCTTCTAAATCCCAGTGACTTAGGGGTCACCTCACCTCCTCTCAGAACCCCTCCCCACTCTACCCCCTACGCCGACCACCACCGCCATTGATCATCTTCATTTTCTCCAGTGAGGCCAAATTTTGTTTTCTTGCTCCGTTGTTCTGGCCTCCCATCCTGACCAGGCTCAGCACACGTCGGGCAGAGATGATTTTGTTTACTTGCATTCTCTCTGACTGGACTGTGGCCTCCTTGGAAACCTGTCTTGCCTAGTACATAGGATGCAGTAATAAGCACTGAACACAAAGTGCCAAGCAAAGGTTCAGCTAGATCCTCTGGAAGTATCTAGATTTTTACCCTCCTTGATTCAGAAAGGTGAAGGCTTCTGTAAGACCAATTTTCTAGCAAAGGAAGAATTAATTTGAATCAGTACAGTTTCAATTACTTATTGAATTTCTATTGTGGAGTCTTTTGTCTCCAAGGTAATTAATAAAAATACTGTTAATCAAAAACATGGTTTTGATAGACAATGTTACAAGATAAGCTTTTTGATCCTCCTTGATTCAGAAAGGTGAAGGCTTCTGTAAGACCAATTTTCTAGCAAAGGAAGAATTAATTTGAATCAGTACAGTTTCAATTACTTATTGAATTTCTATTGTGGAGTCTTTTGTCTCCAAGGTAATTAATAAAAATACTGTTAATCAAAAACATGGTTTTGATAGACAATGTTACAAGATAAGCTTTTTGAAACAAGAATTTGCTTTCCTTGGTGTGTACACACATTGGAATATTACTCAGCCATTAAAAAGAATGAAATGATGCCACCTGCAGCAACATGGGTAGACCTCACGATTATCATACTAAGTGAAATAAGTCAGAAAGGGAAAGACCAAGAATGAAAAAGACAAGCAATCATATGATATTGGTTATATGTGGAATATAAAATATGTTACAAAAGAACATATTTACAAAAGAGAAACAGACCCATGACATAGAAAACCAATTTACGATTACCAAGGGGGAAAAGTGGGGAGGGGTCAATTAGGACTTTGGGATTAACATATACACTCTACTATATATATGTGTGTGTGTGTGTGTGCGTGCGTATGTATATATAACATGATTTATAGATAACATGTTGATATATTTCAATATATAAATATTGGTAACCAATAAAGACCCACTTTACAGCACAGGGTACTATATACAATATTTTGTAATAATCTATAATGGAAAATAATATGAAAAAAATATATAGAGAGCGTATATTTGATATATTTTATATTTTAACTGAATCATTGTGCTGTACACTGGAAATATTGTAAGTCAACTGTATTCCAAAAAATTTTTAGAAAGAATTTGCTTCAAATAAAGTGAAACATGTATACCAAATGGATCACATGCAGTGGTTTATAACATAGACTGAAGTCCCAAGCCAGTCTGTAGACTGGCATCTCCTGTGATGCTGGACACAAGCAGGAAAGCTGGTGTCCTTGGGAAGAGTCAAATAATGTGAGCTGAATTTCTACTTAAAATGAGAGAAACACTGGAAAACAATTTGCTTTAGTTTGGCTTCAGATACCTTCTTTTTAATTTTTTTTTTTTTTCCATGGAGTCAGAGGAGTAAAGAATGTGGTTGGTTTAATGAAAAAGTTCAGGGGAGGTTGAAATTTGCATGTAAATACAGTTGTTTTAAATTCCTGACTTACTGGCAAAACGCCTACATCCTATCATAGGTTTAACTTAAGTGAATTAAAGAGCAGAGGGGCTGCTGTATTATTTTGTATATAAATATAAAATAGAAGTGGCTGAACTACAGGACTGGACTCCACGGGAAAATTCGGATTTTCGGTGAGTGCACTGCCAAACTCTGGTCTCCCAGTGGCATGCAGTGTAGACACACAGAGAAAAGGTAAAGGCAGGAACAGAGGGAGTGTTTCTCATGCGCTCATGGGGAGTCTGTTCATTCACCTAATTCACAACGTCCTTTCCTTTACAAGAGTCCTTTAGGGACCTCTCTTTTTAAAAATACTTTTATTGAACTGTAGTTGATTTACAACGTTGCATTAATTTCTGCTGTATGGCAAAGTGATTCAGTTATATATACCTGTTTTTCATATTCTTTCCCATTATAGTTTATCACAGGGTATTAAACATAGTTCCCTGTGCCATACAGTGGAAACTTGTCCATTCATTCTATATGTAATAGTTTTTTTTTTTTTTCCCATGGAGTCAGAGGAGTAAAGAATGTGGTTGGTTTAATGAAAAAGTTCAGGGGAGGTTGAAATTTGCATGTAAATACAGTTGTTTTAAATTCCTGACTTACTGGCAAAACGCCTACATCCTATCATAGGTTTAACTTAAGTGAATTAAAGAGCAGAGGGGCTGCTGTATTATTTTGTATATAAATATAAAATAGAAGTGGCTGAACTACAGGAATGGACTCCACGGGAAAATCCGGATTTTCGGTGAGTGCACTGCCAAACTCTGGTCTCCCAGTGGCATGCAGTGTAGACACACAGAGAAAAGGTAAAGGCAGGAACAGAGGGAGTGTTTCTCATGCGCTCATGGGGAGTCTGTTCATTCACCTAATTCACAACGTCCTTTCCTTTACAAGAGTCCTTTAGGGACCTCTCTTTTTAAAAATACTTTTATTGAACTGTAGTTGATTTACAACGTTGCATTAATTTCTGCTGTATGGCAAAGTGATTCAGTTATATATACCTGTTTTTCATATTCTTTCCCATTATAGTTTATCACAGGGTATTAAACATAGTTCCCTGTGCCATACAGTGGAAACTTGTCCATTCATTCTATATGTAATAGTTCGCATCTGCTAATCTCCAACTCATAATTCTTCTGTCTCCCAACCATCTCCCGCTTGGCAGCCACAGGTCTGTTATCCATGTCTGTGAGTCTGTTTCTGTTTCATGTGTAATTTCATTTGTGTCACATTTTAGATTCCACATTGAAGTGATATCATGTGATATTGTCTCTCTTTCTGACTTACTTCCTTTAGTATGATTGTCCCCACTCATGTTGGCGCAACTGGCATTATTTCATGCTTTTTTATGGCTGAGTAGTATTCCATTGTAGGCATGTGCTACGTCGTCTTTATTCATTTGTATGTCAGTGGAAATTTAAATTGCTTCCATGTCTTGGCTACTGTTAATAATGCTGCTATATGAACATAAGGGTGCATATATCTTTTTGAATTTTAGTTTTGTCTGGATATATACCCAAGGGAAGAATTGCTGGATCATATGGTAGCTCCAGTTTTAGTTCTTTGAGGCATGACCATACTTGTTTTCCATAGTGACGGCACCAAATTGTGTTCCCATCAACAGTGTAAGAGGGTAGAGATCTCTCTTAAAGTAGCATAACTCCTTAATGAAGAAAGGAATTAAGAGTATTATTTGAAATTTTTTCATTTCCAGAAAAACTTTCAAATGTTAACAGACTAAATCAAATATATAGAGAATATTTGTACAAGGATTTTTTTTGAAAGTTTTAAAAAAACAGAGTATATAGAAGTGATCGATGTGGTCAAAGAACAGACAACCCTGACTAGAGTTAAGGAAATTCTTTCTAAGTGGCTTATCCCACATCTCTCAGCCATTTAAAAACCATTCCCCACCAGATTAAATGGATTTTATAGGTAGGTAGGTGAAGTCACTCAGTCGTGTCTGACTCTTTGCGACCCCGTGGACTGTAACCTACTAGGCTTCTTCGTCCATGGGATTCTCCAGGCAAGAATACTGGAGTAGATTGCCATTTCCTTCTCCAGGGGATCTTCCCGACCCAGGGATCGAACCCGGGTCTCCCGCATTGGAGGCAGACGCTTTAACCTCTGAGCCACCACATTTGCATTAAGAGCTCAAGCTCATGCTGTTTGTTTCTTAGCTTTAACCCTTTATTATTAGAGATGCTTTTGCAAGCTGCAGAGTACCCTCATCCTAGAACCTCATAAGTCACAGATCAACTTCTGTATACACAGAAATTCACCACATTCTTCCAGCTAGTCACCAGACTTAAAACCAGCTTTTGGCAGGAGGCATCCCCTTCGTCTTGTCACTAAACATAAATCAGGCACCCTCTATGCTCTACTCATCTCTGGCCCCAGCCCACACAGAGGGGAATGGTGATGACTCTGGACCTTCATCTCAATGATGAACTGAGATTATTTTCCTTGAAAAATGTTCATGGCCTAGAAGAATCTTTGGAAGTGGGTTTTGGGGGACCATGCCTCCACCATTTCCCCAGATTGCCAGCATTCTGATTAAAAGCCACTTTATTTTCTACCAACATTTGCGAGTAGTGATTTTTTAAGTGGCGAGCACGTGGACCTGATTTGGTAAAAATGCTTTGGGTAGAAGTGTGCTAATGGAGTCAGCTTCTGCCTGGATTCATCATGTAGACCTGGTCAAAAGCTTATTAAGGGAGGAGAACCCTTCCTAAACGAGTGTTTCATGGAGTGACTGACACCTCCAGAAGGAACTCATGGTAATATGTCTATTTATTTAAAAGGAACTAGGTGCAAAAGTGGTAAGATTAGGTAAGCACACATTTATTGTACAATTGTAGTTTCAGCTTTTCCCTTGAATTTCAATAACCAATGCCTTGACTCTATAAAAGTTTGTATCGTCTTGTGTTCCTGTAAATCTTCACTTCTAAACATTACATTACAAAACTGTCTTATGTAATGTTTATGAAAACAAATTAAAAAAATTCATGCTCTATACGTGAAATTCTTTGCATGATGAAATTTTATTAAGCTTATCTTCAGTTCAGTTCAGTCGCTCAGTCGTGTATAGCTAATATTCCTTATTAAACACTTGAAATTAGAAAAGATGAAGATTTTAGCCTTTTATTCCCTCAGGGGCTTTTAGTTTGGTAACCTGTTTATTGTTTCATTAGGTGAGCCATTTAATCAGATACTCATCGTAGATATAGAAATTATTAAGTTTAATGATTCAGGAATTCCCTGAAGAGACAAATAATAACTAAATGGAATAATCTAAATTGATTAGTTTTGCATGTATCATAACAGCTCCTGGAAACATAATATTGAATCTGTCACTTCATTGTTATTCATTAGCTCATTTCATGCATATGTCAGTATCCAAGAGCAATTCCACAATGCAGTTTGCCATTTCATTCTTCTTAAAAAATTGCTTTGTCCTTTGGGGACTTTTATCTTTGATAATGTAAATTTGATATGTAAACCTCATAAAAAAACCGAATCATATGATGAAGGTCATCTCTCTAATTCTTGAATTATATACTGAAGCACTGTACACATTGTACTGACTTTTTTCAGGGAGTCCACACCAGCCACATCATAAGTAATAAAGATGTTATGCATTGTAAAAGATAGGAACATGTGAGGTAGAAAAATATATCCTTGAGGAGCTTACAGTCTGTGACTTTGAGAAGGTAATGTATAAAATGTTTTTTGAATGATATGTGACAGGCTGTGGTGATTAAAAGACAAAATGTAATTTGTATATTTAATAGAATGTTGTCATTCAAAGAGCTACTTTGGCAAGCTATCTAACTATTAAGTTTGTTGACATTGCTACAGTATAACTTTGGAATGCTGTCATTTGGATTTGTTTTCAGAGTGAATTACAAAAGCATAAGGAAACCTGTTTCTTACTGNAAAAAAAAAAAAAAGAAGGAAAAGAATTGAGGACAGTCTCAGAGACTTCTGGGACAATATTAAACACAGCAACATTGGCATTATAGGGGTCTCAGAAGAAGAGAAAAGGTCTGAGAAAATATTTAAAAGATGACAGTTGAAAATTACCCTAACATGGGAAAGGAAATAGCCATCCAAGCCCAGAAAGTGCAGAGAGTGCCATACAAGATGGACCCTAAGAGAAACAAGACATATATTCATCAAACTAAGAAAAACTAAGTACAAAGTCAAATATTAAAAATCAGCAAGACAAAAGCAACAAATAACATACAAGGGAATCCCCATAAGGCTATCAGCTGATTGTTTAGCCAAAACTCTGCAGGTCAGCAAGGAGTGGCAGTATATATTGAAAGTGATGAAAAGGAAAAAACTACAAATGATTACCCAGCAAGAATTTCATTCAGATTTGATGAAGAAATTAAAAAGTTTACAGATAAAAAGCCATGAGAATTCAGCATCACCAAACCAACCTTACAACAAATGGTAAAGGAATTTCCCTAGGCAGGAAACACAGTGTAGAAAAAGACCCACAAAACAAATCCAAACAATTAAGAACATAGCAATAGGTACATACATATCAATAATTACCTTAAATGTAGCCGTTTACATGCCCTCAACTGAAAGACACAGACTGGTCTAATGGACACACACACACATACATGATTTCTACAAGAGACACATTTCAGACCTAGGAAATGTACAAAATGAAAGTAAGGGGATGGAAAAAGATATTCCATGCAAATGGAAATTAAAGAAATCTAGAGCAACAGGACTCATATCAGACAAAATAGACTAAAATATAAAACTATTACAAGAGATAAGGAAGGACATTATGTAATGATCAGGTGAACAATCTAAGAATACTTTTGGTAACAATTATAAGCATGCATGCACCTAACATAGAAGCACTTCAATACACAAGGGAAATGCTAAAAATCATAAAAGGAAAAATTGACAGTAACCCAATAGAAGTGAGGGACTTTAACACCCTACTGACACCAACAGATGGATCACCCAGGCAGAAAATAAAAAAAAGTAAATACAAGCTTTAAATGACACAATAGACCAGATATAATTAACTGATATTCATAGGACATTCCACCTGAAAGTGGCATAATACAAAAAGAGCAGAATAAAGAAAACAATAAAAAAGATAGTTTCTCAACTGTACGTGGAACACTTTCCAGTATAGACCACATTTGGGGTCACAAATCAAGTTTCAGAAAATTTGAGAAAATTGAAGTTTTGTCAAGCATGCTTTCTGACCACAATGCTATGAGATTAAAAATTAATTACAAGGAAAAAAAAAAACTTAAACAATCACAGGCACTGCTGAATATCCATGTGATCACTGCATAAATTTTAGTAAATACATAGAAACAAGTGACAATGGAAATATGATGACCAAAAACCTTGGGGTGCAGCAAAAGCAGTTGTAAGAGGGAAGTTTATAGCAATTCAATCTCACCTGAAGAAACAGTAAAAAGCACAAGTAAAGAGTCTAAACTTACAACTGAAGCAACTAGGGAAAGAAGAACAAAGGAAACTCGAAATCAGTAAAAGGAAAAAAAAACTTAAAGATTAGAGAAGAACTTAAAAAAAGAAAATAAATGAAGAAAATGGCAAACATCAGTAAAAGTAAAAGTTGGCTCTTTGAGAAGATACACAAAACTGATAAATCTTTAGCCAGACTCCTCATGAAAATTAAAAGAGGACTCAAACTAATAAAATTAGAAATGAAGAAGGGAAAATCACAACTGACACAGTAGAAATATGAAGGATCATATGAGACTGCTGCAAACAACTCTACACCAATAAAATGGGCAACATTTGAAGAATCAGACAGATTCTTGAAAATGTACAACCTTCCAAGACAGAGCCAGCAAGAATCAGGAAATATAAACAGACCAATCACAAGTAATGAAATTGAAACTGTAATTTAAAATCTTCCAACAAAAAAAAGTCCAGGACCAGATGGCTTCACATGGGGAATTCTAGCAAACATTTAGAGAAGAGCTAAAATTTACCCCTCTCTTCCAAAAAAACCACAGAGGAAGAAACACTCCCAAATTCATTCTACAAGGCCACCATCACCCTGATACCAAAATAAGACAAAGATATCACAAAAAAAGAAAATTATAGACCAATATCACTAATGAACATTGATGAAAAATCCTCAACAAAATACTGGCAAACAGAATCCAACAACACATTAAAAGTATCATACATCATAATCAAGATTTATCCCAGAATGCAAGGATTCTTCAATATATGCAATAAATGAATATATTCTTCAGTATATTCAAATCAACCCATGGGATACACTATATTAACAAATTGTAAAATAAAATTATGTTCATCTGTATATATGCAGAAAAAGCTTTTGACAAAATTCAACACTCATTTATGATTAAAAAAAAAAATCTCTCCAGAAAATGGGCATGGAATGGACCAACCTCAGCATAATACAGGTCGTATATGATAAGTCCACAACAAACACCATTCTCAATGGTGAAAAACCGAAAGCATTTTCCCTAAGATTAGGAAGAAGGCAAGGATGTCTACCCTCATCACTCTTATTCAACATAGTTTTGGAAGTTCTGACAGGTTATGGCCATGAGCTGTGAACAGATCTGGTATTCATGACCTCTGGAGAAGAGGATTTCAATCTGGGGCCAGAAATGAGCCTGATTATTCAGAGCTTTTGTGTAGCAAAATTTTATCAAAGTGTAAAGGATAGAGAAAGCTTCTGACACAGACATCAGAAGGGGACAGAAAGAGTGCTCCCTCACTAGTTTTTAATAAAGCCTTATATTCTTATTTGCAAGCTGCTAATCATAGATAAAAGAAACACCTCAAAAAGACTGAGGTAAACCAAGCTCTTCTCCCACAACATGCATTTTGAGATAGATTCAGCACAAGGGGAGTCATCCTTGGCCATAAAACAATTGATGTGAGTCTTGAAGAAAAGCAGATTCCCAAGCAAATACATAGTTTTATTAACATAGTTCATTTCCATGAGTAAGACATATTGGTTTGCTGAGCAGTTAGCAGCTCAAGGTTTGAGATAAAGTTAGTTTCAGGTGCAACCAACTGTCATCATGGCAACACAGGATTAAAGGAGGCTCTTTTATCCTGTGCAGAGAAGAGAGAGAAAAAAAAAAAAATCAACCACTTGTAGTTTGTTTGCCCCTGCCACTTGGGGACCCTGATCCCCTTACCTGATCATTAGCTTTTTCAGTCCGCATCATGGCAATCAGAGGGGAAAAAATGTAACAAAAGCTGGTAAAGGAGAAGTAATACCATCACTGTTTGCAGATGACATATTACTATACACAGAAAGTCCTAAAGATGCTATGAGAAACTACTGGATCTAATCAATGAACTTGGTAAAATTACAGGATACACAACTAATGCACAAAAATATCTTACATTCCTATACACTAACAATAAAGGAGCAGGCAGAGAAATCAAGGAAACAATCTCATTTACCATTGCAACAAAAAGAATAAAATACCTAGGAATGAACCTACCTAAGGAAGCATATTTACTTACTTAAATACCTAATTAGAAATCTATAAAAACTGTAAAAACTCAGAAAACTATAAGACATTGATGAAAGAAACCAAAGATAGCATAAACAGATGGAGAAATAAAACACTTTTCTGTATGGGAAGTATCAATATAGTGAAAATGTATATGCTGCTCAAATCAATCTACAGATTCAATGTAATTTACCAATTGCATTCTTCACAGGACTAGAACAAAAAAAATTACAAATTGTACGGAAACACAAGACTCCAAATAGCCAACGTAATCTTGAGAAAGAAAACTAGAGCAAGAAGAATAAGGCAGCTTCACTTCAAACTATACTACAAAGCTTACAGTAGAAAGCCCAGAGAGAATAAATTCATACACCTAAGGTCAACTGCTGCTGCTGCTGCTAAGTCGCTTCAGTCGTGTCTGACTCTGTGCAACCCCATAGACGGCAGCCCTCCAGGCTCCCCCATCCCTGGGATTCTCCAGGCAAGAACACTGGAGTGGGTTGCCCTTTCCTTCTCTGATGCATGAAAGTGAAAAGTGAAAGTGAAGTTGCTCAGTCATGTCCAACTCTTAGCGACCCCATGGACTGCAGCCTACCAGGCTCCTCCATCCACGGGATTTTCCAGGCAAGAGTACTGGAGTGGGTTGCCATTTCCTCCTCTACCTAAGGTCAACTAATCTGTGACAAATGCAGCAAGCCTATATAATGGAGAAAAGACAGCCTCTTCAATTAGTGATGCTGAGAAATCTGTACAGCTACATGTAAAAACATGAAGTTAGAACCTTACCTAACACTATACATAAAATAAACTCAAAATGAATTAAAGACCTAATTGTAAGACCAGACACTACAAAACTCTTAGAGGAAAACATAGGAAAATGATTCTTTGACGTAAACCACAGCAAGATTTTTTTTTGACCCACTTCTTAGAGTAATGAAAATTAAAACAAAAATAAATGTTTGCAATGTAATTAAACTTAAAGGCTTTTGCACAACAAAGGAAGCCATAAGCAAGATGAAAGACAATGCTCAGGATGTGAGAAAACATTTGCAAATGAAGCAACAAAGGGTTAATCTTCAGAATATATTAACAGTTCATGGAGGTCAATATATATTAAAAAATCCTATCAAAAAAATGGGTGGAAAACCTGAACAGATGTCTCTCCAAAGAGACATACAGATGGCCAAAAAGAAGATGAAAAGATGTTCAACACCACTAGTTATTAGAGACATCCAAATGAAAACTACAATGAGGTGTCACCACGTGTAAGTCATACTGGCCATCATCAAATATTCTAGAAATATTAAATGCTGGAGAGGCTGTGGAGAAAAGAGGACCCTCTTACACATTTGATGGGAATATAAATTGATATAGCCACAGTGGCGAATGTCATGAATGTTCCATAAAGCACTAACATAGAGCATGTACTCCAGTGTTCATCGCAGTACTATTTACAATACCCAGGACATAGAAGCCTCCTGGATGTCTACTTCAGATGAACGGATGAAGAAGATATGGTACATACATTAAAAGGACTATTACTCAGCCATAAAAAGAGTGAAACTAAGTAACTTGTAGGGATGTGGATGAAGCTAGAGCCTGCCATACAGTGTAAAGTAAGTCAGAAAGACAAACACAAATATCATATTCTAATGCATATGTATGCAATCTAGAAAAATGTTACCGATGAAACTACCTTTAGNGGTACATACATTAAAAGGACTATTACTCAGCCATAAAAAGAGTGAAACTAAGTAACTTGTAGGGATGTGGATGAAGCTAGAGCCTGCCATACAGTGTAAAGTAAGTCAGAAAGACAAACACAAATATCATATTCTAATGCATATGTATGCAATCTAGAAAAATGTTACCGATGAAACTACCTTCAGGGCAGGAATAGAGGTGGAGACATAGAGCACAGACTTGACACAATTTGGACAGGACAGGGTTGCATGAATTGAGGGAACAGTGTTGACATACATATGCCACCGTGTGCAGAAATAGATAGCTAGTGGGGAGCTGCTGTTTAGCACAGGGAGCTCAGCTTGGTGTTCCGTGATGATCTAGAGAGGTGGAATGGGGGAAGGGTGGGAGGGAGGCTCTAGAGGGAGAGGATATATGTGTATCTATGGCTGATGCACATTGCTGTGCAGCAGAAACTACCACAATGTAGTAAAGCAATTATAATCCAATAAAAAAAAAAGAAAAAATGATGTCGTGCTGAGGATATCCTATTTTTCATGATGATCGTCATATTGATAGATTATGCTATGGTAACCAAAAAAGGCCTGCTGCATTGTTCATGATCTTTGTGGGTCTGTTTTTTCTGTCAGTAATTGGTGCTATGGTCCATACGTGAAAATAAGGAGGGGAAAGGGCTGGAATGATTGGGCTGGGTCTAGAGCTTGTTTTGCGCCATAAACATACATGTGTGGAAGTCAGGAAAAACTCCTGAAGCTCTGTCTTTACTGATACAGTCCACGTACCTAGGCTTGGACTTTGTTTATTTTTTATAATATTGAAATCTTCCCTGGACAGCAAGATTGATTCCTCACACTTCACTCAGCTCTCACAGGGTTACTCTGGGTGGGGCGATCTTTGAAGGACTGGTCTCTTGCTCACCACTTCCAATGGGTGGTCCCACCTGCTGAAATAATGACCTTATAAGCATGGGTGAACCTTGAAAGCTTGATGCTGAATGAAAGAAGCCAGGGACACGACCAAAGAGTAGAGCTGTGTTCACACGAATATCCTTAAAAGGCCAGTCTAGCGAGACAAAAGGCAGATTAGTTCTTGTCTGTTGGATTGGGGAACAGTGGAGTTATGGCTAAAGTATAAGGAATTCTTTTGGAGATGATGAGATTGTTCTGAAATTGACTGTGGACATGGTTCCATGTGTCTCTGAGTATGCTAAAAACCACTGGATTGTACACTTTAAGTGGGTGAATTGTATGATAGATGAATTATATCTCAATAAAGCTGCAATAAATTTTAAAAAAAAAACAAGCAAATATGAAAAAAAATACTAATCTCTGTAGGAACCAAGAC
Organism: Oreotragus oreotragus; assembly: GCA_006410675.1. Classification (NCBI taxonomy): domain Eukaryota; kingdom Metazoa; phylum Chordata; class Mammalia; order Artiodactyla; family Bovidae; genus Oreotragus; species Oreotragus oreotragus. The sequence goes on from SJYX01015705.1 coordinate 47,991, forward strand.
TGAATTTGAAACACTTCTGCCTGGGATTTCTGGTAAACCCTTGTTCTCCCTTCTCCATGTCCCAACACACACACACACACACACACACACACACACACACACACACACACACAGACTGAGTTAGCTTATTTTCTCTGTTGTTCTTTATTTGGCATGGTCCCCATTTCCTTCCTTTTCTCCTGGTCCACTATCCTGGGGATCATTGCACACCTGGCAATTGAGTCCTTTAAGGATTCCTTGGATTGAGAGGTTGCCCACACACTTCTCAGTGCTCCTCAGGAATTGTAGAACATGTTTGCATAATGTGTAGTCAAGTTGAAAGCTGCAATACTTGAGACTACGTCACTTCATGAAGAACTAGAGGTCAGCTGTACTTTGATAAGTAGGTAAATAAATGTTAGTCACTCAGTTGTGTGCAACTCTTTGCGATCCCATGGACCTCAGCCTACCAGGTTCCTCTGTCCATGAGATTTTCCAGGCAAGGATACTGGAGTGAGTTGCCATTTTCTTCTCCAGGGGATCTTCCAACCCAGGGATCGAACCCAGGTCTCCTTCACTGCAGGCAGATTTTTTTACTGACTGAGCTACAAGGGAAGAGATGTGGAGAAAGTTGTGTACACAGCAGCAAAGGCCCATGGTGAAGGCAGACCCATCATGGTTTTGCAGAAAAGCAAGTTGCCTTTTGCTAAAGTGAGGGATGGGTGAACTGGACACTACAGAAGAGGCAGGGCAAGGGTGCTGGGGAGCTTGCATCCCATGCTGAGAAATGTGGGGAAGGGAGCATCTTAAACAGTGGGCAGTCTGGAAGTGTTTGATATGTGAGTCCATTTTAAGTAGAATTTTTGTCTCTGTAATTATGGTGCTTCTTGATGGCTTCTAACTCTCTTCAGAATTTGCGGCATATGGTTACACAAAACTAATTTTCTTCTCTTGAAGTGATCATTTCATGTTTTAAAACCGTCATTAATTTGATTTTTATACAAGTCTAAAGGTTATCATGAGTCACATTCAGCATCGTCATTTTTATTACATAAGTTTCCAATTAAATATTAACCAGGCTTTTAAATGGCTTGTTAAATATTTTATTGCACACCCTCAGATTTCATGCTAGTTATTTTGTAGCCATGACTGAGCAACTTGAATGTTGCAAAATTTTTGGCATGAAGGTTGCATAATTTAGAGATAAACAGCTTCTTTGCAAATGCAAAAGATAGACAATTAATAACACAAAATTTCTAGGTAAAACTAATATAAAACTCTCAGTAATCACATTGATCAGATTGTCAGATTGATTAGTTTGCGAATCACAGTCACACAAATCAAGGTGTCCTTTAGTCACGGGCTTCCTGTTATATTTCTCCTGACACTATTTTAATAAGATTCTGACAGGACCCAGAGAATCAGTGTTGATCTCTGTCACTCTTATTTTCCCTTCAGTCTGTTAGGGTAATTATTAACTTAGCTAAGCTAATTACCACCATTCTATTTACAAACAACCCCTAGAACATTCTCAAATGGAAATGATGTTTCAGTTGGGACTTACTCTGCCTTTCACTTCCTACCTATATCTAGTATGCCTCACATGTACACCTGATGTCTTTAATTGTTGATAAGCTTCTTGAAGTCTGGAACTCTGTTCCACCTCAGCCCTTGATTAGTAGAGCACCAGCTAAGAGCAGGCATTCCAGCATCTTTTCTTAAATGAGTGAATGAATGAATAGCATCATTATATTTTCTTCATTATTCCATTTGAAGTTCCTCTCTTTTATTTCAACGTTGGCTACAATTATTTGTTTAAACCTTGCACTTAGGTTCCTTTAGACATTATTTGCCCTACCATATTTCAATGTAAATTATTAAATATCTACTTGGGAAAAAACCTGTATTAAGAGGATAAAAGATGGAGAGAAAAGACCTTCAAGGGATATCTCTCTTTCCCTCTCTTTCTCCCTCTCTCCCAAATCAATTTTCAAAAACCAAAACATCAGAAATTGGAAACTGTCACAGACACATTTTAAACATATTTGTTACTAATTAAAATGGCACTTAAAGAAATTTTTAAAGAAAGACAGCAATCTGGATTTGTCTGCTCACAAAAAGAATGTGTCTTTTTATGCTACCTTCTATTAGAGAAGGAAATGGCAACCCACTCCAGTGTTCTTGCCTGGAGAATCCCATGGATGGAGAAGCCTAGTAGGTTACAGTCCACGGGGTCGCAAAGAGTCGGACACGACTGAGCGACTTCACCTTCACCTTCTATTGACAAAAGATGGGTTCCTTTAAGTTACAGTCACAGATTAAGCTCATTATGTGGTCTTTCTCCAATCAAACTTATGATTTTGGTTGAGAATTTAAGCAAATACTTATTTTTAACTTATATAAAGATTGGTAAATTTAATCACTTTAAATTTTTCAAACTCTTAGTTTCTACATAAAATGTCTGGCTCGTGATCTTATGATATATCCAGGGGTTGTAATTATTTTAGTGCCTCATTTTCAAGTGTCACAAAAAAGTAATTTGGTGGCAGGCTTTGGAATTATTTTTCTGTGAGTTGACACATATATTCCAAAACAAGATATCTGATAAGCCCATAATTGGTAATGAATTTGGGATACACAATTTAACTGCTATATTTATCTGTTGTCCGACAAAAGAAAACAACTTCTAGACCTTTCCAGACTTCACTAAGATTTAGTATGTAACAATGCCCCAAGGGTGTATTGGCAGGTGAGAAATCTTGACTGCTGGGAAACGATTACTTTGAAATGTTGCAGATTTCTTTCATAATTTACATTAGTGGGAATTGAAGACAGAGTGTAACTCAATGAAGAGATGGAGTATTGGAAGGAAAGAAGACTTGCACCACAGCATTTCGGGGAAATATGAAATTTATCAGGTCAAGCAGAATGAACCCAAGTACTTGGGGATTTGAGATCTGACATTAAAATGTTACGAGAAAGGATACACCATTTCTGAATGGTTAATCATAAAAAAAATTTAAAATTAGCTAGATGTGGATAAGTTTGAGGTCATTGCTTAAGGAAAGAAACTGTAATCTTTGGGGAAGGTTAAAATCTGTGGTGAAATATCGTAATACTTGTAGAAGGTAGTAGCATTCTGGTGCTGCTAAGATAAAAGGAGGATATTGAACAAGAGAAAAGGTTTTCCAGAATTTAATTTTGATGAGTATGTTGTGGCTTTGTAAACTTGTTGGTTGTTGTGCTTTGGTATTTTTATGCAAAAGGAAAATGATTAAATCAGAGAAACTGGACGTCATCACACCCAATCTAGGATTTTTACAATAGTTACTAAAATGGCCTCCCAGTTTACGTCATAGTAAAATTCATTTTTTACTATGAGTGAACAGCTCACGTGATTTGCACTGCTCAACCACCAGGCTTCCTGCCCTTGTCTCCTGCGTGGACCCCCACCTTAATTCCCCCATTGCAGAGGCTATACGGGATCCCTCTGCTATTCCTAGAACATTCCAGGCACACTCCCACTCAAAGAGTTTGCACCTGCTGTGTTCTCCTGCTGAACCCATGCTTTTTTTCTTTCCTTCTTTTTTTAACCTGCATGTTTCGCTTGGCCATCTCCTTTACGGACTTCATGTTTCTGTTGAAATGTCACTTCATCCATATGTGTTCGCTGATACTGCTATATAAAATAGCACTCTCCTCATCAATTTCTATACCTTCTATTCTGCTTCATTTTTATGACATTTAATCCCCACAGCACTTATTTGCTTCCTTCTATCTCCCCACTAGGATGAGTGCATAAACTTGGATTCATCACTGTATGGCCAGGATCTGGAAGTGTGTTTGGCACATGGTATGTCCTCAAGAAAAGATTTATCAAGTGAATGAATGACAAATGAGACTATATAGTGATTCTTTACAGCCTAAAGTCTTAGCTTCCCTGGTGGCTCAGCTGGTAAAGAATCCACCTGTAATGTGGGATACCTGGGTTCACTCCTTGGGTTGGGAAGATCCCTTGGAGGAGGGAAAGGTTACCCACTCCAGTATTCTGGCCTGGAGAATTCCGTGGACTACATATGCAATCTAAAGTCTTAGAAGTCCCTTAAAATAACATTTATGAATGAGGGAACTCTCCTGGTTAGNGGTAAAGAATCCACCTGTAATGTGGGATACCTGGGTTCACTCCTTGGGTTGGGAAGATCCCTTGGAGGAGGGAAAGGTTACCCACTCCAGTATTCTGGCCTGGAGAATTCCGTGGACTACATATGCAATCTAAAGTCTTAGAAGTCCCTTAAAATAACATTTATGAATGAGGGAACTCTCCTGGTTAGTCAGAAGAACTTACAGAGGGCAGAAGTGGGGACGTGTTTGTCTGCTTATCTCGATGTCTGACACTGTGAGGAAAAGGAGTAAAGCAGACCAGCAAGGGCATTCGGTTAGAAATAAATGATCAGTGGAGTTAGAAGCAGCAGTTACACAGATAATCCCAAAGAGCAAGCAGTCCCTAAATTTTTAAAGTGATACACACAATGCAAATCTTCCCCTCTTAAGGCAGAGGGCTCCTGGAGGGAGAAGAAGCTCCTCTCTCACGTGCGCGCTCTCTCTCTCTCTGAGTTGATGCAGATCCAGGATGGGAATTTTTAATCAAAACATATGAAACAGTCAGGAAGACACAATACCTGTTAATTTACTGGGAATTGTCTGTCAAGTAAAATACATATGTTCATTGATTTACAGCCAGGACCCAACTCTAGTGTTCTTACTCGCTTTTGATTTAGGAGGATTTTCATAGAGTATGTTCTGCAGGTACTAATCATTGTGAGATAACCAGAGAAATAGATTCTCTGTTCAACCAGTGTTAAAAAAGCCTGGGCTAAGCAAAGTTGAGCAGGTCTCTGTATGAGAGAAATTCTCAAGGACAATCAGGGATCTAGATTAGTACCACCCAGTTGTAAGCAAAAAAACTAACTGTGACTCACCAGCCAGGTCTACAAGGATTGAAGTTGTAACTCCCTGCAGACAAGTTCAACAGTTCACTCAGAGAGGGACTAAAGACAATAGCAGAATGCTCTGTGCTATGGCAAGCAGGTTCCTTAGGCGCTTAGATGTATATCTCAGGAAGAATTTTAATGAACCCAGACTCTTGCACATTCTCATACATAGAAAAATCATGAAAATCCTTAACTTGCTATATCTGTTCCTGATGACTACCAGTAATTTTTTTTTTACTGAGATGGATGTTTGACTGCATGCATTCCCAGCCATCAATCATATATAAACTGGCTTTTCTCCTGTGTCTTCAGAGCAATTGCCCTAGAGCAAGTGAGAGACTGTCTGCCAAACTCTAGTCTTCTGCAGGGTCCCTGAATGAAGCCTAAACTCATATCCCTTAAACCATGCTTATACCTTTCAGTTGACACAGCCAAGCCTTTTAATATTTGCCAACTTCGTAAGTAAAAACGTTAGACTGTCCTCTTTCTATAACCATCACATGTAATAGTTGAGCCAGCTCTGAGCAGCCTGATCCCTTATCTCATTTGTTTTCAATTTTTTTGGGAAGATCTGATTTAAAAGATTTTCTTTAATGTATTTGGGAAGAACAGTACTGTGCTATGCCTTTTTTTTTTTTCCATTCAAGAAAATGTTGTCCTTATTGATTCTGAGGAGTCAAAGTTCTGGGAAAAGATAAAAGCTCCTGGACCTTTGGGTTAGCTCTACCAGATCTGCAAATCAGAGCTAGAGGTTTTCCTGCCACGCTTCTCCTTCCCTCAGTGTGACAGGAGGCAGTGTGGGGAGGGCTGCTAAGGTGGGGGTCCTCTGGGGTCATGTGCAGTGGCCGCTCTAGGCTGACAGTCCTGCCATCCAGCTGTAGCCTTTGCTCACTCTGCTTGTGAGGAAGACAGTGTTCTCTCTGCTGCACCTCAGACGTTACTCCATTCCTCCACAACGCGGGTATGATAATCCACTCAATGCCATGATTTGGCAACTGTCTTTCTCCTCTTCCCTCTCTACTCCAGACTCATGTGAGGTGAAGATCCTGGGTGAGTGTGTCTGCTCTGCAGATCCACCATGTTCTCCAGGACCCATCTCAGTGCCTTTAGAGAAACTGCAAGCTTCTGGGACTTTGCTGGCAATCCAGTAGTTAAGAATTCACCTTGCAAAGCAGGGGATATGGGTTCCATCCCTGGATGGGGAACTGCACAAGCCCCAGGGCAACTGAGTCAGTGCAGTGCAACTAAAAAGCCTGTGAGCCCCAACAAGGCCCAAGCACAAGCCGTAAAAAGAAGTGGAAATTAAAAATTACTGTGGATAAGTGGGCTATACATGACTCTGTTCAATTTTTTAAAAATAAACTCTACTTTTAAAACAGCTTTAGATTTACAGAAAAGTTGAAATAGCACAGGGAGTCTCACATATCCTATATAGAGTTTCCCATGTTATTAACTTCTTACATTAGCATATTTGTACATTTGTACATCTGTTACAATTATTGAATTAATAATGATACATTGCTATTAAAGTCCATACTTGATTCATATTTCCATACTTCTACCCAATGTCCTTTTATCTGTTCCAGGATCCCATTCAGGGCACCACACAACACGTCATCTCTTCTCCTTAGACTCTTCTTAGCTTTGACAGTTTCTCAATCTTCCCCTGTTTTTGATAAACTTGACGGTTTTGGTCAGGTATTTTGTGGAATGTCTTTCAGTGAAATTAGCTGGTATTACTCTCATGATTGGAACTATGTTTTAGGAGAAGGGTCACAGAGGTAAGGTGCCTTCATTATCACCTGATATTAAAGAATATATAATCAACATGTCTTTTAACCATTGCTGTTGACCTTGATCATCTGGCTGAGGTAGTGTCTGTTAAGTGTCTCGAATGAAAAGCTACCCTTTTTGTCCCCTTTACCTGACACATTATTTAGAAGGTGGTTCTTGTGTACAATCCACATTTAGGGGCTCGGGGAGTCCTGCTCTCCTTGAGGATCAACTCTATACTCTGTTCTGTTCTAACATTAAGCCTTTGATACATGTATCTGTTTCTGTGCATCGTTCTATTAAGGAGTTATATGTTCAGTTACTAAGGACAGTTAGTAATTCATAGGGCAATTGACAAAATATTGTGACTCAGGTAAAGGTGCAGACTAGGTGAAGAAAATTCGGTTTTTCATTCATTGAACGCTTCCTGATCAGTATAACCCTGGCCCTCAGACTTGATGCTCTGAGCATCAAAGACTTGTTCTCAGAAATGTTATAGTTTGTCATGACAAACAACTACTCTTAAAAAAAAAAAATTCAGTAGTGATGTGTGGGCAAAATTTAAGATAAAATGCTTTGCTGCTTGAGAACAAATTTCCACAGAATTGTTTTCTCAGGACTTAGTGGGAATTTAGTGCAAGTAGCTACAGAAATGTGTGGCTACAGTCAAGTAGCCAGAATGTGACTCTGTTGGTGTCCTAGAGAAGAAGATGGTGTGTAACCCTCAGCCTTTGCTGAAGGGTCCCTCCAGGGCCTCAGGCGAACATGAAACCCTGTGGGTAAGCAGCGAAACAACCAGGCCAGTGAAACTAGTCCTCTCATCCTATCCACTTGGATTCTTCACAAACCGCTTAAGTTGATGGGCAAGAAGTTCCCAAAGAATGTTCTAGGATACTCCAGAATACTCAGAATATTTCCAGGTCACAGGCTGTCAATAGACATACACACACAATGGCTACCTTGGAATTCACTGGATGTGGTGAAGGTTAAGGTTTCTTTTCACTGTTTTCTTTTTTGATTAATTAGACTTAAAATAAACATGCCAAGAGCCAAGAGTCTTATAAGTTTTGTTCATTTCCTACCTCTTTCAGGTTGTGAGAACCCTGATTCTGTATGTGTCCAACTTTGCCCAGAGTCACTCCTGAGTAAATTTGGATTACTATAAACTTGGTCCAGTGATCTTACACCTCTTTTAGAGGTTAGTTTGGGGTAAGTTCTGTCCCATATCTACAGAGACTTAGGAAAGGTCTACTGAGATTAGGGGGCTTTGGGAAAAAATTTACATCACTCCTTCAGTTCAGTTCAGTTCAGTCACTCAGTCGTGTCGACTCTTTGCGACCCCATGAATCGCAGCACACCAGGCCTCCCTCTCCATCACCATCTCCCGAAGTTCACTCAGACTCACATCCATCGAGTCAGTGATGCCATCCAGCCATCTCATCCTCTGTCGTCCCCTTCTCCTCCTGCCCCCAATCCCTCCCAGCATCAGAGTCTTTTCCAATGAGTCAACTCTTCGCATGAGGTGGCCAAAGTACTGGAGTTTTAGCTTTAGCATCATTCCTTCCAAAGAAATCCCAGGGCTGAGCTCCTTCTGAATGGACTGGTTGGATCTCCTTGCGGTCCAAGGGACTCTCAAGAGTCTTCCCCAACACCACAGTTCAAAAGCATCAATTCTTCGGTGCTCAGCCTTCTTCACAGTCCAACTCTCACATCCATACATGACCACAGGAAAAACCATAGCCTTGACTAGACGGACCTTAGTCGGCAAAGTAATGTCTCTGCTTTTGAATATGCTATCTAGGTTGGTCATAACTTTTCTTCTAAGAAGTAAGCGTCTTTTAATTTCATGGCTGCAGTCACCATCTGCAATGATTTTGGAGCCCCCCAAAATAAAATCTGACACTGTTTCCACTGTTTCCCCATCTATTTCCCATGAAGTGATGGGACCGGACGCCATGATATTAGTTTTCTGAATGTTGAGCTTTAAGCCAACTTTTTCGCTCTCCTCTTTCACTTTCATCAAGAGGCTTTTTAGCTCCTCTTCACTTTCTGCCATAAGGGTGGTGTCATCTGCATATCTGAGGTTGTTGATATTTCTCCCAGCAATTTTGATTCCAGCTTGTGCTTCTTCCAGTCCAGCGTTTCTCATGATGTACTCTGCATAGAAGTTAAATAAGCAGGGTGACAATATACAGCCTTGGTGTACTCCTTTTCCTATTTGAAACCAGTCTGTTGTTCCATGTCCAGTTCTAAGTGTTGCTTCCTTACTTGCATACAGATTTCTCAAGAGACAGGTCATGTTAGACAAATAAGGAAGAGACTTTGTGTCTCTTCCTAGATAGATTAATTCCCTGGTCTGCTGTGGCCTGAGGGGTGCTAGCCTGGGAAAGACAGACCCACTAAGGATGGCAGAAGGGGAAGACAAAAAGGACTTTGGTGCCATAATGACATTGAACAAACCATGGATCATTTGTTTGGGAGATGGCAAGTTTGCATCCTTGTTGTTTAAGCCCATTGAGTCAAGGATATTTGTTATTTGTGAACAAAGCATTCTATAGAATATGAGGGGGCTATATATAAGAAACCACATACATGGAAGGATTTAAGGCTTTTAAAGATATTTTCAAGATAATTTTGTCCAGAAGAAGTTGTTCAATGTGTGGCAACTTTAGAACTTGATCCCTGCTAAGAGACAACTCCATAGAATATGTCTATTGATGAAGATAGTATCGACTTCTTGGTCTGACATCTCTCTTGCTGTCTTAGGCATATTGGGGGCATATTTAAGGCATATTTAGGCATATTTAATGTCCCAAGTCATGTTTGCCTCATCTAGGAGTGCTTCACTCCCTGGTTGGGTAAACTAAATTGTACCTCAGTATTCCTAATCTTTGGCTATCTGCTGATTAGAACAGACTCCTGGCCCAAGCTGGGTCCTTAGACACACTCTTTAGGGTATGTGGATTTGGGTCTGTGACAGACGGGTTATTTTTTTATTAGTTTTGAAATTAAGAAGTGATGCAAACTAGGCTCTGGCTCAGCCATGTTTAGTCTGGTGCATGTCAAAGGAGAGACATCAATTCTGCAGAAAAAGAAAAAGAAAAGGAGAGAAACAGGGCTAAGAGACCATGCTAATCCAAAGAGACACAAGAGAGTAGTTTTGGTGTTCTTCTCTTATTATTTTTAATTTAACTTTTGGTGTTTTTATTATCCTATTTCTGGATCTATTTTCTCCAGAAGGTTGAACTTGGGTTCCATGAAATACATTTACATTTGATAATATTTCATCTCTTTTGTTGCAAGAAATTGAGGGAGTTTACATTACTTTGAGCTTTCTAATGCTTGACTAAGGTACTTGTGAACTAAAAGAGATTTACTTAATAAGATTTTTCATTGAAAGCGTTTACCCTAAAGTCAGGAACAAAACTAGGGTGCCCACTCTTACCATGACTATTCAACATAGTTTTGGAAGTTTTAGATACAGAAATCAGAGAAGAAAAAGAAATAAAAGGAATACAGATTGGAAAAGAAGAAGTAAAACTCTCACTGTTTGCAGATGACATGATCCTCTACATAGAAAACCCTAAAGACACCACCAGAAAATTACTTGAGCTAATCAATGAATAAAGTAAAGTTGCAGGATGTAAAATTAATACACAGAAATCCCTTGGATTTCTATATACTAACAATGAGAAAACAGAAAGAGAAATTAAGGAAACAATTCCATTCACCATTGTGATGAAAAAAATAAAATATTTAGGAATAAATCTACCTAAAGAAACAAAAGGTTTATATATAGAAAACTATAAAGCACTGCTGAAAGAAATCAAATTTGACACAAATAGATGGTGAAATATACTATGTTCATGGACTGGAAAAGTCAATATAGTGAAAAAGAGTATACTTCCCAAAGCAATCTACAGATTCAATGCAATCCCTATCAAGCTACCAATAGTATTTTTCACAGAACCAGAACAAATAATTTCACAGTTTGTATGGAAATACAAAAAAACCTCAAATAGCCAAAGTAATCGTGAGAAAGAAGTATGGAACTAGAAAAATCAACCTTCCTGACTTCAGACTATATGACAAAGCTACAGTCATCAAGACATATGGTACTGGCACAAAGGCAAAAATATAGATCAATGTAAAAAAATAGAAAGCCCAGAGATAAATCTATGCACCTGCAGACATCTTATCTCTGACAAAAGAAGCAGGAAAGACAATCTCTTTAACAAGTGGTCAACCTTCCTGACTTCAGACTATATGACAAAGCTACAGTCATCAAGACATATGGTACTGGCACAAAGGCAAAAATATAGATCAATGTAAAAAAATAGAAAGCCCAGAGATAAATCTATGCACCTGCAGACATCTTATCTCTGACAAAAGAAGCAGGAAAGACAATCTCTTTAACAAGTGGTGCTGGGAAAACTGGTCAACCACCTGTAAAAGAATGAAACTAGAACACTTTCTAATACTATTAACAAAAATAAACTCAAACTGGATTAAAGATCTAGATGTAAGACCAGAAACTATACAACTCTTAGAGGAAAACAGGCAAGATACTCTCTGACATAAATCATAGCAAGATCTCCTATGACCCACCTCCCAGACTAATGGAAATAAAAGCAAAAATAAGCAAATGGGACTTAATTAAATGTAAAAGTTTTTGCACAACCAAAGAAGCTATAAGCATGGTGAAAAGACAGCCTTCAGAATGGGAGAAAATAATAGCAAATGAAGCAAATGACTAAGAATCAATTTCAAAAATATACAAGCAGCTCTTGTAGCTCAATATCAGAAAAATAAATGACCCAATCAAAAAAATGGGACAAATAGCTAAATAGGGATTTCTCCAAAGAAGACATACAGATGACCAACAAACATATGAAAAGATGCTCAACATCACTCATTATCAGAGAAATGCAAATCAAAAACACAATGAGGTACCATCTCACTCTAGTCAAAATGGATGCTACAAAAGGTCTACAAACAATAAATGCTGGGGAGGGTGTAGAGAAAAGGGAACCCTCTTACTGCATATTGTCACCTTGCTTATTTAACTTATATGCAGAGTACATCATAAGAAATGCTGGGCTGGAAGAATCACAAGCTGGAATCAAGATTGCCCGGAGAAATATCAGTAACCTCAGATATGCAGATGGCACCATCCTTACGGCAGAAAGTGAAGAGGAACTAAAGAGCCTCTTGATGAAAGTGAAAGAAGAGAGTGAAAAAGTTGGCTTAAAGCTCAACATTCAGAAAACAAAGATCAAGGCATCTGGTCCCATCACTTCATGGCAAATAGATGGGGAAACAGTGGCTGACTTTATTTTTGGGGGCTCCAAAATCACTGCAGATGGTGATTGCAGCCATGACATTAAAAGACACTTACTTCTTGGAAGGAAGTTATGACCAACCTAGACAGCATATTAAAAAACAGAGGCCTTACTTTGCCAACAAAGGTCCATTTAGTCAAGGCTATGGTTTTTCCAGTAGTCATGCATGGATGTGAGAGTTGGACTATAAAGAAAGCTGAGCTCAGAAGAATTAATGCTTTTGAATTGTGATGCTTGAGAAGACTCTTGAGAGTCCCTTGGACTGCAAGGAGGTCAAACCAGTCCATCCTAAAGGAGATCAGTCCTGGGTGTTCATTGGAAGGACTGATGTTGAAGCTGAAACTCCAATACTTTGGCCACCTCATGCGAAGAGCTGACTCATTTGAAAAGACCCTGATGCTGGGAAAGATTGAGGGCAGGAGGAGAAGGGGACAACAGAGGATGAGATGGTTGGATGGCTACACCGACTCAATGCCCATGAGTTTGGGTAAACTCTGGCAGTTGGTGACGGACAGGGAAGCCTGGTGTGCTGTGGTTCATTGGGTCGCAAAGTGCCAGACACTACTAAGCAGCTGAACTTAATTGAACTTACACTGTTAGTGGGAATGCAAACTAGTACACCCACTATGGAAAACAGTGTGGAGATTCCTTAAAATACTGGAAATAGAACTGCCATAGAGCCCAGCAATCCCACTGCTGAACATACACACCAAAGAAACTAGAATTGAAAGAGACACAAGTACTCCAATGTTCATTGTGACACTGTTTACAATAGCTAGGACATGAAAGCAACCTAGATGTCCATCTGCAGACAAATGGATAAGAAAGCTCTGGTACATATACACAATGGACTACTACTCAACTATTATAAGGAATGCATTTGAATCAGTTCTAATGAGGTGGGTGAAACTGGAGCCTATTATACAGAATGAAGTAAGTCAGAAAGAAAAACGCCAATACAGTATATTAATGCATATATATGGAATTTAGAAAGATGGTAATTGTGACCCTGTATGCAAGACAGCAAAAGAGACACAGATATAAAGAACAGACTTTTGGACTCTGTGGGAGAAGGAGAGGGTGGGATGATTTGACAGAATAGCATTGAATCATGTATATTACCATATGTGAAGTGGATGACCAGTCCAAGTACAATGCATGAAGCAGGGTACTCAAAGCTGGTGTACTGGGACAACCTAGAGGGATGGGATAGGGAGGGAGGTGGGAGGGGGGTTTGGGATCAGGGACACATGTACACCGTGGCTGATTCATGTCAATGTATGGCAAAAACCACCACAATGTTGTAAAGTAATTAGTATCCAATTAAAATAAATTAATTTAAAAAATTAAAAGATTGGATTTTTCCTGTTTTGGTAATGCCACAGCAGTTCATACTATTTTATGGCTCCAATTTCAATCTGCCTTGTATTAGAGTGACTTGGTGACTTGCATAATCTGTTATATCAGTGTGAGTTATGAGCAAGGATTAGCTTTATTCATTTTTTAATCTATTAAATCATGAAATATTATTCCTTGCCAAGGAACTTGAAATATTTATTGAGAGGTAACTATAGACTGAAAAAAGAGAAAATAAAAAGTTGCACCCACCCAAATTGAATTTTTATTTCATCTTTTTAGGAATGCCCTGAACCACTGAATAAACACATATTCAAATAAAATTCATTTGGTTTATTCCAGGTTATTTAACACAATTAAATCCTTTTTAGTACTCAACAGCATCATCATTGTAGGAACATTTAAAAATCATAACAAAGGCTATTGAAAGGTTTTTGTATATTTTTGGAGATTAAGTAGTTCTTTTAAAAAACAGACATGCTTCTTTTTAATGAATTTGAAGACAGTGCATTCCAAATGGGATTTAACTGTCAATGACCTTAAAACTTTTAAGAGGAGACATAGCTATAGGGGTGATATTGCTCTAATGACCCTTCTTTTAATAATGCAAGAATTATCCCCTTTGAATAGTAAGAGTCAACGAAACCCTGTAAATGCTGTGACTTAGGTGGCTCAACTCTGTGCCCCGACCTCCCTTTTCTCAGAACATTTACTTCTGAAAATTTGTAATTACAAAATCTTTCTCTGACCCTTTGAAATGTACATAAATCCTTCCCTGATTTCTTTCCTGAATTATACTCCAGGAATGTCTTTCTCAAGGACCCAGGAGACATCCCTTTGAAGTGTAATCACAAGGAAGATAGTGCTGTTTATTGGTATATGATATCACTTACCTTCGAGTGCCCTTGGGAGGGTAGGAGCTAAATTCCTTAGGTGCTTTGCCCCAAGTTATAAAACTGCCTCCTGAGATAACGATTTTAGAACATAAGGAAAAAACTCCAGCCCATGGATTACCACTGAGTTTAGATGGAGTTTTAATCTCTCTCTTATTGCAATGGTCTTAAACAAAGTCTTCTTTCCTGTTGAGACAGGTGGTTAAAATTTTTGCTATGACTGTTTCCATAAAATGAAAAAGTAAACTTTCACCAGCAGTATGTATACAACGCTGCTAAGAAACTATCAGTATTACATGAATTTGATGTTAAGATATTTAATTGCTTTACACATTTTATTCAGGAGGTAATGATAAATTGTATTTAAATTAGGCTGTACAGATAGGCTTTGCATGACCAACTGTCAGATAAACTATTTTATTCTGTTTAGTTGCATAAGGAGTATCACCCTAACTCATTGCTAGCTCTGAGGAGCCTGGAGATTCTGGAGTCAGTTGCTTCCATGATGCAAGGTACACTTAGATTACTTTTGCAATAAGTAAGTGTTTTGCTATTGAAGGTTGCTGTGCCATTCTTTCTGATTTTTACTGCTTCTAACACTTATCTCCTAATGCTATAATTACTCCTGATAACAGACATTTCCGGTTTGTGACAATTATTTCCCCTTCCTTGGCAAGAGCATCTTTTCAGGTAAGCACACTCATGTTAGGGAGCAAACACCAGATAAATAAACAAGGTGCTTTCAGTGCCCCTGGCTTCCAGCTCTGCTCACCTCCTCAGGCACCTGGCTTCTGCAAGTGGTCCCCTTGTCCTGGAATTTTCAAGGAGAAGGTTTGTAAAGGCGTTTCTGCAAAGTGGAAGGAAGCAAGTTACTACGTGTCACAGAAGAGCACAATGAGTTGATAGAAGGGATCTCTGATTTACCCCAAAATGATAAAAAATAAAAGAAAAAGTTTGAAAAGCAAAAAAAAAAAAAAGTTTAAACGAAGTGAAACATGAAGGGAAATAAGACAGGCACACATGTTCTTACCACTCAAGATTACCATCAGTGAATACTGGATCACATGTTTTGCACCCATCATTGCCCCAAGAAGAGAATTTAATTTAATTTATCATTGAGTGATAAACATACCCCATCTCTTCTGGTCATGCTAGCTCTTCTACAGTCTATTAAAGAAGAGATTTTAGTCCTAAAAATATAGGGCAGGAATAATGAGATTAAAAGAATTTCTTAAAAAATTATTAAATAATTTTGAACCAGAGATCAAATATTGAACCAGAAATCAAATTGCCAACATCTGCTGGATCAAGGAAAAAGCAAGAGAGTTCCAGAAAAACATCTATTTCTGCTTTATTGACTATGCCAAAGCCTTTGATGTGTGGATCACAATAAACTGTGAAAAATTCTGAAAGAGATGGGAATACCAGACCACCTGACCTGCCTCCTGAGAAATCTGTATGCAAGTAAGGAAGCAACACTTAGAACTGGACATGGAACAACAGACTGGTTCCAAATAGGAAAAGGGGTACATCAAGGCTGTATATTGTCACCCTGCTTATTTAACTTATATGCCGAGCACATCATGAGAAACGCTGGACTGGAAGAAATACAAGCTGGAATCAAGATTGCTGGGAGAAATATCAATAAATTCAGATATGCAGATGACACCACCCTTATGGCAGAAAGTGAAGAGGAAATAAAAAGCCTCTTGATGAAAGTGAAAGAGGAGAGCGGAAAA
>SJYX01015705.1:64576-144493 GCA_006410675.1 Oreotragus oreotragus
GATTTCTTTGGAAGGAATGATGCTAAAGCTGAAACTCCAGTACTTTGGCCACCTCATGCAAAGAGTTGACTCATTGGAAAAGACTCTGATGCTGGGAGGCATTGGGGGCAGGAGGAGAAGGGGACGACAGAGGATGAGATGGCTGGATGGCATCACGGACTCGATGGACGTGAGAGTCAGAGTCGGACACGACTGAGCGACTGAACTGAACTGAACTAATCCCTTTCAAGAATACTTAGAATCTGTTAAAGATTTATGCTAATTTTTAAAATAAGTGTGCTTTATTTAGAGTCTCCAAATACCAGAAGTGAGCTACTTTCTACGTGTCATCAACTTTAACTAGCTGCTGCTTATGCTGCTGCTGCTAATTCTCTTCAGTCATGTCCGGCTCTTTGCTACCCTGTGATCTATAGCCCACCAGGCTCCTCTGTCCTTGGGATTCTCCAAGCAAAAATACCGGAGTGGATTGCCATTCCCTCTTCCAGGGGATCTTCCTGACCCAGGGATCAAACCCGAGTACCTCATGTCTCCTACATGGACAGGCGGTTTCTTTGCCACTACTTCATAAGAAATTTTAGACATAATGAGATAATAATCACTTACTTGAAAGATGACTTGTCTACTATGCTCCACTCAAGCAAGAGAGTAGTTGGCTAGATGTGGACTGGATGTAAAATTGTGCATATAGGTGTTGGGAGGTTGGGATCTGTGCAAGTCATATAGAAGGTACTCATTTGCAGAAGACAATGCCTTCAGGCTAATGGAAGTTCAGAGGACCTGGTAGGGATCCTGGATAGTAGTAATGGGATGGAAGAATGATTTGGGGAGAGACACGCATATGAAATGTCAAGTGAATTAAGCTGATTGATGTGGTGTGTGCTTGTAAACCATCCCTATTTTTCCTCCAAATTTCAGTAGACCAGCTGAAAACAATCTCTGGGCCTAATCTGTGTTTCTTGCTGTTGCTATCCATGAGGGAGGATCTTTATGGTGAGAAAAGAAAGACTAACATTGAGACCACCTAGGCTCTCACCAGGGTTACCTCTAAAAGACTTTACACAGAACTCGTTCATGTGCAGATGGAAAAAGCAAATCAACGGGTAGTGTCTGATGCATGCTCACA
The DNA here is from genome assembly GCA_006410675.1 of Oreotragus oreotragus. Classification (NCBI taxonomy): domain Eukaryota; kingdom Metazoa; phylum Chordata; class Mammalia; order Artiodactyla; family Bovidae; genus Oreotragus; species Oreotragus oreotragus. The sequence goes on from SJYX01015705.1 coordinate 65,700, forward strand.
CTGTGCGGATCTTGCCCTAAAGCATTAACTGAATTTTATGTCTGATAAGTATTAACATTTGCTATTGTCCATTTTACCCACTGAGTAAGATGGTTTGTTCCATTGCATTTGCACAGCCTGGCTAGACTTAAATATGTAAGCCTGGTTTTATTATTCCTTTGCAGTGGAATTACGCATTTTCTTCCTTAGCATTTATTGGCATTATTTGTTGCTGGTGATGAATTGAACACGACTGAGCAACTGAACTGAACTGAACTGGGGACAACCTGAGAAATGGCTTTCTCAAGTCGCTTAAGATTAAAGAGCTGAGGCAGACGTCTAAACAGATGATTTTGACACAACATAACCTATGCAATAATAGAGAAATTTTTTAAAGTGTTATTAAGCATGGAAAAGGAATCAATATTATTGGATGAAGAGTAGGTGAGGAAAGATGCTAGATAGAGTACCTGCATATTCTAGTATCACCCATTACAGAATTTTCCTATGGACCATTATAAAATCTCTCCAATTAGGGGTTGCAGGCAAGAACTGTTCTAAAAACACAAGCATAGTTTACTAGAATGTGACTTTAATTTTTGTTTTCTGGTCAGTTAACAAACATTGGCATTAATGTGCTAGTTCTAGAGCCTGGCACCCAAATTTTGGAATGCGGGAAAAATCAAAGCAATCTGCTCCAAAGTGAAGCCAACAAGGTAGTTCTGCCAGAGGATGATGGCAGTGTTCTAAATAGAATCATTTTGTGATGGTAGGCCAGTTTCTTCTTTTCCTTTCCTTTATAGTCTCTCTTGCTTACATTTGGATAATAAATACAAATGCAATTCATCTACCACAAAGTAGGCCACTTTAAAGAAGTATGTTTCCAGACAATTTCATTGAGGCTATACTGACCCATATTTATCTAAAGAATCTCATCATTGTGTTACTCACTCCGAGTGCATTTAGGTAGCACCAAGTAATAGGGCTCCCTGAGCACATACCTGAGTTTTATGTTGTATGTTCATTTAGGCAGCGATGATGCTCTCAGAGAGCTTCTGGACTATCAGTGGAATTCTGTAATGTAATCAAGGTAGTGTATACAAACCCCCAAACCTAAAAACCATGCAGGATGCAGGGGCAATTGTTTGAATAGTAATTGACACTTTTATTTAGAAATAAGATTTAGGGAAGACTGTGATGCAAGCAGATAGAGAGCAGTTACTATTGGAAAATATGTGGAATCTTGAATGCAAGATAAGGAATAAAGAAGGGAATGTCCCCTCACTGGAACTTCATCTCCAGGTGTGGTTGCTGTTTGTTGTGGTGTCGTTCTTGTTGATATGGTGGTGTCTGCTTTCTGAAAGTAGTGCCACCTACAAACTGGCACTTGCCTCTGCCTCTACAATGACTAAGGCATAAACCACTGTAGCTGCCAGCCTTCAACAGCCCTGAAAGGAGTCCAGGGTGGAGCTCAGAAGTGAGGACCTCTGTGCTCTGAGAAAAACTGGAAGAACAGGCCTTCAGATAGTCAGATATTTTTAGGAGAAAACTTTATGAGCTCAAATTCTGTATCTCTTCATGTCTAGAAAAGCACTAAAATCATTAAGGTTAACATCTGTTCCTCCTGACTAGCAGCAAGGCTCTGCCAAAATGTGTGTTGATTGCATGTATTCCCCCTTCATTAATATCACATGTTAATTGATATTGATTAATATCACCTTCCCCCTATCTCTTTGGAGCATTTCCTCAGAGCTACCTAAGAGGCTATTTCTTGGTGATAATCCTCATTTTACCCCAAATAAAACTTAATTCGCTATTCTCACACTGTCCCCCCTTTTTTTTTTAAGTCGACATTATATTGGTTCCTACTTTAGAGAATTTAAAGTTTATCTCCCTGAGTAGAATTAATTTAGACTCTGAGCAAGTATAATATCCTCAGTACTGGTGCGACTCAAACCTTAGTAGGTTCTAGAAATATTCAGGGGAGCTTAACTGAAAATGCAGATTTTCAAGCTTCACCTTCAAAATCCTGTGTTAGTCCATGAGTATGGGGCCTGGGAGGTTGTATGCCTCTTAATATCCCTAGGGGGTTTATCTTTATTTTTGTTAATATTATTCACACATTTATATTCTTGTACCACATCTTTTGCAAGAAATAAATAAATGAATAAAGTTAACTGCTCAGTCATGTTTGATTCTCTGTGATCTCATGGGCTATAGGTCACCAGGCTCTTCTGTCCATGGAATTCTCCAGGCAAAAATACTGGAATGGGTAGCCAGTCCCTTCTCCAGAGGACCTTCCTGACTCAGGGATCAAATCCAGATCTCCTGAATTGGACGCAGATTCTTTGCCATCTGAGCCACCAGGAAAGCCCTTAATATTTCTCACTGCTTTATAGCAAATCTTGATATGTCCTTGTATATATCAATTTTTTTACATGTATCTTACTATGTATCTCTCTTGATCTAGATAGGTAAAACCTTTGATCTCTTATGTGTATTGCAAACACGTTCCCTTGTCCTATTGCATTTTAGCTATATTTTTGTTTGTGTGTTGGGGGCGTGTGTAAAATGAGCAATGTGTACCATAATACACACTGGCTGTCTGCACTGTGATCTTTGGTGTATTTCACTGCTAAGAGACAGATAAGTTGAATAATTGGTTTCAGTGGGATTATGGTTTTGAAATATTAACCAAATTTTAAACAATATCACCTGGCAGCTCCCTTTGGTTTCTCTATCCCTAGTTCAAAGCAAGAGGTTTTTCTGGATTTACTGCTTTAGGGAAAAGATGTTTGGGGAAAAGACAGCAGAGGAGATGCTACTTCTGGTTTTTAAGCAAAACATCTCAGGCCCTCTCAGTAATGGATGAAGAGGAGCAAACAATAGGCCTGACAAAAATATGATGTTTTTCTGCCCCGAAGACTTAGAAAAACAATGTTCCTTTGATTAGAAGAGGGACTCCAGGGCTAGGAGAGAGCAAGAGGTCACTTGTGAGGGGTGGTCTTCTTCCCTTCTCCCCAGGAGTGTATGTGCGGGGGCAGACCCCAAAAGGTGAGTGGGCTCTGGAAGTCAAGGGAACTTGGGTCTATTGCATTTTAGCTATATTTTTGTTTGTGTGTTGGGGGCGTGTGTAAAATGAGCAATGTGTGCCATAATACACACTGGCTGTCTGCACTGTGATCTTTGGTGTATTTCACTGCTAAGAGACAGATAAGTTGAATAATTGGTTTCAGTGGGATTATGGTTTTGAAATATTAACCAAATTTTAAATAATATCACCTGGCAGCTCCCTTTGGTTTCTCTATCCCTAGTTCAAAGCAAGAGGTTGTTCTGGATTTACTGCTTTAGGGAAAAAATGTCTGGGCAAAAGACAGCAGAGGAGATGCTACTTCTGGTTTTTAAGCTAAACATCTCAGGCCCTCTCAGTAATGGATGAAGAGGAGCAAACAACAGGCTTGACAAAAATATGATGTTTTTCTGCCCCAAAGACTTAGAGAAAAACAATGTTCCTTTGATTAGAAGAGGGACTCCAGGGCTAGGAGAGAGCAAGAGGTCACTTGTGAGGGGTGGTCTTCTTCCCTTCTCCCCAGGAGTGTATGTGCAGGAGCAGACCCCAAAAGGTGAGTGGGCTCTGGAAGTCTAGGGAACTTGGGGATCCTTGTCCTGGCTGACCCCTCTGGAGTTTTCTGGGGATATGCAAGTCCTGGGAAACAGTTAATAGGGTAGGTTCACCAAACCCAGACACCAGCTAGTCTGGTAAAGTTTCTAGTTCTCCAGCATGGTGGGGAAAGATGTGCCCTTTGTGGTGAGAGTTGAGGAAAATAGCAGAAGTTGATACTGGTTCTATAGGGCATTTGCAGATGGAAATGAGTTGACCCAGCAGCTAACTGTGGGAACTAATTGTTGTGGACCTCAGTCCTTTGCAATCCCTTGACCCCACTTCTCGTTCATAAGTACTGGATTATCTGGGTAGATGCAGATCAGGGGGAAAGGGGAAAGGCAGAGGGAAGTGTCAAAATATAAGTCAAAGTGGTTCCTGAAAACAGACGAAGGAACCTTTGAACGTGCCCATTCTGTGCACACCAGTGCTTGGCTTGCTGAGCTCTCACCTTGGAGTGGATGCCCTGGGCTCTATTTTGTCACTGGAGAGGGGAATGTATGTATCTGCTGTCCATGGCCACTCTGGACTGGGGTCATAGTCAGGCACCCTGTGTCTGAGAAGCCCTCTGGAACCTAGAACACTTTACTTTGCTCCAGATCATCCCAGGCTTGAGCTGGAGCAGAGTCAATGGCATTGGGAAAAGCCCTGCATTTATCCCACTGAGCAGGGCAGGAGAGGACAGTGAATATGGCAGGACAGGTGGCATTATCCTGATGCTCCACTGGTCATTCCTGAGCAGGTGGTGAGCTTCAAAGGGGAGCTTCTGGGTCAGTTTCCTCCTCCACCCTCCTTTAACTTGCTGGTTTCCTTGCGTATCTTTTTTTTTTATCAGAGTCTAAGATTCCTCAGGGTAGGTTTAATTTAGTTGCCTTGATTTTTTCACCACTGAGCTAGCTTTCCAGTTTCTAAGCTTAGGCCACATTTCCTAACTTCAGATAGAATGTTGGCAAACGTTCCTTCAAAGGGCCCAACAGTAAATATCTTAAAGCTTTGCAGGCTATAAGCTCTCTGTTGCAACTACTTGACTCTGCCACTGACGCACAAAAGCAGCCACAGGCAACCAGTAAACGGTGGCCATGGCTGTGTTTCTGTAAAACCTATAGAATGAGCAGCTGGCAGTGATGGCCATCCCCTTAAAGTCTACGAATAGTAAATGCTGGTGAGGGTGTAGAGGAAAGGGAGCCCTCCTACACTGTTGGCGGAAATGCAAACTGGGGTGCAGACGCTATAGAGAACAGCATTGTTGTTTGGTCACTAAGTCTTGTCTGACTCCTGTGATCCTACGGAGTGTGGGCCTCCAGGTGTTTCTGTCCATGGGATTCCCCAGGCAAGAATACTGGAGTGGGTCGTCATTTCCTTCTCCAGGGATCTTCCCGACCTAGGGATAGACCCAACTCTCCTGCATTGGCAGGTGACTTCTTTACCACTAAGGCACCAGAGAAGCCTGCAGAACAATACGGAGGTTCCTTAGAAAACTAAAAATAGAGCTACTATCATATGATCCCGCAATCCCACTCATAGGCGTATATCCAGAAAAGATGAAAATTAATTTGAAAAGATACATGCACCCCAATGTTCACAACAGCACTATTCATAATAGCCAAATCATGGCAACAACCTAATTGTCCATCAACAGGGGAATGAATAAGGATGTGTTACATATACATGTATATATATAATGGGCTATTTATTACTCAGTCATAGAAAATAATGAAGTAATGCCATTTGTAGCAAATGGATGGACCTAGATTTTATCATGCCAAGTGGAGCAAGTCAGAGAGAGAATGATAAATATCACCCAATATCCCTTGCAAGTAGAATCTAAAAACAGATACAAATTAACTTATTTACAAAACAAAAACAGATTCACAGACATAGAAAACAAAGGCGAAAGTGGGAAGGGGATCAGTTAGGAATCTGGGATTAACAGATGCACAATTTTGTTGTTCAGTTGCTCAGTCCTGTTCAACTCTTCTATAACCCCATGGTCTGCAACACACCAGGCTTCCCAGTCCTTCACTATCTCTCAGAGTTTGCTCAAATTCATATTCACTGAATTGGTGATGCCATCCAACCATCTCATCTTCTGTCACCCACTTTTTCTCCTACTTTCAATCTTTCCCAGCATCAGGGTCTTTTCCAATGACTCAGAGTTCTTTGCATCAGGTGGCCAAAATATTAGAGGTTCAGCTATAGCATCAGTCCTTCCAATGAATATTCAGGGTTAATTTCCTTTAGGTTGGACTGCTTGGATCTCCTTGCTGTCCAAGGGACTCTCAATACCACATTTCAAAAACATCAGTTCTTTAGTGCTCAGCCTTTTTTATGATCCAACTCTCACATTCATACATGATTACTGGAAAAACCATAGTTTGACTATATAGACATTTGTTGGCAAAGTAACCTCATTGTTTTTTAATACGCCGTCTAGGTTTGTCATAGCTTTTCTTCTAAGGAGCAAGCATCTTTTAATTTCGTGGCTGCAGTAACCATCTGCTGTGATTTGGGAGCCCCCCAAAATAAGATCTGTCACTGTTTCCATTGTTTTCCCATCTATTTGCCATGACGTGGTGGGACTGGATGCCTTGATCTTAGTTTTTTGAATATTGAGTTTTAAGCCAGGTTTTTCACTCTCTTCTTTCACCTTCATCAAGAGGTTCTTTAGTTCCTCTTTGCTTTTTGCCATAAGGGTGGTGTCATCTGCATATCTGAGTTTATTGATATTTCTCCTGGCAATCTTAATCCCAGCTTGTGCTTTACCCAGCCTGGCATTTCACACGATGTACTTTGCATAGATATTAAATAAGGAGGTGACAATATACAGCCTTGATGTACTCCTTTCCCAATTTGGAAGCAGTCTGTGTTCCAAACAGTTAGAACTAGTTCAAACTGTTCCTTCTTGACCTGCAGATAGGTTTCTCAGGAAGCAGGTAAGGTGGTCTGGTATTTCTATCTCTTTAAGAATTTTCCACATTATTACTATATATAAAATCATCTACAAAGATCTACTGTATAGCACAGGGAACTAAGGTCAATATTTTGTAATAACCTACAATGGAAAGAATATGAAAAAGAATATATATATATATACATATATATGTATACATTTATACACACATATATGTCTGAATCTCTTTGCTGTACACTTAAAACTAACACAACATTGTAAATCAACTATAGTTCAGTTAAAAACAAAAACACACTAAGCAGCTGGCCAAGTTTTGCCAATGAGCCTAGTTTGCCAACTCCTGCTTCAAGTGTTGCTTCACCCCTAATTTTATCTATGAACTTGCTCACTGGAAATCAGGGTTCAGATTATGCAGGATGGTGTGTGAGATAGTCAGTCCTGGTCTTCTGTTTGCCTCTTCAAACTGTGTTAGAAGGGAGTTTGCATAACATTATGTGGACTGGACAGCTGGTGTTATTTAAGATGAACTAACCCGAACTTTGAGAAGTGGATTGTGAGCTCTGGTCCCAGACGTAGGGGTCAGAAAACTACACTGTAGGGCAAAGATCACCAAAAGCGCAATAGATTTTTTCCCAGCCAGCCTAGGCATAAAGGCCCACGGGGATGTGAGCACATGAGTGGCGCACTGGGGTCCCATCTCACTTCTGAGGCTTGAAGGGTCCTGTGGTTAAGGGTGGAGGGTCCCTCACCACGCGAGACTCCACTGGGGCCTGGAAGGTCCTGAGGGATGTTTTTGGATACTTGTCTGGACTACTCCTCACAGCAGTAATCTGTTGCCTTCCGGGCTGAGCTTCCTTTTTTTTTTTTTCCCCAGCTCAAGAAGGGACTTGATTACCATCACAATTCTCACATCCCTCAGTTGGCCAGAGGTATAAAGGAGGCAGCGTTTCCGTCTCCTCCGTGGGGCCAAAGAGGGCTCCTCCATGGTTAACAGCAGTCCATGGAGGAGGGTCTGGGAGGAAACCTAAGGGCTGGCCTGGAGCATGTGCAAGGCAGTGACCTCAGAGACTTCCAGAACAGCTGTCAGGTATGTTGCAAGAGACGCAGACTTTTGAAAAATGCACCAGTAGGGACTGGGGTTAAGATAAAAAGAAATAAGCTCACATCCTGTTTAACATCTGGTGAGGCCACTGATATGAGGTACACCCAATTTCTGACCCTCACAAATGCACTTATCAATATATATATATAATATCCTAAAGTTGCTTTGTCATGTACACCTTATGGTCAGTTTCACTGTTGGATTTCTTTCAAATAGGAAGATTCAAACTTGCTAATGTTAAAAGTAAGTTTTATAATTATCTTTGGGAATAAAGTGTCATCTGTGATTTTCTAGCAACTTTTGTGTTCTTTATTTTTTGGCAAGTATCATTGTTTTCATCCCCCAGATGAAGAAGCTGAGACTCAGAAAGCTTAAGTGACTTTCTAGGGTCAAATAACTAAGAAGTTATAGAAACGGGGATTCATTCTAAATTTTGGATTTCTCCAATTCTTATTCCATTGTATAAAATACCCTTAAAAATAGGAAATAGAGTTCTCAATATCTGTTTGTGATTGTCTGAAAGCATCCTTTATAAAAAATTAATTCTTAGAAAACACAACTGATGCCGAAAAATCTCAGGAGAAGTTTATTATTAGAGCTCAGAAAGCTTCATTCAAAGATGAAGGTCAACAGAGATGAAGTAGACACAATTCCAGTCTGTTTTAATGAATCAGGACTGATGGAATGAATTCTTTTTTGTAAAGAAAAAAAAAAAAAAAAGGTCTGTTTCTGTGGTTTCCTCTCAAAAGATTTTATTCAGTCTTTGATTAGACCAAGCAGAACATATTTCAAGGAGAGAAATCATCTTTTTTTTTCAGATGGAGAAACACCTTCAGATTTGGAATCCATACTTATTTTCTATACAAAATTAAATTTATAGAAAGTAGGGTTGGGGTTATGTCAAAATGGTGATAGAGAAGACTAAAATGTCCTTCAGCAAAAGCTAGATGAAACCTTTGTTCCAGGTGACATTTTCTGCCGAGTCCTTGCCTTCTTCAGCTGTCAGGTTCTGCTTGAAGTTTCTGTCCCTGCACACTTGTCTCTTCCTGTCTCATCCCCTGACGTCTGTCTGTGTCTCTTGCTTCCTGCTTTGAATGTCTCCTCGTTTTCATGTTTCCTCCCTCGGGGATCCTTCTCTGAGGGTTCACTTGTGGCGGCTGCTAGCGGTGTTCCAGTCTGCTGGCCCGAGGGTGTGGTTTAATTCTTGTGGAGGTAGATGGTAAGCACCCATGGCAAGTGCCAATTCATGACTGATGAAACCATCCTTTCACTGCAAGGATAAAGGCTCAAGGGTGTGTGGGTGGAACTTCTCTATATATATGACTTGGAATTGCAGGACTTGAGGTCCTAACAAGGAAACAGTACTTACAGTAGCACCAGGAGGGCAGAGCAAGGGCCTCTGGCTCTGGTGCTAAAATAGCCAAAGATCACAGAGACTCAAGTGTGGACGTTTTGAAAAAACAGGAAATCAGACAGAAATATGAGCCAGGCCTAAAATAATGTTAAACAGTTACTTGACAACCTAATGTTTGGGGTTTTGTCCGTAAGAAGAAGCTGTTGAAGATCTAGATTTTTGGAAAGAGAATGATCTCTTTTTTTGAATGTGACTATTATATGCTCTAAGCAATTATATCACTTTCTTGACCTGGGAATGTTGGTAGCTCTTAGTAATGGGCTTAAGAGGGTAGTACATGGTACATACTTAAGACCAATCTATATTTTATGGGACAAGTTGTCTTCTATTTACTATTGAATATTGTCCTTAAGTACCAATGCAATAGAAGTTCTTTAAAAGACATTGTAGATAAAAATAAATTCACATTTTAAATTATTTCCTGGTAGATTTGATCAATATTTTTATGATTTTATGCTTTCTTGAGCATTCTTTGGCATTGCCTTTCTTTGGGATAGGAATGAAAACTGACCTTTCCCAGTCCTGTGGCCACTGCTGAGTTTTCCAAATTTGCTGGCATATTGAGTGCAGCACTTTCACAGCATCATCTTTCAGGATTTGAAATAGCTCCACTGGAATTCCATCACCTCCGCTAGCTTTGTTCGTAGTGATGTTTTCTAAGGCCCACTTGACTTCACATTCCAGGATGTCTGGCTCTAAATGAATGATCACACCATCGTGATTATCCAGGTCGTCAAGATCTTGATTTATAGACTGAAGCTCTTCCATTTTTTAATACATTAATTTACTTTAATTGGAGGATAATTATAATATTGTGGTGGTTTTTGACATACATCAACATGAATCAGCCATGGGTATATATGTGTCCCCCATCCTGAACCCCCTCCCACTTACCTCCCTACCTCATCACTCTGGGTGGTCTCAGAGCACTGGATTTGAGTGCCCTGCTACATGCATCGAACTTGCATTTGACATCTTTTTATATATGGTAATATACGTGTTTCAGTGCTATTCTCTCAAATCATCTAACCTTCACCAGCACCCACATAGTCCAAAAGTCTGTTCTTTATATCTGTGTCTCTTTTGTTGCCTTGTATATAGGATCATCATTACTGTCTTTCTAAGTTCCATATATAGGCATTAATATACTGTATTGGTGTTTCTCTTTCTGTCTTACTTCACTCTGTATAATAGGCTCCAATTTCAACCATTTCATTAGAACTGACTCAAATGAGTTTTTTTTTTAATAGCTGAGTAATAATAGTCCATTGTGTATATGTGCCAATACTTCCTTATCCATTCGTCTGCTGATGGACATCAAAGTTGCTTCCATGTCCCAGCTATTGTGAATGGTGCTGCAATGAACACTGGGGTACACGTCCCTTTCAGTTTTGGTTCCCTTGGTGTGTATGCCCAGCTGTGGGATTGCTGGGTCATATGGTAGTTCTATTTCCAGTTTCTTAAGGAATCTCTCCATTGTTCTCCATAGTGGCAGTACCAGTTTGTATTCCCTCCAACAGTGTCAGAGGGTTCCATTTTCTCCACATCCTCTCCAGCATTTACTGTTTGTAGACTTTTTGATGGCAACCATTCTGACCGGTGTGAGATGGTACCTCATTGTGGAGCAACCACGAAGTGGTGTGTATGCCCAGCTGTGGGATTGCTGGGTCATATGGTAGTTCTATTTCCAGTTTCTTAAGGAATCTCTCCATTGTTCTCCATAGTGGCAGTACCAGTTTGTATTCCCTCCAACAGTGTCAGAGGGTTCCATTTTCTCCACATCCTCTCCAGCATTTACTGTTTGTAGACTTTTTGATGGCAACCATTCTGACCGGTGTGAGATGGTACCTCATTGTGGAGCAACCACGAAGAGATACCCCATGTCCAAGGTAAGAGAAACCCAAGGAAGACGGTAGGTGTTGTGAGAGGGCATCAGAGGGCAGACACACTGAAACCATAATCACAGAAAACTAGTCAATCTGATCACATGGATCACAGCCTTGTCTAACTCAGTGAAACTAAGCCATGCCATGTGGAGCCACCCAAGGCAGGCCAGTCATGGTCGAGAGGTCTGACAGAACGTGGTCCCCTGGAGAAGGGAATGGCAAGCCACTTCAGTATTCTTGCCTTGAGAACCCCATAAACAGTATGAAAAGGCAAAATGATAGGATACTGAAAGAGGAACTCCCCAGGTCATTAGGTGCCCAATATGCTACTGGAGATCAGTGGAGAAATAACTTCAGATAGAATGAAGGGATGGAGCCAAAGCAAAAACAATACCCAGTTGTGCATGTGACTGGTGATAGAAGCAAAGTCCAATGCTGTAAAGAGCAATATTGCATAGGAACCTGGAATGTTATGTCCATGAATCAAGGCAAATTGGAAGTGGTCAAACAGGAGATGGCAAGAGTGAACGTCGACATTCTAGGAATCAGCAAACTAAAATGGACTGGAATTGGTGAATTTAACTCAGATGACCATTATATCTACAACTGTGGGCAGGAATCCCTCAGAAGAAATGGAGTAGCCGTCATGGTCAACAAAAGAGTCCGAAATGCAGTACTTGGATGCAATCTCAAAAACGACAGAATGATCTCTGTTCATTTCCAAGGCAAACCATTCAATATTATGGTAATCCAAGCCTATGTTCCAACCAGTAACATTAAAGAAGTGAGGTTGAATGGTTCTATGACGACCAACAAGACCTTTTAGAACTAACACCCCCCAAAAGATGTCCTTTTCATTATAGAGAACGGGCATGCAAAAGTAGGAAGTCAAAGAAACACCTAGGGTAACAGGCAAATATGGCCTTGAAATACAGAATGAAGCAGAGCAAAGGCTAATAGAGTTTTTCCAAGAGAATGCACTAGTCATAGCAAACACCCTCTTCCAACAACACAAGAGAAGAATCTACACATGGACATCACCAGAGGGCCAACACTGAAATCAGATTAATTATATTCTTTGCAGCCAAAGATGGAGAAGCTCTGAATCTGCCACGGGTGTACACGAACTCCCAAACATGAACCCCCCTCCCACCTCCCACCCCACATCTTCCCTCCAGATCATCCCCATACACCAGCCCCAAGCATCCTGCATCCTGCATTGAACATAGACTGGCAATTCATTTCTTACATGATAGTATACATATTTCAATGCTATTCTCCCAAATCATCCCTCCCTCTCCCTCTCCCTCTCCTTCTCCCTCAGAGTCCATAAGTCCGCTCTACACATCTGTATCTCTTTTGCTGTCTTGCATACAGGGTCCTCATTACCATCTTTCTAAATTCCATATATATGTGTTAGTATACTGTATTGGTGTTTTTCTTTCTGGCTTACTTCACTCTGTATAATTGGTTCCAGTTTCATCCATCTTATTAGAACTGATTCAAATGTATTCTTTTTAATGGCTGAGTAATACTCCATTGTGTATATATACCACAGCTTTCTTATCCATTCATCCGCTGATGGACATCTAGGTTGTTTCCATGTCCTGGCTATTATAAACAGTGCTGCAATGAACATTGGGGTACATGTGTCTCTTTCTATTCTGGTTTCCTCGGTGTGTATGCCCAGCAGTGGGATTGCTGGGTCATAAGGCAGTTCTATTTGCAATTTCTTAAGGAATCTCCACACTGTTCTCCATAGTGGCTGTACTAGTTTGCATTCCCACCAACAGTGTAAGAGGGTTCCCTTTTCTCCACACCCTCTCCAGCATTTATTGCTTGCAGACTTTTGGATCGCAGCCATTCTGACTGGTGTGAAGTGGTATCTCATTGTGGTCTTGATTTGCATTTCTCTGATAATGAGTGACGTTGAGCATCTTTTCATGTGTTTGTTAGCCATCCGTATGTCTTCTTTGGAGAAATGTCTATTTAGTTCTTTGGCCCATTTTTTGATTGGGTCGTTTATTTTTCTGGAATTGAGCTGTATAAGTTGCTTGTATATTTTTGAGATTAGTTGTTTGTTAGTTGCTTCATTTGCTCTTATTTTCTCCCATTCAGAAGGCTGTCTTTTCACCTTGCTTATAGTTTCCTTTGTTGTGCAGAAGCTTTTAATTTTAATTAGATCCCATTTGTTTATATTTGCTTTTATTTCCAGTATTCTGGGAGGCGGATCATAGAGGATCCTGCTGTGATTTATGTCGGAGAGTGTTTTGCCTATGTTCTCTAGGAGTTTTATAGTTGCTGCTTTTAATATTTTCTCTTTGTGGTTAATTTTTGTTAGTTTGATTACTATATGTCTTGGGGTGTTTTGCCTTGGATTTAGCCTGTTTGAAACTCTGTATTTCTTGAACTTGGGCGCTTCTTCTTCTTCTTCATTATTTCCTTCTTCATTTTAGGAAAGTTTTTGGCTGTTATCTCTTCAAGTATTTTCTCATGCCCTTTCTTTTTCTCTTCTTCTTCTGGGACTCCTATGATTCAAATGTTGGGGTGTTTAACATCATCCCAGAAGTCTCTGAGGGCATCTTCATTTCTTTTAATTCTTTTGTCTTTCTTTCTCTCTGCTCATTTATTTCTACCATTCTATCTTCCATTTCATTTATCCTCTCTTCTGCTTCAGTTATTCCGCTGTCGGTTATCCTCAGAATGCTTTTAATCCCAGTTATTGCATTGTTCTTTGTTGATCGACTGTTCTTTATTTCTTCTAGGCCCTTGTTAAACATTTCTTGAATCTTATCAATCCTTGTCTCTAGTCAATTTATCTGTAACTCCACTTTGTTTTCAAGATTTTGGGTCATCTTTACTATCATTCTGAATTCTTTTTCTGGTAGATTCCCTATAGCCCCCTCTTCTGTTTGCTTTGGTGGATTTTTATTGTGTTCCCTCACCTGCTGAATATTTCTCTGCCTTTTCATTTTGTTTAGATTGCCATGTTTGGGGTGTCCTTTCTGCAGGCTGGAAGCTCATGGTTCCTCTTAATTGTTGAATCTGCTCCCAATGGGTAGAGTTGGACCAGTGGCTTGTCAAGGTTTCCTGACTGGGGGAACTTGTGTCTGTTTTCTGATGGGTAGAGTTGAATCTCTTCTCTCTGGAGTGTAATGAAGTGTCAGTAGTGAGTTCTGGAGCCTCAGTAGGTCTGGCATGGCTTTGGGCAGCCCATCTTTTAATGTTTAGTGTTGTGTTTCTGTTTTGCTGGAGAATTAGACTGGTGTGTCTTGCATTGGAAATTGTTGGCTCTTTGGGTAGAGTTTAGTTTCAGTGTAGGTTTAAGTATGGAAACTGGGGTGAGTTCTTGTCTAGAGTGAGGAGTTCTCTGATGTTCTAAAGTTCTGGAGTTAAGCCTCCTGCCTCTGGGTTTTGGTCCTTCTGTTATGTTAGCCTCAAAACTTCTTCAGACATACAGCATAGAAGATAAAACCCCTAGGTTAATGGTGAAACAACTCTCCACAGTCAGGAACACCCAGAGAAATTCACTGAGTTATATAGAGAATGGAAAAGGGAGGAAGGAGATAGAGGTGACCTGGAGCAGAAAAGGGAGAGTCAATAGGGGAGAGAGTAATCAAGCCAGTAATCAAATGCCTAAGTGAAAATGGATAATGAAGATTAGATTCTTGAAGGTACAAACTTGATAACAAATATCAAAAAGCAGAGATTTAAAATGTAGAACAGTGGTTAGACTCTCAAAAATATAATACAAAAATGCAAAACAAAATCGAACACAAAAAATTTAAAAATATATATGGAATTTGTTTTTTAAATATGGCTTTTTTTGAAAGGTATGATAGTAGGCTATAAAAATGGAAGTTAGAGTAATAAAGAACTAACATTTTAAAGTGATAATAGTAAAAATATATCTAAGAATTTCCCTGGAGCTGCTGTGGGCAGTGTGGGTCAGTTCAGTGTCAGATAGTCCCTTGTTCCAACTTGTTCTTGTTCTCAAGGTCTATAGTTGCCCCTCGAAGGCGCAGTATCAGAATTAACTGAAGGGTTTTAATCTGTTGCACCTGTTTCTTCTAGAGCCATCCCCCCTTCTTTGTTTATCTGGGCTCCCTCTGTTTGCAAGTTACTTCAGTGTCTAATTTCCACCCTGACATGAAGGGGCAAAAATGGCCACTTATTTAGGCTCACTTGTTCAGCTGTGCTGTGGAGAGGGAGGGACACTGCAAACAAACACCGCTGGCATGTTGGGAAGTGCTTTCAGCAGATGGGACACACTGGGTTTGCCACAGCCCCAGGTGATGTGTACTTCCCAGGTCCACACTGCTCAGACTCCAGGGTGCTCTGCAAGGGTGCTGTCCCATGTGGACCCTGCATTGCATGCACTTCCCAGGTCTAAGCCACTCAGGTTCTCTGGTGCTCCGCCAGGGCACAGACCCAGATGGGCTGTGCGTTTTGTGCCCTTCTTCCGTCCAAGCTGCTCAGGTGACCAAACGCTTGGTGAGCGCTCTGTCCCAGGTCAGCCATGTGTCTTATGCACCTCCCTGGTCCCGACCACTCAGTTTCCTGGGAGTGCCACAAGGGCACTGTCACAGGTGTGCCTTTTGTCTCCTCTAGGAAGCTGATCTCAGGCTGTGACCCTCCTGGAAGATGTTAACTGTCCAGGATGCCAGGAAGACGTGGTTAGCAACTGACAACCTGCTCAGGTTTGTGGAAGATGTGATCTATGTGGTTGAGATTGCAGCAGCCCCTTGCCTTCCAGCTCTGGCTGTTGCTCACCTGCCTATGTTAACTGTCCAGGATGCCAGGAAGACGTGGTTAGCAACTGACAACCTGCTCAGGTTTGTGGAAGATGTGATCTATGTGGTTGAGATTGCAGCAGCCCCTTGCCTTCCAGCTCTGGCTGTTGCTCACCTGCCTCTCTGCCTCTGGGGAGGGAGGCCATGAAAGGCAGCTGACTTGCTCTCCTTTGGTGAGCTCTCCCAATTCTTTGTTTTATAAGCACACCAGGGATCACCATGTGGCATTAGAATCGTCAGCAGGAAAGTTCCCCCCCCTTTTTGTTTTTGTCTCACTGATGACCTCACAGTTTGGTTTGTCATATTAGCTCCCTCAGATTGTCCTCAAGGCATTAAAGCCCAGTCCTTACCCGAAGGATGGACAAAACAGCCCATGCCTCTCTACCCAGCCCCCAATCCCTGGTGGCAGAGGCAAGCATCTAAGCCACTTCTCCACTGTTAGCTGCAGTCAAGTTTGTATTCTCTGTTTCTTTGTTTTTTTTTTCCCAGTTATGCTGCCTTCTGAGATTCCAAATCTTCACACAGACGCGCCTGAAAGAGTTTCCTATTGTGTGGAAATTTCTTCATGACTCCCTCACTAGGATGGGTCTCCATCCCTAAATCTTTTGACTCTGTTTTCATCTTTTATATTCTGTCTGACCTCCTTTTGAGGAGTTTGGGCTGCCTTTCTGGGTGCCTGGTGTCCTCTGCCAGTGTTCAAAAGTTGTTTTGCGGAAGTTGCTAAACATGCAAATGATCTTTTGATGAATTTGTGGGGGAGAAAGTGGTCTCTCTGTCCCATGCCTTTGCCATCTTGGGACTGCTCTTAAATTCTTAATGCAAATGATCTGACCCCTTTATAGATTCACCAATCTCATATTATGATATGTATTAGTTTTCTTTTATTTCTTCACTGTTCCCCTTGTCTCTCTAACATATATGGGTATAGTCAAATTTTGTGTTAAAGAAAATATTTAAATGGTCTGCCTGAAAGATTAGATTTGCTCCTTGAATATATTTTTCTTTCCTTAGTAGTACAATTTTCTTAGTAAAAACTTCAAAATAGATGAAAATAAAGATCACATTCAGGATAAGAAATGACTTCATTATTAAGCCTAGAATTAGTGGCCCTTTGAATCTAATTTTCAGTTGTTTAGAAGCAAAGGACTCAGTTCAGTTCAGTCACTCAGTCATGTCCAACTCTGCGAACTCCATGGACTGTAGCACTCGAGGCCTGCCTGTCCAACACCAACTCCTGAAGTTTACTCAAACTCATACCCATTGAGTCAGTGATGCCATCCAACCATCTCATCCTCTGCCATTTCCTTCTCCTCCCACCTTCAATCTTTCCCAGAATCAGGATCCTTTCAAATGAGTTAGTTCTTTGCATTAGGTGGCCAAAATATTGGAGTTTCAGCTACAGCATCAGTCCTTTCAATGAATGTTTAGGACTGATTTCCTTTAGGATGGACTGGTTGGATCTTCATGCAGGGACTCTCAAGAGTGTTCTCCAACACCACAATTGAAAAGCATCAATTCTTGGCACTCAGCTTTCTTTGTAGTCCAGCTCTCATATTCATATATGACTATTGGAAAAAAACCATATCTTTGACTAACTCCATGGACTGTAGCACTCGAGGCCTGCCTGTCCAACACCAACTCCTGAAGTTTACTCAAACTCATACCCACTGAGTCAGTGATGCCATCCAACCATCTCATCCTCTGCCATTTCCTTCTCCTCCCACCTTCAATCTTTCCCAGAATCAGGATCTTTTCAAATGAGTTAGTTCTTTGCATTAGGTGGCCAAAATATTGGAGTTTCAGCTACAGCATCAGTCCTTTCAATGAATGTTTAGGACTGATTTCCTTTAGGATGGACTGGTTGGATCTTCATGCAGGGACTCTCAAGAGTGTTCTCCAACACCACAATTGAAAAGCATCAATTCTTGGCACTCAGCTTTCTTTGTAGTCCAGCTCTCATATTCATATATGACTATTGGAAAAAAACCATATCTTTGACAAGAAGGACCTTCGTTGGCAAAGTAGTGTCTCTCTGCTTTTCAATATGCTGTCTAGGTTGTTCATAACTTTTCTTCCAAAGAGCAATCATCCTTTAATTTCAATGCTGCAGTCACTATTGACAGTGATTTTGGAGCCCCCCTCAAAATAAGTCAGTCACTGTTTCCACTGTTTCCCCATCTATTTGCCATGAAGTGGTGGCAACAGATGCCATGAACTTAGTTTTCTGAATGTTGACTTTTAAGCCAACTTTTTCACTCTTCTCTTTCACTTTCATCAAGAGGCTCTTTAGTTCTTCACTTTCTGCCATAACGGTGGTGTCATCTGCATATCTGAGGTCATTGATATTTCTCCCAGGTATTCAGTTCAGTTCAGTTCAGTAACTTAGTTGTGTCCGACTCTTTGCAACTCCATGAATCACAGCACGCCAGGCCTCCCTGTTCAACACCAACTCCCAGAGTTCACTCAGACTCACATCCATCAAGTCAGTGATGCCATCCAGCCATCTCATCTGCTGTCGTCCCCTTCTCCTCCTGCCCCCAATCCCTCCCAGCATCAGAGTCTTTTCCAATGAATCAACTCTTCACATAAGGTGGCCAAANGCCTACCAGGCTCCTCCATCCATGGGATTTTCCAGGCAAGAGTACTGGAGTGGGATGCCATGGCCTTCTGCTATAAATTCAAACATGCATAATGATAAGTGCATACACTTCTTTGCTTTTCTTCCTTAAATTCAGCACCTACTTCATTACATTTCCCACTATTTCATGACTCTGTTGCTGGCCAGCTCATATCTTTTCTTGTGATTTGCTGCTGAAAAGTTTTTACACTCTATGTAAGTTGATGCCCATCAATTTTTCTACTTTGATGAAATTTGGGAGCTTTGAAATTAGGATATATTGACATTTCCAGTGAGTCTCATATATAGTTAAATTGCTCTTTTCTTAGAGGTTTCTCATAATGTATTGTTGAATAAGTTGAGGAAGTGATCTCATGTACTGTGTTGTTTTTGTTTTATTTTGTTATTGTTAATTAGTATCAAATGTATTCCCTTTTTAAGGAATCTACTTGCAATTTATATTTCTTGTTTTTCAGGCTAATATAGTTAATCAATCATTTGATAACTCAACAAACATGTATTTAACACTACCTTGTAGGAGGCATTTTTCCAGGTGCCAAGATTATAACTGTGAACAAAATATAAATTCCTGCCCTCATAGAGATATCACATCCTCCTAATATTAAACAACTTTTTTTAAAAGAAATATATTCCACTTCCCTGGTGGCTCAGATGGCAAAGAACCTGCCTGCAATGTGGGAGACCCACGTTCTATCCCTGGGCTGGGGAGATCCCCCGGAAAATGGAATAGCTACTCATTCCAGTATTCTTGCCTGTAGAATTCCATGGAGAGAGGAGCCTGGCAGGTTATAGTCCATGTGGCCGCAAACAGTTGGACATGACTGAGAAACTAACACTTTCATACTCTTTTAAAGACAAAACTTGGTTACTCTCTTTTATTCAACCTCTCCTGAGTAGTTTTGGTACATTAAGAGCAGTTTTCCTACAAAATATACTTTAAAATCACAATAATTTAAAGTATATTTCATATCTTTCTTGTATTTTATGTTTCTAAGGCTCTCCTTCTAACTTTTTCTCTACAACACCTTTTCTTCTAAATGTCTTTTCTTATATCTAAATTATGTGGTAAAATAATTGGTGTAAATAGCGAAATGTGCCATAGTTTCACCATCAAAAATATGAATATCAGTGTTTTTTAAAACTCAATATTGTACCTTTAGGTTTGAGATAATTTAGGTTAATAATTTTGTGACTGAGATTGGAAATTGTCCCTGACATACATTCCTCCCCCTCCTTCATAGTTGAAGTTTGTCCTTTGGAATTCTTCTTTTTCACTGACTGGGCCATAAATAAGGGGTGGTGGTGGAGGTTTAGTTACNAAATGTGCCATAGTTTCACCATCAAAAATATGAATATCAGTGTTTTTTAAAACTCAATATTGTACCTTTAGGTTTGAGATAATTTAGGTTAATAATTTTGTGACTGAGATTGGAAATTGTCCCTGACATACATTCCTCCCCCTCCTTCATAGTTGAAGTTTGTCCTTTGGAATTCTTCTTTTTCACTGACTGGGCCATAAATAAGGGGTGGTGGTGGAGGTTTAGTTACTAAGTTGCGTCCCATTTTTGAAACCCCCATGGACTATAGCCCGCAAGGCTCCTCTGTCCATGGGATCTCCCAGGCAAGAATGCTTGAGTGGGTTGCCATTTCCTTCTTCAATAAATAAGAGACGGGAGCTTAATCAGTCACATGTGACCATAACATGGAAGCTACATAGTGACTATGGCCCAGCAACAAGAGAGAAGGCATTTCGATCCCCAGTGATTATGTAGGCATCATGCCAACCCTGGGCAGATAACACTAAGATTCTGTTTGCCTGAGAGAGAAAACCCCCAAGTTGCTTACGACATTGTCATTTGTAGATCTCTATCAGTTTCAGACAAATCTAATCCTATGTGATGCATAGTCCATAACTTATTTTCATAAATTTAACAATCTTTTCTAGATCTTATATAATTATGGTCACCCAGATTATTTATTGGAAATGATGAAACTTTCAGCTATGACTGTTACTGACAAGAGCATGATTCCCCAGTCCTACGCTTGGAGGTTTTTTCTGAAAAATGAAAGCACAATCTTTTTCTGACATCATTTTCACATAATCACAGATACCTAGGGGAAAAAAAAAAAANGCCTTGGATTTAGCCTGTTTGAAACTCTGTATTTCTTGAACTTGGGCGCTTCTTCTTCTTCTTCATTATTTCCTTCTTCATTTTAGGAAAGTTTTTGGCTGTTATCTCTTCAAGTATTTTCTCATGCCCTTTCTTTTTCTCTTCTTCTTCTGGGACTCCTATGATTCAAATGTTGGGGTGTTTAACATCATCCCAGAAGTCTCTGAGGGCATCTTCATTTCTTTTAATTCTTTTGTCTTTCTTTCTCTCTGCTCATTTATTTCTACCATTCTATCTTCCATTTCATTTATCCTCTCTTCTGCTTCAGTTATTCCGCTGTCGGTTATCCTCAGAATGCTTTTAATCCCAGTTATTGCATTGTTCTTTGTTGATCGACTGTTCTTTATTTCTTCTAGGCCCTTGTTAAACATTTCTTGAATCTTATCAATCCTTGTCTCTAGTCAATTTATCTGTAACTCCACTTTGTTTTCAAGATTTTGGGTCATCTTTACTATCATTCTGAATTCTTTTTCTGGTAGATTCCCTATAGCCCCCTCTTTTGTTTGCTTTGGTGGATTTTTATTGTGTTCCCTCACCTGCTGAATATTTCTCTGCCTTTTCATTTTGTTTAGATTGCCGTGTTTGGGGTGTCCTTTCTGCAGGCTGGAAGCTCATGGTTCCTCTTAATTGTTGAATCTGCTCCCAGTGGGTAGAGTTGGACCAGTGGCTTGTCAAGGTTTCCTGACTGGGGGAACTTGTGTCTGTTTTCTGATGGGTAGAGTTGAATCTCTTCTCTCTGGAGTGTAATGAAGTGTCAGTAGTGAGTTCTGGAGCCTCAGTAGGTCTGGCATGGCTTTGGGCAGCCCATCTTTTAATGTTTAGTGTTGTGTTTCTGTTTTGCTGGAGAATTAGACTGGTGTGTCTTGCATTGGAAATTGTTGGCTCTTTGGGTAGAGTTTAGTTTCAGTGTAGGTTTAAGTATGGAAACTGGGGTGAGTTCTTGTCTAGAGTGAGGAGTTCTCTGATGTTCTAAAGTTCTGGAGTTAAGCCTCCTGCCTCTGGGTTTTGGTCCTTCTGTTATGTTAGCCTCAAAACTTCTTCAGACATACAGCATAGAAGATAAAACCCCTAGGTTAATGGTGAAACAACTCTCCGCAGTCAGGAACACCCAGAGAAATTCACTGAGTTATATAGAGAATGGAAAAGGGAGGAAGGAGATAGAGGTGACCTGGAGCAGAAAAGGGAGAGTCAATAGGGGAGAGAGTAATCAAGCCAGTAATCAAATGCCTAAGTGAAAATGGATAATGAAGATTAGATTCTTGAAGGTACAAACTTGATAACAAATATCAAAAAGCAGAGATTTAAAATGTAGAACAGTGGTTAGACTCTCAAAAATATAATACAAAAATGCAAAACAAAATCGAACACAAAAAATTTAAAAATATATATGGAATTTGTTTTTTAAATATGGCTTTTTTTGAAAGGTATGATAGTAGGCTATAAAAATGGAAGTTAGAGTAATAAAGAACTAACATTTTAAAGTGATAATAGTAAAAATATATCTAAGAATTTCCCTGGAGCTGCTGTGGGCAGTGTGGGTCAGTTCAGTGTCAGATAGTCCCTTGTTCCAACTTGTTCTTGTTCTCAAGGTCTATAGTTGCCCCTCGAAGGCGCAGTATCAGAATTAACTGAAGGGTTTTAATCTGTTGCACCTGTTTCTTCTAGAGCCATCCCCCCTTCTTTGTTTATCTGGGCTCCCTCTGTTTGCAAGTTACTTCAGTGTCTAATTTCCACCCTGACATGAAGGGGCAAAAATGGCCACTTATTTAGGCTCACTTGTTCAGCTGTGCTGTGGAGAGGGAGGGACACTGCAAACAAACACCGCTGGCATGTTGGGAAGTGCTTTCAGCAGATGGGACACGCTGGGTTTGCCACAGTCCCAGGTGATGTGTACTTCCCAGGTCCACACTGCTCAGACTCCAGGGTGCTCTGCAAGGGCACTGTCCCATGTGGACCCTGCATTTCATGCACTTCCCAGGTCTAAGCCACTCAGGTTCTCTGGTGCTCCGCCAGGGCACAGACCCAGATGGGCTGTGCGTTTTGTGCCCTTCTTCCGTCCAAGCTGCTCAGGTGACCAAGCGCTTGGTGAGCGCTCTGTCCCAGGTCAGCCATGCGTCTTATGCACCTCCCTGGTCCCGATCACTCAGTTTCCTGGGTGTGCCACAAGGGCACAGTCACAGGTGTGCCTTTTGTCTCCTCTGGGAAGCTAATCTCAGGCTGTGACCCTCCTGGAAGATGTTAACTGTCCAGGATGACAGGAAGACGTGGTTAGCAACTGACAACCTGCTCAGGTTTGTGAAAGATGTGATCTATGCGGTCGAGATTGCAGCAGCCCCTTGCCTTTCAGCTCTGGCTGTCGCTCGCCTGCATCTCTGCCTCTGGGGAGGGAGGCCATGAAAGGCAGCTGACTTGCTCTCCTTTGGTGAGCTCTCCCAATTCTTTGATGAGCTCTCCCAATTCTTTGTTTTATAAGCACACCAGGGATCACCATGTGACATTAGAATCGTCAGCAGGAACGTTCCCCCCCTTTTTGTTTTTGTCTCACTGATGACCTCACAGTTTGGTTTGTCACATTAGCTCCCTCAGATTGTCCTCAAGGCATTAAAGTCCAGTCCTTACCAGAAGGATGGACAAAACAGCCCATGCCTCTCTACCCAGCCCCCAATCCCTGGCGGCGGAGGCAAGCATCTAAGCCACTTCTCCACTGTTAGCTGCAGTCAAGTTTGTATTCTCTGTTTCTTTGTTTTTTCCCAGTTATGCTGCCCTCTGAGATTCCAAATCTTCACACAGACGCACCTGAAAGAGTTTCCTATTGTGTGGAAATTTCTTCATGACTCCCTCACTAGGATGGATCTCCATCCCTAAATCTTTTGACTCTGTTTTCATCTTTTATATTCTGTCTGACCTCCTTTTGAGGAGTTTGGGCTGCCTTTCTGGGTGCCTGGTGTCCTCTGCCAGTGTTCAAAAGTTGTTTTGCGGAAGTTGCTAAACATGCAAATGATCTTTTGATGAATTTGTGGGGAGAAAGTGGTCTCCCTGTCCCATGCTTTTGCCATCTTGGGACTGCTCTTAAATTCTTAATGCAAATGATCTGACCCCTTTATAGATTCACCAATCTCATATTATGATATGCATTCATTTTCTTTTATTTCTTCACTGTTCCCCTTGTCTCTCTAACATATATGAGTATAGTCAAATTTTATGTTAAAGAAAATATTTAAATGGTCTGCCTGAAAGATAAAATTAGCTCCTTGAATATATTTTTCTTTCCTTAGTAGTACAGTTTTCATAGTAAAAACTTCAAAATAGATGAAAATAAAGATCACATTCAGGATAAGAAATGACTTCAGTATTAAGCCTAGAATTAGTGGCCCTTTGAATCTAATTTTCAGTTGTTTAGAAGCAAAGGACTCAGTTCGGTTCAGTCACTCAGTCGTGTCCAACTCTGCAAACTCCATGGACTGTAGCACTCGAGGCCTGCCTGTCCAACACCAACTCCTGAAGTTTACTCAAACTCATACCCACTGAGTCAGTGATGCCATCCAACCATCTCATCCTCTGCCATTTCCTTCTCCTCCCACCTTCAATCTTTCCCAGAATCAGGATCTTTTCAAATGAGTTAGTTCTTTGCATTAGGTGGCCAAAATATTGGAGTTTCAGCTACAGCATCAGTCCTTTCAATGAATGTTCAGGACTGATTTCCTTTAGGATGGACTGGTTGGATCTTCATGCAGGGACTCTCAAGAGTGTTCTCCAACACCACAATTGAAAAGCATCAATTCTTGGCACTCAGCTTTCTTTGTAGTCCAGCTCTCATATTCATATATGACTATTGGAAAAAAACCATATCTTTGACTAGAAGGACCTTTGTTGGCAAAGTAGTGTCTCTTTGCTTTTTAATATGCTGTCTAGGTTGTTCATAACTTTTCTTCCAAAGAGCAATGATCCTTTAATTTCAATGCTGCAGTCACCATCTACAGTGATTTTGGAGCCCCCCAAAAATAAAGTAGGTCACTGTTTCCACTGTTTCCCCATCTATTTGCCATGAAGTGGTGGCAACAGATGCCATAAACTTAGTTTTCTGAATGTTGAGTTTTAAGCCAACTTTTTCACTCTTCTCTTTCACTTTCATCAAGAGGCTCTTTAGTTCTTCACTTTCTGCCATAAGGGTGGTGTCATCTGCATATCTGAGGTCATTGATATTTCTCCCAGGTATTCAGTTCAGTTCAGTTCAGTCGCTTAGTTGTGTCCGACTCTTTGCAACTCCATGAACNGTCAAAGAATGCTCAAGCTACCACACAGTTGTGCTCATCTCATATGCTAGCAAAGTAATGCTCAAAATTCTCCAAGCCAGGCTTCAACAGTACGTGAACCAAGAACTTCCAGATGTTTAAGCTGGATTTAGAAAAGGCAGAGGATCTAGAGATCAAATTGCCAACATCCGTTAGATAATCAAAAAAGCAAGAGAGTTCCAGGAAAACATCTACATCTGCTTTACTGACTATGCCAAAGGCTTTGACTGTGTGGATCACAACAAACTGGACAATTCTTCAAGAGATGGGAATACCAGACCACCTGACCTGCCTCCTAAGAAAACTGTATGCAGGTCAGGAGGCAACAGTTAGAACTGGGCATGGAACAACAGACTGATTCCAGATCGGGAAAGCAGTATATCAAGGCTGTATATTGTCACCCTGCTTATTTAACTTATATGCAGAGTACATCATGGGAAATGCTGGGCTGGATGAAGCACAAGCAAAGGACTAATGAAAGTGAAATTGCTCAGTCGTGTCTGACTCTTTGCAACCCCATGGACTGTAGCCTACCAGGCTCTTCCATCCATAGGATTTTAGAGGCTAGAGTACTGAAGTGGGTTGCCATTTCTTTCTCAAGGGGATCTTTCCAACCCAGGGATCGAACCTGTGTCTCCCACATTGCAGGCAGCTGCTTTACTGTTTGAGTAACCAAGGAAACCAAGGACTAATGAGATAGGTATTATTTCTATGTCAGTTCTGGCAAGAAAACAAAACAAAACAAAACAAAACAAAACAACAGTTCCAAATCCTTTCAAAAAGACTGAAACATTTTAATATTAAAATGTTTAATGTGGCATTAATATTCTTTAGCTGAAAATAATAATAAATTTGTGTTTCTTAAACATTTGTTGAGAGAAATCTAAGACTTGTAATTGCATGCAATGAAAACATCTATACTTGAATGTCATTCAAATGTAACACTCTCATGAGAAAGAAGCTGCTAGGAGTATGTTTTCCTTGTTACACTTAATAGAACCATATGGTCTTGTTTTAATTGAAATTTTATTAACAAAGTTCTCCCTGAGTGACGAGAGTTCTTAATTTAGCAGCATCCAACATCAATTTAAGAACTTCCAGTGACTTTCCATTTATCAGTCCCTCGCCTAGTTCTTTCAGTTAAACAACAAATTAAAACAAAACAAAACAAAACAACAGTTCCAAATCCTTTCAAAAAGACTGAAACATTTTAATATTAAAATGTTTAATGTGGCATTAATATTCTTTAGCTGAAAATAATAATAAATTTGTGTTTCTTAAACATTTGTTGAGAGAAATCTAAGACTTGTAATTGCATGCAATGAAAACATCTATACTTGAATGTCATTCAAATGTAACACTCTCATGAGAAAGAAGCTGCTAGGAGTATGTTTTCCTTGTTACACTTAATAGAACCATATGGTCTTGTTTTAATTGAAATTTTATTAACAAAGTTCTCCCTGAGTGACGAGAGTTCTTAATTTAGCAGCATCCAACATCAATTTAAGAACTTCCAGTGACTTTCCATTTATCAGTCCCTCGCCTAGTTCTTTCAGTTAAACAACAAATGTTGCTTTATAATTAAGGAAACAGTCCCAAATGTTTCAACAGGTAATGAGAAAATAGGAAAGAATTCCATGTCCATTTAAGAGAAAATAAGAGCGATTATTCTTCAATATTTTTCTTGAAATATTGCTGATTTACCATGTTCTATTCATTTCAGATGTACTGCAAAGTAAGTTGGTTATATATAATATATATATGCATATATATGTATATATATACATGCACACACGTATTCTTTTTTTACATTCTTTCCCTTATAGGTCATTACAAGATATCAAATATAGTTCCCTGGGCTATGCAGTAAGTCCTTGTTGGTCATCTATTTTACATACAGCAGTAAGTATCTGTTAATCCCAAACCCTTAGGAACTGTGAAGGTGCTAGAGCAGTAAGAGGCTTACTGCCTGGGAGTTATGAGTATAGACTTGGTCCCTCTGTCTTTCATTAGACTTGTCACTTTAGGAACTGACTCTCCAAGATTCTGTTTCGCCATCTATAAAATGGAGATAGTTAATAACTGTCTTCTCCTCCAGGGACTATCGTGAATGTTAAATGAGATCTTGAATGTGAAGATTTATCATTGAGCTGAAGTTAGCACTGAATTCACTAGAAGCTGGTTTCATTTTTATTATTATATAATTATTGTGTCTACCTCTTTCATTTTATTAGATGAGAAAGTCAAGATTCAGCAGTTTAAAATGACAAGCCCAGGATACTTCAGCTTTTCTTCTTCCTATGTTGTATAGAATCCAACCTGATTATCAAATTGAAATAAGAAATTCAATCTGGATGCTGGGGTCTCTAACTTTCCCTACATCTCTCTTTCTCCAGAAACTTAAGGATAAGGTCACTAAATGCTTGAGGGGGACAAATCCAAATCACACCTCCCAAGACGCAGTTCGAGCAAATGCGTGCTGGCATGTGGAGACAGAAGCAATACACTGTGTGTGTCTCTCTGCTGTGGAGCACTAATCCCTGAAGGCTAAGGGAACACACCCATGTTTATTTTTATGACTGTTCTGCTCTGCAAACTCTGTGGGACAGGCAGAGACAGCCATGGTCCAGGACTCAAGACACTTGCTTTCATTCTGCTGCCCCTTCTAAGGTGCATGATGTTAATAAGAAAACCAGCTTTTTGAGCTCCTTCCCGGATCTTCTGTCCTTATCCATGGATGGAGAATGATGATATTTGCCTCCAGCTCTTATTATGAAGTCCAAGTTCACCTCTTTTCAGGGTATAAATCTGGATTTCAAATGTTAAATGCTACACTACTGAGTGGGATTAGTGAGCAAGTTTAACAACCCAGTGGGTGAAAGAAAATTATGAAAATATGTATGAAAATACATTTTAGTTAACAAAATGAAAGAATAACAGATTTTAGAGCTGAGGAGAAAATATACCAATAGGATTTGGAAATTTCTTTGTTTTAGCCTGACCTACCTTGCCTAGTGGAATAATTTAAACTATTTTTTCTTATAAGTTTATGCTGTTTTATTTGCTTATATTGGCTTTTAAATAATGTTAAGTTTTGATTAAAACACAATAGCACCATTTACAATAAAATAATCTATTTTAAGGAAATGTGTTATATATAAGCATTCACTCATAATCTATAAGCTTATAGTTTATTTTTTTAAAAATTGAAGTATAGTTTATTTAGATTTATAGTTTTGAAGACAAAGAAAGAGTAAAATTATACCTCTCTTGTACGTGGAGAAGCACAGAAGGGAATGAGTAACACAGATCGGAAAAAATGAGCATAAAAAAAGGACACATGATGTCCTCAATCTTTTTTAGTGATGTTGAACTTGGGTTTGCCATTGTTCATCAGCATGAACTCAGTTTCATGTTGAGATCCAAAGATGTGATTAGTTACTGCACATAGGATAGTTAAAACATGAGTAAGATGAAATCATCTTAAGAGAAAGTAAGGCCAATATCAAAGGGCAGAGGGTGAGAAAAAGAAACATTATTACTTCCAAACAATAATGAGATATGTGGGGAGGTAACCAGCAGGTAATGTGATCACGAAACACAGGGTAATGGCAGAAGTAGAAGCGGATGGATTAAAGGAAAAAGAGGAAAAGGGAGAGCGTGACAGGAGGTGAGAGAGACATGTACCGTGTGTGTGGAGTATGTTCCACAAATAGAAATGTTTGCAGAGCCATTTCAGTTTATAATTGAAAAGAAGGCTCTTGTTGGAAAGCAAATAAAAACCAAGGCCGTTGAGGGTGCAGGGGCAGGAGCTAAAAGCCATTCCCAGAAAAGTTGTCAAATTCTCTTCCATTGGATACCTTTGTGTAATTTCTATTAGCATGTGTGAGACCTGTGGCAGATTCATGTCAATGCATACCAAAACCAATAGAGTACTGTCAAGTAAAATAAAGTAAAATGGAAGCTATTAAAAATAAATAAATAAATAAACCAACAAAAATAAAAAATAAAACACTGTTAAAAAAAAATAGTAGCCAGAAAACAAAAGCTTTATCTTCAATTATTTTCCCATCATCTTCTAAAGACATCTTTTAGTGAACTAATCCATTTAGGCATTACCATGTGCATTTATTTAAGGGTGTCCCTAAATCATTTGTATAAAGGCTACAGTATTAACGAGCATGTGCTAAAACAAACACATCAAAATATTTTACATAAAACAGGAGTAAAGTCTGTAACAGTGTCAGGCTTAACAGAAATTGGTGCCTTGTGGTTCAAGGTGTTAATTGGTATATTCAGAAAATTCACTGCATTTAATTTTAGGATGATTTCCAATTAGATTATTAAAATATTTGGGGCTATAAGAAAATTGTCCCCAAATGGCAAAGATGATTTAATTCAAAGCATTGTGATTTCAATATGATCTCTTCAAATAAATATTTATATCAGCAGTTAAATTTATAGAAGACCTTAATATGTGAAACTTGATGTTGGTAAAAATCAAACAACAAAAGATAATGGAATTTGCAAGGTAAGTTCTATACTTTGCTTTTTGCTTTGTTTTAAACAGAGAAAGGTTTATTGCAGGGCCAAGCAAGGATAATGTGTTATTTGTGTTAAAAAGAATACATTTGAATCAGTTCTAATGAGATGGATGAAACTGGAGCCGATTATACAGAGTGAAGTAAGCCAGAAAGAAAAACACCAATAGAGTATACTAACACATATATATGGAATTTAGAAAGATGGTAACGATAACCCTGTATGCGAGACAGCAAAAGAGACACAGATGTATAGAACAGTCTTTTTGACTCTGTGGGAGAGGGAGAGGGTGGGATGATTTGGGAGAGTGGCATTGAAACATGTATAATATCATATAAGAAACGAATCTCCAGTGTAGGTTCGATGCAGGATACAGGATACTTGGGGCTGGTGTGCTGGGATAACCCAGAGAGATGGTATGGGGAGGGAGGTAGGAGAGGGGTTCAGGATTGGGAACACACGTACACCCGTGGCGGATTCATGTTGATGTATGGCAAAACCAATACAGTATTGTAAAGTAAAATAAATAAATAAGTGAATACAGGAAAAAAAAAAATCCAAACTCCTATACTTTGGTAAATACCATAACAAATATCAATCTCATTATCTGCCTAAACAAAGGAAACTATTGAAAGCACTGATTTTTAATCAAGGGTGAAAACAGTCAAAAACTGTGAAGTTTATATGATTATAAAAATTCGAAAGGGAAACAGCCATTCACTGATAAGCTAACTTAAAAACATGTGGACTGGAGCACCTCCCAGGTATTGGTCAATATTCTAGCCACAGCAGTGGACAAAGCAGACACTGTCACTAGTTTTGGGTTGCAAACACTCCGGTAGAGGACACACAAGCAACAAACACGCATAAATTGGTGGGTATGGTGACTGCGGGGAGAAGTTAAGTGGAATAAAAGTTACGGAAGTAGGAAGACGCATTTTAGATGAGTGTTTAGGGAAACCTGAAGGAAGAGAGGGACGAGTCATCTGATCATCTGGGGAGGATCACACCAACCTCTGGGAGCAGGGAATGCATGGAACATTTGGGTCGTGTAGATAACAGACAAAGCGGAAGGCAGCATGGGGAGGAAGAGAGGGTGGTGGAGAATTCTTGACGGACTGGATCAAGTAGGAGCTGAGGACTTATTAAGAGGGAGATGCTAAGTTTGTGACTCCAGATTTCAGGTAAAATGCTCTGGCTAGAGAGGTGATTTTTGGAGTATTTGGTCCTGGAGATGGTGTTTAAAATGGTAGGACTGTGTGTACCATTTAGAGGATGTGTGTGGTTAAAGAAGGTAACAGGTCTCAAAGATCTTCATGTGATCTAAAAAAGCTCTCCAACAGTTGCAAGCTGGGAAGTCAAGGAGAATTCAGTAGAGGAGGATGGGAAGGAATAGCCAGAATGTCAAAGGTAAAGAGTGTGGTTTAAGGTGTGAGTGATGACCTGTGTTGGATACTGAGTTATCGCATCTGGCAGCATGGAGGTAAGCAAAGATATTGACAAGAGAAGATTGCAAAGAGCCGTAGTGACAAGTGATTTGATAGACAGTGGTCATGGAAAGACAGAAGTGCAAAGAGAAGGTAAAGTCAACTCAGTTTCAAAGTTTTGCTGCTAACGAAGGAAGAAGGAGCAGAGAGAATTTTCAAAAGAGGATCTAGGTTTAAATATCAGTTCAAAACACTTTTCAAAGTTTGGATAATACAGATGGTGGGGGATGATCATAGAGGAAACACAGCGATATGGTTTTCAGTTGTTCCAGCTGTTTCATTTGCATTTCTGAAAATAAACCTATGATTTGATGCACACATTTGTATTTAAAATTCATTGTGGAAAACTTGCACAAAGCACAGTGCTTTTGTCTTGGTCCAGATACCTCATAATCTTTGTATCTAAATAATAAAATAAACATGTACACTTCCCACTTGCTGAAGGTAGCTGAACTGCCTTCAAGATAATAACTCAGAACATTTCTAAATCATGAGAATTGTGTTATACACTGTTAGCTTCCATCCCAGGAGTCATATCTCTTCTTTCTTTTTAACAGAATTCCCAATTTTGTGTAGACTGGAGATCTGTTTAGCTGTTAGCAAAGAAAACCTCATTCCTTTTAGCCAGGGCACTTTATGTGTGTGGCTGTGGCAGCAACCTTGTGATCATGAGGATAAAGGAAATAAGCCAAGAATGGCAGGTAAGAAAATTAAGAAGGGCCTTGGTTTTGATAGTATTTTGAGCTCCTGTACCACATCAGTGGGGCTGGTAAAGAATCCATCTGCAGTGTGACCCCGGTTTGATGCCTGGGTCAGGAAGATCCTCTGGAGAAGGGATAGGCTACCTACTCCAGTATTCTTGGCTTTCCTGGTGGCTCAGATGGTAAAGAATTCACCTGCAATGCAAGAGAATCTGGGTTCGATCCCTGGGTTGGGAGGATCCCCTGGAGGTGGGCATGGCAACCCTCTTGAGCATTATTGCCTGGAGAATCCCCATAGATAGAAGAGCCTGGTGAGCTACAGTCCATGAGGTCACAAAGAGAGATACGATTGAGCCACATAAAGTTGCTAAGCAGAGCACACACAGCACCATATCACTTTACAGCTATATTTATTATAGGTAAGAATTAAATGGTTTTATTAATTAAGCCTTGATTACTCCGATATGGTGTTACACTTGCAGCTGAAAACATTCCTGATATAATTTTGATTTTTTTTTTAACCTTTAAGTAGTGTTATTTATTTATTTATTTTTTAAATCAACAAAGAAATAATTTTTTAAAAGGCAATTCATGGAATGATAATACTGCTGTTAAAAATAAACTAATCCTTAATTGATGACTAGGAATCACAGGTGGAAGCATCTTAGATTTCTCACTGGGTGTGTATATGCGTGTGTGTGCTCAGTTGTGTCCATCTCTTTGTGACCCCATGGACCAAAATGGGAATAACTCTGTCGTCTTTCATTCTCATTTTGGTACGTTCATTTAAAAAACCATAAATCTATTTTTAATAATAATAGCTAGCACTTAATAGCACTTACTTTGATCCAAAACTGTTCTAAGCACCTTACTTATAGTATTTTATCTAACCCAATAAGATATATACTACTGTGTTTTGAATTTTTACATACGAGAATCTGAGGCACAAGGAGATCAATAACCTCTCCGAGATTACACAAATGATGATCAGCACAGTTGAGATTAGAACTGCAACAACTGCGTCTCAGGGTCCAGACTCCCAGGCCTGAGTTAAGAGGAGTGTTCACCTGCTCCTGTCTTCCTCCCCCTTCTTCACTGCTGTGCCCCACTACCCCTACAGTCAGATGTCCCTTCCTAGTTTATTCCTTCCTTTTATTAACATGTCTGCATCATATCACTCTAATTGTGGGGTCAAGCACAGCCTTTATCTCCCAAGAGGAAGGAGACCCTCATGATATTTTTGGCTGCTCCACAACGTGTTATTTGGCTCTTTTCATCCAGTTATTTGGTGTGATTATCAGGTCTAATCGCTCTTGTCTTTCTTTGGTGAAAGTCCCATGTTTCCTGGAACTATACCAATTCTCTTTGCCCACCTGCACTGCTAACATAGATTGTGAGGAACACTTAGAATGTAGACACAACACACAAAAAAATAGAATCTCTACAAACATTCACAGCAAGCAATATCCCATTTCATGTACAATTACTAAATAGGGTATTTCAGTGGACATCTAAAAATTCTATAAATTATATGTTTATTTATATCCACAGATCTATACATACATAAATTATGCATGCTTATGTACAAATCGCATATCTATACATATTACACATACTGGACATATTGTCAGTTAAATTTTACAAAAACCCTATGACATTGTTGGGCTTCTTAGGTGGCACTAATGGTGAAGAACCCATTTGTCAATCCAGGAGACATAGGGGACACAATTTTGATTCCCGTGTTGGGAAGATTCCCCTGGAGAAGGGCATGGGAGCCCACTCCAGGATTCTTGCTTGGAGAATCCTGTGGCTAGGGGAGCGTGAAAGGCTACACTCCATAGGGTTGCAAAGAGTTGGACATGACTGAAATGACAGCATTCATGACATATTGTTTGCACTCATTTTATAAGGCTCCCAGAGAGGTTAAGTTCCAGTAAGTGGCTTGTAGCCTCAGTACAAACTTGTAAAGCTTCTAGTACCTCTTCTTTCTAATGACTGTTCTCAGCTGTCAACTATATTTGTTTTTACAATTTTTAAAAAATATTTAACTCATGTTATAAGGAGGCGGGCTTTTTTTCAATAAAAAATTTGAAAGTTTTCCAATATTGAAAATATTTAAAGATATTTTATTTCAGTAAAATAATTTAATATTTTAAAATTAATATGTGAAAAAATAAAATGTGTAGAACTAACATTCAGATAGTATCAAATTACAAATCCTTTATTCTTTCGCTGGCTTGCTTATCTCTTTTTCAAAATACCTAAGAAGCATCTGGATCAGGGGTGTCAAATCAAACAAATAGAGTACCACTCTCTTTATGTTCCTGGGGCACACTTTGCTTAATAATCACCATGTTTTTGCCCAATATGCCTTGTTGAGGCTTCAGAATTATTCTCCACTCAGGTCTTTAGACATCACTACTGACCAATTTTTCTTGTCTAAGTTAAAATATATTTGCCATCCCAAATTACAGGATAATTGCAAGAAAATTTTTGTCTTGTTTCATATATATTTGCTCTGTTTCCATAAGGTTTTCCAACACTGAGGAGTGGAAAAGTTTGGATATTAGCAATAGCTACACCATCATAGGAATTAACCAATTCTGAGTGCAAATCAGTTCAGTTCAGTCGCTCAGTCGTGTCCGACTCTTTGAGACCCCATGAATCGCAGCACGCCAGGCCTCCCTGTTCATCACCATCTCCCGCAGTTCACTCAGACTCACGTCCATCGAGTCCATGATGCCATCCAGCCATCTCATCCTCGGTCATCCCCTTCTCCTTCCGCCCCCAATCCCTCCCAGCATCAGAGTCTTTTCCAATGAGTCAACTCTTCGCATGAGGTGGCCAAAGTACTGGAGTTTCAGCTTTAGCATCATTCCTTCCAAAGAAATCCCAGGGTTGATCTCCTTCAGAATGAACTGGTTGGATCTCCTTACAGTCCAAGGGACTCTCAAGAGTCTTCTCCAACACCACAGTTCAAAAGCATCGATTCTTCGGCACTCAGCTTTCTTCACAGTCCAACTTTCACATCCATACATGACCACAGGAAAAACCATAGCCTTGACTAGGCGGACCTTAGTCGGCAAAGTAATGTCTCTGCTTTTGAATATACTATCCAGGTTGGTCATAACTTTTCTTCCAAGGAGTAAGCGTCTTTTAATTTCATGGCTGCAGTCACCATCTGCAGTGATTTTGGAGCCCAAAAAAATAAAGTCTGACACTGTTTCCACTGTTTCCCCATCTATTTCCCATGAAGTGATGGGACCGGATGCCATGATCTTCGTTTTCTGAATGTTGAGCTTTAAGCCAACTTTTTCGCTCTCCTCCTTCACTTTCATCAAGAGGCTTTTTAGCTCCTCCTCACTTTCTGCCATAAGGGTGGTGTCATCAGCATATCTGAGGTTATTGATATTTCTCCCGGCAATCTTGATTCCAGCTTGTGTTTCTTCCAGTCCAGCGTTTCTCATGATGTACTCTGCATATAAGTTAAATAAGCAGGGAGACAATATACAGCCTTGACGTACTCCTTTTCCTATTTGGAACCAGTCTGTTGTTCCATGTCCAGTTCTAACTGTTGCTTCCTGACCTGCATACAGATTTCTCAAGAGGCAGGTTAGGTGGTCTGGTATTCCCATCTCTTTCAGAATTTTCCACAGTTTATTGTGATCCACACAGTCAAAGGCTTTGGCATAGTCAATAAAGCAGAAATAGATGTTTTTCTGGAACTCTCTTGCTTTTTCCATGATCCAGCGGATGTTGGCAATTTGATCTCTGGTTCCTCTGCCTGTTCTAAAACCAGCTTGAACATCAGGGAGTTCACGGTTCACATATTGCTGAAGCCTGGCTTGGAGAATTTTGAGCATTACTTTACTAGCGTGTGAGATGAGTGCAATTGTGCGGTAGTTTGAGCATTCTTTGGCATTGCCTTTCTTTGGAATTGGAATGAAAACTGACCTTTTCCAGTCCTGTGGCCACTGCTGAGTTTTCCAAATTTGCTGGCATATTGAGTGCAGCACTTTCACAGCATCATCTTCCAGGATTTGAAACAGCTCAACTGGAATTCCATCACCTCCACTAGCTTTGTTCTTAGTGATGCTTTCTAAGGCCCACTTGACTTCACATTCCAAGATGTCTGGCTCTAGATTAGTGATCACATCCTCATGATTATCTGGGTCGTGAAGATCTTTTCTGTACAGTTCTTCTGTGTATTCTTGCCACCTCTTCTTAATATCTTCTGCTTCTGTTAGGTCCATACCATTTCTATCCTTTATCGAGCCCATCTTTGCATGAAATGTTCCCTTGGTATCTCCAATTCTCTTGAAGAGATCTCTAGTCTTTCCCATTCTGTTGTTTTCCTCTATCTCTTTGCATTGATTGCTGAAGAAGGCTTTCTTATCTCTTCTTGCTATTCTTTGGAACTCTGCATTCAGATGCTTATATCTTTTCTTTTCTCCTTTGCTTTTCGCCTCTCTTCTTTTCAGTGCTATTTGTAAGGCTTCTCCAGACAGCCATTTTGCTTTTTTGCATTTCTTTTCCATGGGGATGGTCTTGATCCCTGTCTCCTGTACAATGTCACGAACCTCATTCCATAGTTCATCAGGAACTCTGTCTATCAGATCTAGGCCCTTAAATCTATTTCTCACTTCCACTGTATAATCATAAGGGATTTGATTTAGGTCATACCTGAATGGTCTAGCGGTTTTCCCTACTTTCTTCAATTTAAGTCTGAATTTGGAAATAAGGAGTTCATGATCTGAGCCACAGTCAGCTCCTGGTCTTGTTTTTGTTGACTGTATAGAGCTTCTCCATCTTTGGCTGCAAAGAATATAATCAATCTGATTTCGGTGTTGACCATCTGGTGATGTCCATGTGTAGAGTCTTCTCTTGTGTTGCTGGAAGAGGGTGTTTGCTATGACCAGTGCATTTTCTTGGCAAAACTCTATTAGTCTTTGCCCTGCTTCATTCCGCATTCCAAGGCCAAATTTGCCTGTTACTCCAGGTGTTTCTTGACTTCCTACTTTAGCATTCCAGTCCCCTATAATGAAAAGGACATCTTTTTTGGGTGTTAGTTCTACAAGGTCTTGTAGGTCTTCATAAAACCGTTCAACTTCAGCTTCTTCAGCATTACTGGTTGGGGCATAGACTTGGATAACTGTGATATTGAATGGTTTGCCTTGGAAACGAACAGAGATCATTCTGTCGTTTTTGAGATTGCATCCAAGTACTGCATTTCGGACTCTTTTGTTGACCATGATGGCTACTCCATTTCTTCTGAGGGATTCCTGCCCGCAGTAGTAGATATAATGGTCATCTGAGTTAAATTCACCCATTCCAGTCCATTTTAGTTCGCTGATTCCTAGAATGTCGACGTTCACCCTTGCCATCTCTTGTTTGACCACTTCCAATTTGCCTTGATTCATGGACCTGACATTCCAGGTTCCTATGCAATATTGTTCTTTACAGCATCGGATCTTGCTTCTATCACCAGTCACATGCACAACTGGGTATTGTTTTTGCTTTGGCTCCATCCCTTCATTCTTTCTGGAGTTATTTCTCCACTGATCTCCAGTAGCATATTGGGCACCTAACGACCTGGGGAGATTCTCTTTTGAAATCCTATCATTTTGCCTTTTCATACTGTTCATGGGGTTCTCAAGGCAAGAATACTGAAGTGGCTTGCCATTCCCTTCTCCAGTGGACCAGGTTCTGTCAGACCTCTCCACCATGACCTGCCTGCCTTGGGTTGCCAGGAGGGCATCAGAGGGAAGACACACTGAAACCATACTGGCAGAAAACTAGTCAATCTAATCACACTAGGACCAGGGCCTTGTCTAACTCAATGAGTACAAATAACTCTCTATTATTTATCTATCTGTCAGTCTACCTATGTATCTATTTACCTGCCTTTGCTTCATGAAATAGTTTATCCTTTAAGGAATATTGCCTGCCAATTTGGTCACATGCATGGTAGACCCTAGTGGCAGAAAGCAAAGAGGAACTAAAAGCCTCTTCATGAAGGTGAAGAGGAGTCTGAAGAAGCTGACTTAATGCTCAGCATTCAAAAAATGAAGATCATGGTATCCAGTCCCATCACTTCATTGCAAATAGATGGGGACAGATTTTCTTTTCTTGGACTCCAAAATCATTGCAGACAATGACTGAAGCCAAAAAATTAAAAGATGCTTGCTCTTTGCAAGAAAAGTTGTGACAATTCCAGACAGCATATTCAAAAGCAGAGACATCACTTTGGTGACAAAGATCTGTATAGTCAAAGCTATGGTTTTTCCAGTGGTCATGTATGGATGTGAGAGTTAGACCATAAAGAAAGATGAGAGCCAAAGGATTAATGCTTTCAAGAATTGTGGTGCTAGAGAAGACTCTTGAGCATCCCTTGGAGAGCAAGGAGATCAAACCAGTCCATCCTANAAGCTATGGTTTTTCCAGTGGTCATGTATGGATGTGAGAGTTAGATCATAAAGAAAGATGAGAGCCAAAGGATTAATGCTTTCAAGAATTGTGGTGCTAGAGAAGACTCTTGAGCATCCCTTGGAGAGCAAGGAGATCAAACCAGTCCATCCTAAAGGAAATCAACCCTGAATACTCATTGGAAAGACTGAAGCTGATGCTCCAGTATTTTGGCCACCTGATAAGGAGAGTTGACTCCTTGGAAAAGACCCTGATACTTGGAAAGACTGAGGGCAGGAGAAGAAGGGAGCAACAAAGGATGAGATGGTTGAATGTCATCACGGACTCAATGGGCATGAGTTTTAGCAAACTCCGGGAGATAGTGAAGGGCAGGGCAGCCTGATGTGCTTTAGTTCATGGGGTCACAAAGAATCAGATACAACTTAGCAACTGAACAACAACAATACTAGACTGGACCAGCCTCACGATGGCCACAATGCTTGTGGCTCCCTTCTGAGACCTGCACTTTTCTTAAGGAGGGCAAATCCTAAAACATAGTTGCCTAACTGGTACTGCTTAAGCTCAGCTTTGATCAGACTGATGGAATTGGACATGTGTGTCAGTATAAGGAAATAGTAGTAGGCTGGATAAGGAGCCTTGAGGCCAGATGACTCCCATATATCTCAGGATGTTTCATCAAAAGATAGCAGAGATAACTGAGGATGTTATGAATAGAGGAAGCTGCTGGAAATATAGTACAGAAGTAGGCGGATGTCATGAGACAAAGGAGTTTGCAAGAGCATATTTTTCTGGTTGGTATGTGAAAAATACACACTGGTCTGGATGAAAAATAAAAACGTCAAAGAATGCAGGTCAAGCTGCTCTAGTGTGCTGAGAAATAATTTTTCCTGTTTTTATTCTATGATATGGTCTGTATAGGGGCTTCCCAGTTAGCACTAGTGGTAAAGAACCTGCCTGCCAATGCAGGAAACATAAGAGATGTGGGTTCAATCCCTGGATCAGGAAGATACCCTGGAGGAGGCCATTGTAACCCACTCCAGCATCCTTCCCTGGAGAATCCCCACAGACAGAGGAGCCTGGAGGGCTACAATCCATAGGCTCACAGAGTCAGATATGACTGAAGTGACTTAGCACACACGCACATGGTGTGTATAAAATCAGGCTAATTCTTACAATGCCTTCATTTCAATCACTTTCAATAAATTCCCTGATATTTTCCAATATATTAAATTTACATTGAAAAAATAACTTTCAGGTTTGTCTATCTTTACTTTTCTAATAGTTAGTTGCTATTGGATTTGTATTCCCTAGAAAACACATCTTCTCTTTATAGATTCTCAGAACTCTTTGTGCAGTTGCCAGGATGTCCTGCAGGTAACAATACCAAATATTTAAATTGGTTTGTAATGCCAAAGGGTGTGTAATATTCAGGGAAACAGAATTTT
This sequence comes from Oreotragus oreotragus, assembly GCA_006410675.1. Lineage (NCBI taxonomy): Eukaryota > Metazoa > Chordata > Mammalia > Artiodactyla > Bovidae > Oreotragus > Oreotragus oreotragus. The sequence goes on from SJYX01015705.1 coordinate 105,148, forward strand.
AACTGAAGAGATGCAGTACCTCATATAGGAAGAAAAATGGCCATTGATTAGGGGATGAATGAGTATATAGTAATGAATTGAGTAAGTGGGATTTGTAATTTTCTGTCTAAGTAAATACACTGATAAGGAGACTCAATTAGGTGGCTGTTAAGCAGCATTTTTGTTATTGATATGCTTGAGATACACTGATTTGGCTAAGAATGTAGACTTCTAATACATGCAGTAATGCCCCATGCCTAAATTCTTCCTGGGATATGCTTGGCGTGATTAAGCCATGTAAGGAACCAATAGGAGCATGTTGGACAGCTCAACATGATTTGATATCTTTTACAATCAGCTATATCATTATTAATTTGATTCTCTTATTAATATAATGAGATATTTAAAATTTTGAGTCAAATATATTTTATTTGATGCTAATCATGACAATGTTCTAGTATTTATTAATTAATTTTTATTTTGTTTTTCTAATGCCCTTCTCAAGTTTATTTAGTTGGTTGCTTATTTTGTTTATAATTATGCTTTGGTCCATTACTTATGATTTTCATTATCTTTGGTTAACTTTTTATTCTTTACAATGCAACCTATTTTTATTGTAGAAAGTTGGAAAATGAAAAAAAGCATGAACATGAAAATCAGAATCTCTGAACTTCCAAAGACTTTATTTTTAACAGTATTTTATCCATTAACATGAAAGAAATAAAGGATACATTTAGGTGTTGTGGAGCATTTATTTTATTTTCATATTCAATTAAGAGAACTTATAAGAGTAATCAGATATTTTAACTATAAGACACAAATAAAAACATGTCAGTCCCCCATCTTGTATATTAATCAGTTACTTTTACAGCTAAACAAGTGAGAAACAAGAATAATCTCAATTTGTGTAGACAGAAAGACAATAAATATAAAAGCAGAATCAGAAAATTCACATGTTATGGTGAAGATGGGTGTGGCAAGGACTATTTGCTTTCCCTATTCAATTCTATTGTCTTTTTTTCCTTATTAATACAGTACCCAGTATTCATGTGTGCAACATGAATAACAACTACAGATGTAGCTGGATGAACTTGTGGGAAGAAGTTTTGTTCAATATAAGTTAGTGAACATGTTTGGGAGCAGCTTTTTGAAATCATCCTTAAAGCTAGTAGATGTTCCTTGCCCGTTCCTTCCTTACTTATCCTCCATTTTGAACCATGAGGATAAGATGAAATGATGTACTAAAACGATACTGATTCCTTAAAATCTTGACTAGAGTTGTTCTGTTGACCAGCAGAACCCTCTCTGATGTGAGAGAAAAAAATTATACATTTATTAAGCCACTGTGATTTGGAATCTCCCTGTTACTGTCAACTAAAACTAACCCTATCTAATAAAATCAATTAATGCAAACATGGTTCTTTGAAAACATAATAATATTTGAAAATGTCTAGGTAGACTTTCTTTTCCCCTGCCCCCACAAAAAGAGGAAAACCATGGAATGAAAGAAAGAGAAAACCCAAATATGCAATATGAAGGAAGAGAAAACAGGACATAATTTCTCTGGCATTCAAAAGTAAGATGGAGAAGGAAATGGTGACCCAGTCCACTCTTCTTGCCTAGAGAATTCCATGGGTGGAGGAGCCTGACAGGCTACAGTCCACGGGCTCGCAAAGAGTCAGACATGACTGAGCGACTAAACCGCCACCACCAAAAATAAGAGCGTAGTACGAAAAGTGTTACACCAATAAATCTGAAAACATATATGAAATTCCAAACATTATATAGTATAAAACTGACTTAAGAAAAGATACAAAATCTGAATAGTCTTATCACCACTAAGAAAAATTAATCAGTACTTTAAAAAATATTGCACAAGGAAAATGACTGAACTGGCTTTAACAGTAATTTCTATAAAATATTTACTCTTTAGAATACAAGTGAATTTTTCAAAGGTCATGCTATGTACAAGCAGTCCTAAGATAGCTGTGTCATACACAGCATGTATGTATTTCTTGTTCACCTTATGTCATATTCTCTTTGTTGCTGTAACTTTTCTGTAGCTCTTCTCCAGATGGGCACTGGGATCATATCTTCTATTTCATGTTTTCTAGGACTCAAGTGGAAATAGCTACTCTTTTCCTGGATACATCTTTCTCACCAGAGGGGATGCAGGAGCAAGGAAAGACCCTATGTATCCACGCAATTAGGCTTCTGTGATGGCTCAGATAATAAAGAATTTGGCCGTAATGCAGGAGACCAGGGTTCGATATTGGACAGGAAGACTCCTGGAGAAAGGGAGTGGCTACCCACTCCCATATTCTTGTCTGGAGAATTCCATGAATAGAGGAGCCTAGAGGGCTATAGTCCATGGGGCCACGAAGAGTTGGACGTGACTGAAAGACTGACACTTTCTTTTTTGTCCATCCAATTGCACTTTGGTGCCTGTCTGAAAGTGACATGTGTCCCACCCAATCATATGCCATCCACTAAACTATCTCACATGACCAAGTCTACATCAGTTGGATTAGAAAGTACACTGCTCCCGGAAATTATAGGATTTGGGAGAAGTTTTGTGAATGAAAAGTGAAAGTGTTAGTCACTCAGTCATGTCCGACTCTTTGAGACCTCATAGAATGTAGCCTGCCAGACTCCTCTGTCCATGGAATTTTCCAGGCAAGATTAATGGAGTGGGTAGCCATTCCCTTCTCCAGGGGATCTTCCCAACCCAGCGACTGAACCCAAATCTCCCACATTGTCGACAGATTCTTTCCATTTGAGCCACTAGAGAAGCCCTATTTGTGAATTGAGATTTACCATAAGTAATAAAATAATAAGCTAGTAATCATGAAGGCGATGGCACCCCACTCCAGCACTCTTGCCTGGAAAATCCCATGGACAGAGGAGCCTGGTAGGCTGCAGTCCATGGGGTCGCTAAGAGTCGGATACGACTGAGCGACTTCCCTTTCATTTTTCACTTTCAGGCATTGGAGAAGGAAATGGCAACCCACTCCAGTGTTCTTGCCTGGAGAATCCCAGGGACAGGGGAGCCTGGTGGGCTGTCGTCTATGGGGTCACACAGAGTCGGACATGACTGAAGTGACTTAGCAGCAGCAATCATAAAATAATAAACTATATGTGATAAACCCCAATTTTTACACCAAGTCAGAGTATAAAGAATGAAAACCCTCCAACTCATTTATGAAGATATTACAAAATTGGAAATGAAAATAAATTTAGAACAGTCTGAAAAAGAAAAGCAATTGCCAATATCCTTCATGAATTCAGATCAAAAAATTCCAAACAAGAAAATAAATCAAATTAGACATGCTTAAAAATAAAATATTTACTGACAAAGCTACTTTATAACTATGAGTGGATGTTTTAAATTGCACTTGCATTGGAAAATCAAATAATGTAGTTCAACATATTAATCTATTTAAAAGAAAAATATCATAATAGATGTAAGGAATCATCGAACAAAATTCAATATTTTAATAAACCATTATCAGCAAGTATAAAATGCATGGAAATTTCTAAATGATGTTTTATTTATTTCTTTCTGAAACAAGCTCAAGCTTCCCCTACTGTTAAATTGCACTTGCATTGGAAAATCAAATAATGTAGTTCAACATATTAATCTATTTAAAAGAAAAATATCATAATAGATGTAAGGAATCATCGAACAAAATTCAATATTTTAATAAACCATTATCAGCAAGTATAAAATGCATGGAAATTTCTAAATGACGTTTTATTTATTTCTTTCTGAAACAAGCTCAAGCTTCCCCTACTGTTGCTACTGCTAAGTCGCTTCAGTCGTGTCTGATTCTGTGTGACCCCATAGACGGCAGCCCACCAGGCTCCCCCGTCCCTGGGATTCTCCAGGCAAGAATACTGGAGTGGGTTGCCATTTCCTTCTCCAATGCATGAAAGGGAAAAGTGGAAATGAAGTTGCTCAGTCGTGTCCGACTAGTAGCGACCCCATGGGCTGCAGCCCACCAGGCTCCTCTGTCCATGGGATTTTCCAGGCAAGAGTACTGGAGTGGGGTGCCATTGCAAGCTTCCCCAAAACTTACACAATAATGTCAAGAATTCCTGTATACACTTTCTCAGCTTACTCAGGGGTTAAGATATAATAACAATGTTTGTTTTTGTTGTTTACTCACTAAGCCATGTCCAGCCATTTTGGGACCCCATGGATTCCTCTGTCCATGGTTCCTCCAGGTTCCTCTGTCCTTGGGCTTTTCCTAGCAAGAATATTGGAGTGTGTTGCCAGTTCCTTCTCCAGGGGATCTTCCCAACCCAGGGATCAAACTCGCGTCTCCTGCATTGCGGACAGATTCTTTACCAAGAGCGCAGCTATACAATATTGTAAAGTAATTAACCTCCAATTAAAATAAATACATCTATATTTAAAAAAAAAACAAATTAATTTGGACAAAACACTATAATTAGTCTACAGGCATTCACCAAATTTCATTAACTGTCCCACGAATTTACTTTCTCAGAACCAGAATTCAACCCAAAATTAGATGTTGATTTAGCAGTCATATTCGTTAGTCTCTTGTAATTACAGATAATCTTTCACTTTTGCCAAGGGAGGCTCAGGATATTCTTGAGGAGTACTGGTCAGTTATTTTGTACACTATTTCTTAATTTATGTTTGTCTTAAGCTCCTTAATGACTAACGATGAGTTATGTACTTTTGGCAGGAATAGCAGATAAGTGATGTGGAATCCTGGAGCATCATCTCAGTAAATATGTGATGTTTCTACCTTTCACTGATGGGGATGCTTTCTTTACAAACCTCTTAAGGTAGCGTCTTCTTGGTCTTTCCTTTGCAAAGATACTATTTCCCCCCTTTGTAATTAGTTATTTCATGGGAGGGTTCTTTGTGACCAGGTAAATATCTCATTTCTCATGGTATTTTTGCATATTAATTTTAATATCATTGATGATGTTCTACTGCAAGACTTAATACTGTGTTGCTTGCTAAAATGGTAATGTATTCGCAAAATCCTTTCTTTTTTTAATAATTAAATTTCTCCTGTGAGAAAGAGTCTCCTCTCTCTCATTTACTCAATTATTCATTTATATCATCATGAGCTTGTGAATATTTGTCTTGCTCTGTGAGATTAACTCATTACTTTCATTATTTCTTCTGTTGATCATATCACCCAAGCTTTGGCCACTGGGGGCCACTTCTAGTTTGATTCTGTTTTGAATTATGTCCCTGTCACATTTTGAGCATTTTCTTGTTTTCTAAATTGAAAAGTGTCCTCAGGCTTAGCTTGTTTTTGCTCTGTTCCGGCTCTAGAATTGACTGTTTCTTCTAGGAGCACTGGTTCTTTCTGTTAGAGAAGGACCGTGACAATGGAGATGTGGGTGCTGGATGTCCTCCTTGCCAGTGGGGTGTTATTACTTTTTATTTTTGGGGGGGTACAGTTGCTTCACAATGTTGTGTTAATTTCTGCTATACCACAGTGAATCAGCAATACATATACATCCCCACTTTTCTGAATTTTAGACTTCCATCAACAAATGGAGCTAAGAAAGATAAATGTTGACTAGATTAATAAATATTCATCTATACCGCATCTGTTTATAGATGTATATTGCAAGCAATAAATTCATAGTGACACCATCGATTCCAATCCCCATCTCAGAACCCGTCTAGCCTCCCTCTTTCCTTACCTATAAACGGCCTTCTCTGACAATGAGTAACATGGCTCTCCTTATCCATGCTGATTTACTTATTACTCAGTTAGTCTCAGAACTGCTAACTCATACGTCTGGGAAAAACAAATGTACTAGCTGGAGAACAGTATTTGTGGACAGCTCTTTCAGCTTCAGCTTTAGAATATGTTGTCAACTTGCTTCCCCCAAGTTACAAGTTACTCGGCTTTTGCTACATCTGAGTTCTGCCTGTGTCTCCATCTTGTCTTGTCCTCTGTGTGTCTGCAGAAACCTCTCTCTACCTCTCTTTCAGAAAGACTCTGTGGTTGCATTTAGGGCTGGTCTAAATAACCCAGGACCATCTCTCCATCTCAGAATTCTCCCGTCTGTAAAGACCCTTTTCCCAAATAAGGTACCATTCGCAGGTCCTGGGGAACAGTACATGGATGCATCTTTGGGAGTTGTCCCCAGCCTCCACCAGGAACTACTGTCACTGTGGCCCAGCCGATCTTTTCTGTGACTTTTGTTGTCACAGTTGGGCAGACAGGTGGCGTTAGCGGTAAAAGAACCCACCTGCCATAAGAAATGTTGGTTCAACCCCCGGGTCAGAGAGATTGCCCTGGAGGAGGGCACAGCAACCCACTCCAGTATTCTTGCCTGGAGAATCCCATGGACACAGAAATCTGGAAAACTATGGTCCATATTGTTGCAAAGGGTTGGACACGACGGAAGCGACTTAACACAAACGCACACATATATAAAAAGTGAAGTCGCTCACACACAAACACACACATATATAAAAAGTGAAGTTGCTCACACACAAACACACACATATATAAAAAGTGAAGTCGCTCACACACAAACACACACATATATAAAAAGTGAAGTCCGACTCTTTGCAACCCCATGGAACGTAGTCTACCAGGCTCCTCTATCCACGGGATTTTCCAGGCAAGAGTGCTGGAGTGGATTGCCATTTTCTTCTCCAGGAGATCTTCCTGACCCAGGAATCAAACCCAGGTCTCCCACATTACAGGTAGATGCTTTACTGTCTGAGTCACCAGGAAGATCTATAAACATGTGAAGTGAAGTGAAAAATCACTCAGTCGTGTCCTACTCTTTGCAGCCCCATGGACTGTATAGTCCCTGAAATTCTCCAGGCCAGAATACTGGAGTGGGTATCCTTTCCCTTCTCCAAGGGATCTTCCCAACCCAGGGATGGAACCCAGGTCTCCCACATATCAGGCAGATTCTTTACCAGCTGAGCCACAAGGGGAGCCCAAGAATGCTGGAGTGGGTAGCCTATCCCTTCTTCAGGGGATCTTCCCAACCCAGGAGTTGAACTGGGGTCTCCTGCATTACCGGTGGATTCTTTACCAACTGAGCTATATATAAACATACATTGTCTTATTTCTTTTTCTTTTTAAGGCGGAAGACAGCATAGATTAGATAATCTTTTGTACTTTACTTTTAAAGTTTAACAATATATCTTGGAAATTTATCTGTATCCATTCCTAGACATCATCTCATTTTCTACAGCTTCATAGAATTCAGCTGCATGGATTGGCTATGGTTTATTCATCCACTCTCACATATATGGAAATTCAGATTGTTACCAATAATGCTTAGTTTTAAGCAGCATGTATGTATGTTTCTCTTGTTGAAAGTTTATCTATAGTGTAAATTCCTCAAAGTAGGGTCAAAAGATAAGTGCATAAATAGTACTATTGGTATTTCCAGTAGTACTATTGGTATTTCCCTCTGCCTTAGTCTGTTCAGGCTGCTACAATAAATTACCATGGACTAGGTGATTTAAACAACAAGCATTTCTCCCACTTCTGGAGGCTGGAAGCCTGAGATCAGGGTTCTGGTGGGAGCACACTTCCAGGTTGCAGACAGCCACCTTTTCATATCCTCATGTGGTAGACAAGAGCGAGAGAGCTCTCTGGGGTCCGTTTCATAAAGCTACTAATCCTTTAGTAGCAGCTCTGCCCTTATGACCTGATCACCTTCCAAGCCCCACCTCCTAATGCCTTCACATTAGGGGTTAGCATTTCAGGTATGATTTTAGGGACGATACAATTCACCCATAGCACCTCCTGAAAGGGTTTGTGTTCTCAGCTGCCATATATGGCATTTCTGTTTCCTCGTAGTCTCACTACAAACTACATTGTCACAGTTTATAATATTTGTGAGTCTGATAGATAATAAGTGCTTGAATTTTCATTTCTCTAATCATGAGGAAGGTCAAACATATTTTCATATGTTTAAGGACCACTGTAGAATCTTTTTTAAATTTTCTTTTTATGCGTAAGGAACTTCCTTAACCAGATAAATCATACTTTGAAATAAATCTGCAGACATATCATATTAATAGAGAATTGTTTAAAATATTCCATTTTAGATTAGAAACAAAGAAAGACTAACTGCTATCATTACTTTCGTTCAGCATTGAATCGAATGTTCCAGCTAGTGGAATAAGAAGGCATGAAAAGAAATGAAAAGTAAAGGGATTGTGAAGAAAGAAACACAACCACCATCACTCACAGTTAGCATGATTATCTATGTAGAAAAATCAAAGGAATCAGTAATTAACATATTAGGACTACTGAGATAGCAATACTCCTGGTTACAGAATTAAACATAATTGCATTTCTAAACATCAAAAAATATACTTTTATAATGTACATAAAAAACGTACATCAAAAAGTAGAATAAAGTGCCAAATACCTACAAAACCTTGAACCAAAATATTCAAGGCATTTACTGAGAAAATGATAAATAGTGTATTTTTTTGAAAAATATTAAAGAAGATCTAATAAGTGGAGATAGATGTTTATGAATAAAACAACACGCTGTTATGAAATGTGATAGGTTGAGCTACAGATCCAGAATAATTTCATTCAAAATCCCAACAGATCATTGAAATAAAAAATTTACAAGCTGACCCAAAAATCTACTTAGAGGAATGAAGAATTAAGGGCAAGATTGGCGCATTTGCCCCATGAGTCACAAAAGTATTAGCAGAAGAGGAAATTCTGAATGGTTAATAAGCACAGTAAAAGATGCTTAACCACTCACAATACCATTTCACTTTTATGCAGTTAGCCAAATATGGTAAAGGTGGAAAAATATTCTCATAAATGGGAACCAAGTGGACACTGGTGGGAATGTAAAATTTAAAAATACATCCTAAAGCATTTAGTTGCACCCCCCAAAGCTTAAAATTGACATTTATTTTTACTGTAGAAATTGCATTTTTTGAGACATATGTCCTAGAGAAAGTGTTTGATATATAACATCCAGAGATAAACACAACAAAGTTCGTAACAGCAACATTTGTGAGAATAAAATTTTGGTAAGAACCCAGATTTCCATCCACCAGGGAATAAATAAACCATAGTATGTCAGACAATAGCAAAACTATAAAACAGTGAAAATGGATGACTTTCAGCTGAGTATGTTAATGAGGATAAATCTTGAAAACAAAGCAGATCAAAGACCAGGCTGCAGAAAAATATATATGTGTTCTATAAAGCTTATAAATAGATAAAGCTAAACAACATATTTATTGAGGAATGCATTGCTAGGGATACACAGTAAAACTGTCTTACAGACACTGTAGGACTGTGGCTGACTCAGACGTGAGAGATCAGGAAAGGTTACACAAGAAGATTAAAAGTACTGAAATGTTCTATTGCTTAAAAAGACCTATTCTTCATATTTTATGCATACTGCAAAAATACTTTTTTGAATACATAAAAACTGCAAAAAAAGAGATATCAATTTAAAGCATTGCCATAACTCATGATTTTTGAGAAGATGGTTACTTGAGTGCTTTGTTCTGAGAGTTCTTAGAGCCACTCTGTCCCCTGCCCCACCTCACCAGTATGTGTGCCCTTGTTCACCTCTTGCTGAAGAACTTGGTGGAGAATATTGCTCTCCACTTTAAAACCAAAACACACAGATAAAGCAAAGAGTATTTGAGTCCATATCTTGGGACAAAATTGTCCAGATGAACAGTGTTATTATTAGGAAGCTTTCTGAGGGAACAGGGATGAGTGGGACAAGGCATGAATGCTACTAGTTGCCTATGCTGATCATCTGAGTATCTAAAGGGAAACAATGAATGCAGTTAATTTGAACCAACTGAGTTTAGGAAAGAACGTGAGTCTACAATGATGTTTCAAAAGAGACGAATGATGTAAGTTGCTAGAAGAGATTGTATACATCCATATGAGTTAATTTAATATGAGCTTAGTTTTTCCCAAATGGAAGAAGGGATAAAGCCATCCAAGTTAAAGGAAATGGACTGCTCTAATGGGTTTAATTAGAACAGTGTTCTCACTGCGTCATTCAAGTTGAAGCATTGGTGAGGAGCCCTGTTTCCACTCTGGCTGAGATGTGAGGAATGTCTTACAGTGACAAGAATGGATGAGCTGCTGAGTTAATACTGTGGGATGCTGATCTGAGAAAAGTGGCTGGCTTGCAAGAGTGATTCCCAGGTGTGGCAGGAGGCATGTATTTATACTACTGGGTACAGAACTTCAAGACTGAGCTGCAGGTATATCCAGGTATGTGTTCCTCTCTTAAGCAGGTAGAGATGCAGAGCCAGAATACATAACTAATAAGAGCCTCCCGTATAGCTGAGTGAACAATACACAATGTTCTGTGGTGACCTAAATGGGAAGGAAATCCAAAAAAAAAAAAAAAGTGGGGGGAATATATGTATGGCTGATTCACTTTGCTGTACAGCTGAAAATAATACATTATAAAGCAAATATACTCCAATACAAATTTATTTAAAAAATGAAATGAGAAGCTAACGTACAAACATCAACATGCTGTTTGAGTCACGTCCCACCACCCTTCCCACCCCACCCCTCTAGGTTGTTACAGAGCCCTGGTTTGAGTTCCCTGAGTCATACAGCAGATTCCCATTGGCTATCTATTTTGTGTATGGTAAGGTAAGTTTCCACGTTACTCTCTTCATACATCCCACCCTCTCCTTCTTCCCTCCCCTCGGCGGGAAGTCTGCTCTCTATGTCTGTGTCTCCATCACTGCCCTGCAAATAGGTTCATCAGTACCATCTTTCTAGATTCCATCAGTTCAGTTCAGTCACTCAGTCGTGTCTGATTCTTTGTGACCCCATGAATTGCAGTACGCTAGGCCTCCCTGTCCATCACCAACTCCCGGAATTCACCCAAACTCATGTCCATCGAGTCAGTGATGCCATCCAGCCATCTCATCCTTTGTCGTCCCCTTCTCCTCCTGCCCCCNGATTTCATCAGTCCCATCTTTCTAGATTCCACATATACATGTTAGTATATATATGAGCATTTTGGGAGGCTACTCCTTTACACTGGACATGGAGTCCTACTTAGGGATAACAAAGATGTTCTCCAGGCTCTCTCCTGGAGAGACCTGACTGGTGTTCAGTCATTAAATCTGTGCTGTCCTCGCAGGGCAGGGGGATATACCCAAGCATTATGGGTATATCCAAGATGTTACACATAAAAAGGAAAGGCACACAAACGTGGGAGGAACCGACTGTCATTCCCACTTAGGAGACCTCTATGAGCCTGGAACATGTTGATATCAGGTCTAGTAGGCAACTCAGAAATACATCCAAAATGGAGCTTGGCGTTTCTATTTTCCAACCACCCTCCAAACCAACTTCTTCTCTCATTCCTTCTTATCTACCGGAGTAAATGGCACCACCATACACCCATATCTTTCGGCAGAAAGTCTAGGAAACACCCTTCAAAGCTCCCCTTCGAGAAGAAATTTCCCCTCTTCACTGCAATCTAATGCAAGTCCTAGCATTCAGTGACAGGTGTATATCTTTGAGCTGTCAGCCATTCCTCTAGTTCTGGATTCATCCTCCAGTCTCTCCCCAGGATATGACGTGATCTCACAATCTCTGACTTCACTCTTGCCAACCCATCCTTTCTTACCTTCTAGACCTAAATCTATTCCCTTGCAGCCATCGTTGTATAAAAGATGCTTATAAAAGAAAATTATCTTTTTAAAATTTTATTTATTTTTTTAACCTGAATGTTTTAATTTCTTCCTCAGTTAACAGCCTAATTAAGGTGTAACATACAATAAACTGTATGTATTTAATAAATATTTTAAAAAGCTTTGATATATGTATACACCCCTCATTCATTCTTTTTTTTCTTTTATTTATTTATTTATTTTAAATTTTATTTTNTTTTTTTACCTGAATGTTTTAATTTCTTCCTCAGTTAACAGCCTAATTAAGGTGTAACATACAATAAACTGTACGTATTTAATAAATATTTTAATAAGCTTTGATATATGTATACACCCCTCATTCATTCTTTTTTTTCTTTTATTTATTTATTTATTTTAAATTTTATTTTATTTTACTTTACAATACTCTACTGGTTTTTGACATACATTGACATGAATCTGCCACGGGTGTACACAAACTCCCAAACATGAACCCCTCTCCCTCCTCCCACCCCCCATCATCCCTCCGGTTTTACAGAATTTTGTTAGTTTCTGCCAAACATCAACATGAATCAGTCATAGGTATAGATACGTCCCCTCCCTATTGAATCTCCCTCCCCATCTCACCCTTCTAGGTTGATGCAGAGCCCCGGTTTGAGTGCCCTGAGTCATACAGCAGATTCGCATTGGCTATCTATTTTACTTATGGTAATGTAAGTTTCTGTGTTACTCGCTTTATACATCCCATTCTCTCCTTCCTCCCCACCTCGCATGTCCATGTCTATTCTCTATGTCTGTGTCTCCATTGCCGCCCTGCAAATAATTTCATCAGTCCGATATTTCTAGATTCTAAATATGTGCATTCAGTTGTGATGGGACCGGGTGCCATGATCTTCGTTTTCTGAATGTTGAGCTGTAAGCCAACTTTTTCACTCTCCATTTTCACTTTCATCAAGAGGCTTTTTAGTTCCTCTTCCCTTTCTGCGATAAGGGTGGTGTCATCTGCAGATCTGAGGTTGTTGATATTTCTCCCGGCAATCTTGATTCCAGCTTGTGCTTCCTCCAGCCCAGTATACAGTAATTGTTTTTCTCTTTTTGACTTACTTCACTCCATATAACAGGCTCTAGGTTCATCCACCTCATTAGAACTGACTCAGTCTTTGAATGCTATGATTAAACATTTCCTCACTGCTTTTAGAGTAATACCCTCAGTGTTCATGCAGGGTCTTGAGGTCCCATAAGTTGGTCCCCACCCCCATCTTCAGTATAATTTCATGCCACTTGCCCCGTTGCATCGTAGACTGTGTTCTACCAGATGCCTTACTGTTTCTCAAACACAACACCTCTGTCCTGCCTTGGTTTATTTATGCCTGGCCCAGATCAGTCTTTTGAGTGGTGGCTAAAATGTTATCTCCTTACCTGGCTCCTTGACCACTAACTACTCATTGTCACATTGCCCTATTTATTTTCTTCCTAGCACTCAGTTCAGTTCAGTTCAGTCACTCAGTCGTGTCTGACTCTTTGCAACCCCATGAATTGCAGCATGCCAGGCCTCCCTGTCCATCACCAACTCCCGGAGTTCACTCAGACTCATGTCCACTGAGTCGGTGATGCTATCCAGCCATCTCATCCTCTGTCGTCCCCTTCTCCTCCTCCCCCAATCCCTCCCAGCATCAGAGTTTTTTCCAATGAGTCAACTCTTCGCATGAGGTGGCCAAAGTACTGGAGTTTCAGCTTTAGCATCCTTCCCTCCAAAGAAATCCCAGGGCTGATCTCCTTCAGAATGGACTGGTTGCTAGTTGCAGTCTAAAGTAATAGTGTTTACTTGGGTGTGCCCATTTTTGTTTTTCACTTGTTTGTTTTTGCCTACCTCCCACCACTGGAAGGTAAGCTCCACTCTGACTGCATTAAGTCTGTTTTCTCCCTTCGATACCCAGCACCATACACAAATAAATAGATGTGCCATGAATTCTTGAGGAAGACACTGAGAGATATGAGGATATCATTTCTTTGGGAAACCTGACCGATTCAGTAAAGCAATAAAAATATCTACAGCAGTCATTCTTTATGGAATGTAGTTTTATGCCAAGTATGATTCCAGCCACTTTATATACACAATCTTTACAGCAGCCTCATGAATTAGATATTATTGCAAATGACTCAGTTGAGGCACAGGGCGATTGAGGTTAAGTTTAAGGAATTTGTCCCAAATATAACTGACAGTTGGAAATGAAGAACTTTAATGTAAACTTAGGTCTGACTTTAGCTTTTGTTTTTTCAGCACCTGTGCCGTGAGTCTTCACAGAGTAGCTGTTAAGGTGCAAAGGATCCATCAGTGACTTGTCAACTGAAGCCTTCATTTGTTGAAATTTCTATGATTCAGATCACTTCTCTGGGTCCTCTATTTGTGGAATTAAGGTGCAATAGAGAGATTTGTTAAAGTATTAGATAAATGCATTCATTTGCCGAATTTAGCATTGTTTCATTTCAGTTGGTGCAGACTGTAGTCCCAAAAGAGAGGAACTGGGAAAGTTGAGGTTTTGTTAGACAGATTTCTGGGAGGAGGCAACTGAGAAACTTAATGAGGTAGAAGAAATCATAAATAACTAAATGTAAAAATTATATACTCGTGTACCCACATACAGACTTGAGGATCTTGTGGCTCAGATGGTAAAGAATCCACCAGCAGTGCAGGGGACCAGGGTTCGATCCCTGAATTGGGAAATCCACTGGAGAAGGGCATGGAAACCCACTCGAATATTCTTGTCTGAAGAATCCCATGTACAGAAAAGCCTGGTGGGCTACAGTCCATGGGGTCACAAATAATCGGACAGGACTGAGCAACAGCTAGGGGAGGTATCATCTATATTTTGCTTAGACACAGAAAAATTATTTTTCCACAGTTGACCTGAAATGAGGTGTGTGTCTAGAGCAGAGGACACTGGTTTGTTCCAATGTATCAGGTTTTATACCTGATGCAGTAGCCAGAGTGTCTCATCCCAGCCACACTAGGATATCTAAGTTCTAATTTCTGGAAGTATATTATCATACATGAGAAATAGAACTTGTCAGATGTAATTAAAGTTAAGGACCTTGAAATGTGAAGATTATTTTGGATATCCTCGTGAGCCCAAGCTTATCACAGGAAACTTTAAAAGCAGAGGACCTTTCTTAGTTGTAGTCAGATGAAGATGTGAAGAAGGGTCAGGGAGATGCAATAATATTAGCTTTGAAGATGGAATGGGGAGGTATCCATGGAGCAGAGACTATGAACAACCTGGAAGGCCAGAAAAGGCACTGAAATGAATTCACCCTGGAGCCTCTGAACAGAGACTTTGATTCCAGCTCAGTGATATCTATGGCAAGCTTCAGGCCTATAGAACCAAAAGATAATACATTTGTGTTGTTTTTAAACTACTTAAAATGTGGTAATTTGTTATAGCAGCAATGTAAAACTGATACATAGCCAAATTAGAATTTTAAACTACTGTTTAAATTTTACATAGAGGGGTTCAACAGAGAGCACATTTCAGGAACTCCTTTTCCATCTTAAAGATTCTTTCATGAGTTAAATCATTTTCATGTCATTAACACTGTGGGGCTCTCTGCTGTCTCAGGGACTAAATGCAGTTTGGTTAAATAACATTAACTCGGCTTTCCCAAATGGAACCTGATGATTTTTCCCCCTCCGTCAGATGGTGACAAAGTTTCTTGAGGGAAGTTATAGCTCTGATACTGGTCAATAGATTCTGCCAATTATTTGTTTTGTCTTGTTCCTGATATGATTAGCTAGTATTGTCATTATTGTGAATGAATTTGGGACAAAGAAAATTTAGAATTCTTAAGAGATCAAAAGGTGAAACAAGCATTTCAAACACAGTCTGTGTTTTTATGAGCCTGCTTGTGTTTAGTTAACATCTTGTTTATTTTTGAGACTATGTGGAGGTTGCTTTCTCTCATTCATTATAGAAGTTTATGATTTATCTCATTCCCTTCCTTGCTCGGAAAGAAAAGTGAAAGCAGCTACACTGGGAATTAGAGCTGTTATCACTCTCAAAACATTTAATTAAACAATGCATTTGGTTATTTCTAATCATGCTGCATTAATCTTAGTTTTGCCCTTACATCAGTCAGGCAAGTCTAGGCTATATTGTAGTAATAAATAAACACTCAAAGGCTAAACACAGCAATGTTTGTTTCTCGTCAGTGTCTGCAGCCTTTGTTCTCCGGGTTCCCACGTGTAGATGTGTCCCAGTGTGTGCATGACCCTCCACTCTGGGGTATCCACATGTGCCCAGGCAGGAGGAGGCTGGCTACTTGAGTGCACCAGCTTTTAAGAGTCCTTCATTTCTCTTTCTGATTTATGTTACTCAGTATGATGATCTAAATAATATTTTTAAAAGGAAATGTATACATATGTATACCAGTTCAGTTCAGTTCGGTTGCTCAGTTGTGTCCGACTCTTTGCGACCCCATGAATCGCAGCACGCCAGGCCTCCCTGTTCATCACCATTTCCCGGAGTTCACTCAGACTCACGTCCATCGAGTCCATGATGCCATCCAGCCATCTCATCCTCGGTCGTCCCCTTCTCCTCCTGCCCCCAATCCCTCCCAGCATCAGAGTCTTTTCCAATGAGTCAACTCTTCGCATGAGGTGGCCAAAGTACTGGAGTTTCAGCTTTAGAATCATTCCTTCCAAAGAAATCCCAAGGCTGATCTCCTTCAGAATGGACTGGTTGGATCTCCTTGCAATCCAAGGGACTCTCAAGAGTCTTCTCCAACACCACAGTTCAAAAGCATCAATTCTTCAGCGCTCAGCCTTCTTCACAGTCCAACTCTCACATCCATACATGACCACAGGAAAAACCATAGCCTTGACTAGATGGACCTTAGTCGGCAAAGTAATGTCTCTGCTTTTGAATATGCTATCTACATTGGTCATAACTTTTCTTCCAAGGAGTAAGTGTCTTTTAATTTCATGGCTGCAGTCACCATCTGCAGTGATTTTGGAGCCCCCCAAAATAAAGTCTGACACTGTTTCCACTCTTTCGTCATCTATTTCCCGTGAAGTGATGGGACCAGATGCCATGATCTTCGTTTTCTCAATGTTGAGCTTTAAGCCAACTTTTTCACTCTCCTCTTTCACTTTTATCAAGAGGCTTTTTAGTTCCTCTTCACTTTCTGCCATAAGGGTGGTGTCATCTGCATATCTGAGGTTACTGATATTTCTCCCAGCAATCTTGATTCCAGCTTGTGTTTCTTCCAGTACAGTGTTTCTCATGATGTACTCTGCATATAAGTTAAATAAGCAGGGTGACAATATACAGCCTTGAAGCAGTCCTTTTCCTATTTGGAACCAGTCTGTTGTTCCATGTCCAGTTCTAACTGTTGCTTATATGTATAATAATATTAGTTTGTAGTACAGCAGTACTTAATACAATGTTGTACATCAATTATACTTCAATTAAAACAGTTCTATCATTTTTGATGATTCAGATGGTAAAGAATCTGTTTGGAATGCCCTGGGTTGGGAAGATCCCCTGGAGAAAGAAAAGGCAACCCACTCTAGTATTCTTACTTGGGAAATCCCATGGACAGAGGGGCCTGGCTGGCTACAGTCCATGGGGTCACAAAGAGTCAGATATGACTGAGCGACTAACAACAATCAGTTTTGAAAGGTCAAAAAACAAGCATTGGTTTAAAAGTGACACATCATGTGTTGTTATATAGCAGTCACATGGCCCCTAACTTCATGGAAACTAGAAATTAGGCTGCTCAATGAGAAATAAACGTCTCAGCCCCAGAACCCCAAGTGCTACTCTCCAGTTTTACAAAGAAGCACATAAGAAATGGAAAAGTTCTACTGCTAGTTTAAGGACAATAGATGTTTTCAATTGTACTTTCATCACTATCAGGTATTGTACGGCACCACTTTACTGGCTGTATGAATAACTGAACATCAGTCATGTTTTTAAAAGCTGAATCACAAGGAAGTAAAGCAAGAAAGCACTAATAAATGCAAAAGTATAATTGGGGTTTCCTTAGTAAACAGCAAGCACACGCTTGTATGGAAGGAGCAATGGATGAAAAGCTGGTTTCTTTTCCTAGCTCTTTTTGCATTCATAAAAAAGGGGAATGAATAAATTTATGAATGAACTATCGATTAACCAGATTAAGTCTTTGCTTGCCTGCCTCCCCATCTGTAAAACAAGGAGCTTGATTACATTTTCTGTGTCTAAACTTCTATTAGGTGCGGAATTTTAGTAACCCAAACGTCAAAGTCTGTATCAATTTATTTAAGCAATCATTCTCATCCTTGGAACGGAGGTCCCTGCAACCTCTTCAGGATCTTTATTGATATTACAATGATGAATATTTGTCATTATATGTTTGCCCAAACCCATAGAATGTACAACACCAAGAATGAACCCTGTTGTAAACTATAGACATTGGAGGATAATGATATGTCAATGTAGGCTCATCGTTGGTAGAATAACGTACCATCTGGTAAGTCATGTTGATAATGGTGGATGCTCTGCAGGTGTGTGGGTATGGTTAAATGGGAAATCTCTGTATCTCCTTCTCAATCTTGTTGTAAATCTAAAACTGCTCCCCAAAACAGTCTTAAAAAAATGAAGACCAATCACATTGGATTAGGACCCAACCTAATGACCTCATTTTAACTCGATCATTTCTATAAAGATTTGATCTCCAAATAAGGTCATATTCTGAGTTACTGGGGATTAGACTCCAGCATTAGTTTTTGAAAGGGGTTTTGGAAGGGACACTATTCAACCTATAATAGCATGCAAAGGTGCAAAGGCACGTAACTGTCAACTGGCAGGATTCTGTTTGATTTTCTAACTTTCAGTCCTATGCATTTTCTGCCAAAGTGGTGTTTCTTAAAGTGAGAAGCTATAAAAGATTACAAGTTTCTCTATTTACCATTAATTAAGTATAAGGCAAAGAAGAAAAACTCAACACCTGTGAATGTCCCTAATATTATGTTAATAAAACAATTAAAATATTTAAAAAAAAATACGGATCACATTTGTCAGAACTAAGAAAATGCTGATATGTGTGTATGTGCCAAAATGCATTTCAGGTTCCACCTCAGACCTCCTGAATCAAAAGATGAGTATGAGATTCATACAGACAATATATTTTCACATCTAATAATAACTTGTTCTTTATTGTCAAAATGCTTTTTACAGCAATTTTGAAGTGTACTCTTAAAGACATACAGAGAGGAGATTAGGTATAAATAGTTGTATTGAATAATTAATCCAGATTTCTCTCTAGAAGTATATATTATTTATAAAAACTATTTCAGGTATGTTTTTAATTTTTAGGATTTCCTTCAACAAACATAAATTGATTTGAGTTCTTCCACAGTTAAACATGTAAACTCACAGTGATAGTTGGGGTTCAAAATCTCTTACAGACTGAAATCTGTCTCCTAGTTCTGTGGGATGCTATCAGTCAATACCGCATACAAGCAAAGCAATTGGCTCAGTAAAATCATAGCACACATCTCAAACTGTACACATAGTATTAGAACATCATTGATCTCAATCAATATTACTTACCAAAATGCAATTGGGTCAGCTAAAATTGTTAACAGAAAATAACTTAAAGCCCTGTATATGCTATTTGGGTTACACTGATTTCTACACCCATCACATTGATCTCTACACCCATCATTGGAATCAATTTGGTACCATATATCTTTTGCAATCAAATCAGTTATTTGTTGTCTGAGATTTTCATATACAGTGTAGCTATCAAGAAGAAAGCATGAAAAATGTATTTCTGATGGAAACTTATTTTAGGGGTTGATACATAGGGGACTCAAATGTGACCAAAAAGATTAATAATAATAACAACACACCTTTCTCCTTTCTGGTGTGTGTTTCGCCAGTCTCATTATTCCTTGCAGGAGCCAAATTACTTTCATCCTTGCTCCTTATCCCTAAATTTGGAACCAACGAACGTGATTGAAAACAGCTCAAGCTATCTCTCTTGTTGGGTTTTTAGAGGAATAATTAATGAATATAAAGTGGTTGGGAAATTTAATGTGCTATTTAAGTACTAAAGAAAAACAAAACAAAACGAAACAAAAAAAACCGAGAAGAATCCTCTGGTACTTAAAGAAAATACCTAATCGTTGCACTAGACTAAAATTCTGTTTTCCTTTAGTGGAATATGGTTGAGTATTGATGGAGTCTTCCAAAGACCCCAGTTTTAGTACACTTTTGGCATGCAGGTCTGAAAGGCAACCCCTCAGTAACCAGTAGACCCTATCAAAACTGGTTTTAAACATATCCAATGACATTAATACTATGAAAAACTATGCATCACCTTGGTTATTTTAAAAGTGTTAGGTATGGTGGGTGATTGGCTTGCTTTTATGCTAAGCTATCTTTACATTGCTGGTGTACATAGAATATCAGTATAAGACTCAGTTTTTGTGTGTTTTATTAGTGTATCAGAGCAAGACACGTGGATTGCTGGTGTGCCACTAAATTATACTCAATCTTTCTAACCCTCAGTTTCCTATACATAGTGTGAAGATGTATATCTTGCCTTCAGAGGTATTGAAAAGTTTAATTTATGTTGCAAAATTCAGTTTACTGCCTTTTATGAAACTTTCCTCTGGGAAGCTATTTAAGATAGATTATTCAAGTTTCACCAATCTGTTATTTACTATACATTTCAGAGGGAATATATTAAAAATAATTTGTATTTGTATAAAATATAACTAAGTAGATGTCTCTTCAGTTCAGTTAATTTCAGCCCCTCAGTTGTGTCTGACTCTTTGCAACCCTATGAATTGCAGCACGCCAGGCCTCCCTGTACATCACCAGCTCCCGAGTTCACTCAAACTCACATCCAGCTGAGTTGGCGATGCCATCCAGCCATTTCATCCTCAGTCGTCCCCTTCTCCTCCTGCCCCCAATCCCTCCCAGCATCAGAGTCTTTTCCAATGAGTCAGCTCTTCGCATGAGGTGGCCAAAGTACTGGAGTTTCAGCTTTAGCATCATTCCTTCCAAAGAACACCCAGGGCTGGTTGGATCTCCTTGCAGTCCAAGGGACTCTCAAGAGTCTTCTCCAACACCACAGTTCAAAAGCATCAATTCTTTGGCACTCAGCTTTCTTCACTATCCAACTCTCACATCTATACATGACTACTGGAAAAACCATAGCCTTGACTAGACGTCCCTTACACAATCTCTAAGTCTAGTTAAGGCTATCTTAGCTTTTTAAGGGCCAAGCATAGAAACCTATGAGTATAAAGCCAGACATATAAATGTTGCTCAACAGAGGTGTGGATAAATGAACAAAGAAACTTAACTGAGATTCACCATTAACCCAAGCAAAGTAATGCATCTTCCTGTTTGCAAGAGATTTTAAATAATAAACCTTTACTATAAACAAATCAAAATCCCTCTATCTACAGAAATTATGTCTGAAAGAGAAATGACCAGAATAGCAAGATATATCTGATTTATTACTGTTTTAATAATACACAGTTTACTTCTCAAAGAATGGCCTTAGAATTGACTTTAGAAAACTGAGAGCACTTAAATCACAAAAATAGCTGAAAAAATAAGGAAATGATTATTGCTGGTAATCACATATCTGAATACAAATTCTTTGTTTCAATAGATCAATGCCCGTGGCTTGCATAGCCAACAAAGAGAAAAGGCGATGACAACCTCTGAAGAAATGACACCATAAATTTCAAAGCTCAACTTGGCAAGGGTGCTCAAAATGGAAAATAATACCCTGGGAACTTGCTTATTATTGCTTAGCAATTAAATTGATTTAACCTAAGGTGCCATTTATTGACAGGCACACTACTATTTTATGTATGACTAATGGCAAATAGATAAGGAAACAATGGAAACAGTGAAAGACTTTATTTTGGGGTTCTCAAGCTGGTTTTAGAACAGGCAGAGGAACCAGAGATCAAATTGCCAACATCTGCTGGATCATGGAAAAAGCAAGAGAGTTCCAGAAAAACATCTATTTCTGCTTTATTGACTATGCCAAAGCCTTTGACTCTGTGGATCACAATAAACTGTGGAAAATTCTGAAAGAGATGGGAATACCAGACCACCTGACCTGCCCCTTGAGAAATCTGTATGCAGGTCAGGAAGCAACAGTTAGAACTGGACATGGAACAACAGACTGGTTCCAAATAGGAAAAGGAGTACGTCAAGGCTGTATATTGTCNATCTGTATGCAGGTCAGGAAGCAACAGTTAGAACTGGACATGGAACAACAGACTGGTTTCAAATAGGAAAAGGAGTATGTCAAGGCTGTATATTGTCACCCTGCTTATTTAACTTCTTTGCAGAGTACATCATGAGAAACGCTGGACTGGAAGAAACACAAGCTGGAATCAAGATTGCTGGGAGAAATATCAATAACCTCAGATATGAAGATGACACCACCCTTATGGCAGAAAGTGAAGAGGACCTAAAAAGCCTCTTGATGAAAGTGAAAGAGGAGAGTGAAAAAGTTGGCTTAAAGCTCCTTAAAGCTCAACATTCAGAAAATGAAGATCATGGCATCCGGTCCCATCACTTCATGGGAAATAGATGGGGAAACAGTGGAAAGTGTCAGACTTTATTTTTTTGGGCTCCAAGATCACTGCAGATAGTGACTGCAGCCATGATATTAAAAGACGCTTACTCCTTGAAAGAAAAGTTATGACCAACCTAGATAACATATTCAAAAGCAGAGACATGACTTTGCCAACAAAGGTATGTCTAGTCAAGGCTATGATTTTTCCTGTGGTCATGTATGGATGTGAGAGTTGGACTGTGAAGAAGGCTGAGCGCCGAAGAATTGATGCTTTTGAACTGTGGTGTTGGAGAAGACTCTTGAGAGTCCCTTGGACTGGAAAGAGATCCAACCAGTCCATCCTGAAGGAGATCAGCCCTGGGATTTCTCTGGAAGGAATGATGCTAAAGCTGAAACTCCACTGCTTTGGCCACCTCATGCGAAGAGCTGACTCACTGGAAAAGACCCTGATGCTGGGAGGGATTGGGGGCACGAGGAGAAGGGGACGAAAGAGGATGAGATGGCTGGATGGCATCACCACCCCGATGGACGTGAGTTTGAGTGAACTCCAGGAGTTCGTGATGGACAGGGAGGCCTGGTGTGCTGCGATTCATGGGGTCACAGAGTCGGACACGACTGAGCGACTGAACTGAACTGAACAGGAAGATTGTAGATGTTCCTGTTTTAACAGGGAAATGTTTTCTACACACTCAGCATAGTTTATTGAAGAGCCTAAGAGATGAATGGACCAGGTAACTCTGCAAATTCTCTTCAAAAATCAGTCTGAAAATGTCTCTTTTTTTTTTTTGATGTGTTTCATGGGGTAGTGATAGGCTTGTTACCATTATTACACGGGTTTGGGCTATCTTTTTAAGGTAACCGTTTTTCCCGTTACAGCTACAAACAAAGTAAAATAAAGATATGTAAAAACAGAGATCTGTATCTTTCATGTTCTTAAAAAAGAAAGTCCAAAAAGAACGTGTAATATTTAGTAGAAAATTTTAAATGCTCAAGATTTGCCTTTGTATCTATTTTATCTATTTTCTGACAAACTTTTAAAGTTTTTCCTTCTCTACTTCCACTGCATTTTTACTAAAACACTTGCAGAGTCAATGCACTTCTTTTATAGATGTTTTTCATACTAAAAGATCAGTCTTTCAAGATCTATGAACAAAAACAGAAAATGTACATACCCCAGCCTGAAATTCAATAAATCCATTTGGTGGGGGGGGGCATCAAGATGGCAGAATAAGAGGACATGCAGGTCACCTTCCCCCGTAAATACAGCAAAAATACATCTATATGTGGAACAATTCTCAAGGAAAACTAACTGGAAACTGGCAGAACTCCTATAAAATCAAAGCTATAATAAAGGTACACACATAATCGGGCAGGACAGAAAGAAGAGTAATGGGTTGGATCTGCACCCCTGGGAGGGGACTAAAAGGAAAAGGGAGATCACACAAGCAGACACTTATCCTGTGAAAGTGAGTGGGTCAAGCCACAGAATGGGTGTCCCAGTACAGGGGACCTATATGGACGAGACAAGCCCCCTTGGCTGCTACTAGGACAGAGAGAAAGACTGAAGAAGTCAAGGCTCCTCTCGTGAGAGGTGCATAGGTATGGCCTCACCACTAGACAGGGAGGAGGGAGGTCTGTCTTAGAGGCTGCTCCCTTGCCGCATTCCCCAGTCCACTCTGAGAAAAATCCCTGCCCCTTCTCTGTCCACGTCACAGCTTGGCCCTGGCTCTAGAGTAGCCAGGACCTGGGGAAAGACTCAATCTAGGGACACAGAGGCCACAAGAGGGTCTAGGGTGTGGGCCTGGTAAGGCAGCAGTGGCCACTGTTGATACTTATTTACAGTACCACAGTGCCACTGGGGAAGTCCAATCATCTCAATAGATGCAGAAAAGCCATTTGACAAATTTCAACATTCATTCAGGATAAAAAATTGGACATAGTGGGAATATATCTCAACATAACAAGAGACATTTATGACAAATCCACAGCCAACACAATTAATACCCAACCATTAAACGAGATTAAAAGTTTCAACGTTTTCAGTTGAAACCCTTTCAGCTAAATTAAAAATCCAGACAAAGATGCCCATTCTTGTCATTTCCACTGGCAGTCCTAGCCACAGCAGTAAGATAAGGAAAATAAATAAAAGGTATCCAAATTGGAAGGAAACAAGTAAAACTGTCACTATTTGCAGATGACATGATACTCTGTAGAGAACCTTAGAGTTTCCACCCAAAACTATAAGAATAAATGAAATCAGCAAGACTGCAGGATACAAGATTAATATATAGAAATCTGTTGTATTAATAATCTGTTACACTAATAATGAAACATCAGAAAAACTAAAACAATAAACATATTTAAAATTGCACCCCAAAAAATAAACATAAGAATAAACTTACAAAGGAAGTAAAAGACTTATACTCTGAAAATTATAAAACAATGATGAAGGAAACTGAAATGATTCAAAAGAAAAGGGGAAATAAAATAGAAATGGAAAGATAACTCATGTGCTTGGACTCAGTTCAGTCCCTCAGTCGTGTCTGACTCTTTGCGACCCCATGAATGGCAGCACGCCAGACTTCCCTGTTCATCACCATCTCCCAGAGTTCATTCAGACTCAAGTCCACTGAGTCTGTGATGCCATCCAGCCATCTCATCCTCGGTCGTCCCCTTCTACTCCTGCCCCCAATCCCTCCCAGCATCAGGGTCTTTTCCAATGAGTCAACTCTTCTCATGAGGTGGCCAAAGCACTGGAGTTTCAGCTTTAGCATCATTCCT
This sequence comes from Oreotragus oreotragus, assembly GCA_006410675.1. Taxonomy (NCBI): domain Eukaryota; kingdom Metazoa; phylum Chordata; class Mammalia; order Artiodactyla; family Bovidae; genus Oreotragus; species Oreotragus oreotragus. The sequence continues at coordinate 130,160 of SJYX01015705.1, forward strand.
TCCAAAGAAATCACAGGGCTGATCTCCTTCAGGATGGACTGGTTGTATCTCCTTGCAGTCCAAGGGACTCTCAAGAGTCTTCTCCAACACCACAGTTCAAAAGCATCAATTCTTTGGCGCTCAGCCTTCTTCACAGTCCAACTCTCACATCCATACATGACCACAGGAAAAACCATAGCCTTGACTAGACGGACCTTAGTCGGCAAAGTAATGTCTCTGCTTTTGAATACATGAATTAAAATTATTAAAGTGCCCATACTATCCAAAGCAATATACAGATTTAATGTAATCCCTATCAAAATACTCCTAATGTTTTTCACAGGATGAAAACAAATAATCCTAAAATTATATGGAACCACAAAAAAACCCTGAATTGCTAAAGCATCCTGAGGAAAAAAACAGTAAAGCTGGAGGTACAACCCTCCTTGACTTCAGACTATAATGCAATGCCACAGTAACCAAAACAGCATGGTATTGTCAGAAAAACAGACACATAGATCAATGAAACAGAATAAAGAGCCCCAAACAAATCCATGCACCAATGGTCAATTACTCTATGACAAAGGAGGCAAGAATATACAATAGAGAAATGATAGTCTCTTGAATAACTGGTGTTAGGAAACCTGTACAACCATATGTAAAACAATGAGATTAGGATATTTCCTCACATAACATACAAAAATAAACTCAAAATGGTTTAAAGACCTAAATGTTTATGACCTGAAACCATAAAACTCCCCAAACAGAACAGAGGTAGAACAGCTTTACACAAATATAGCAGTATTTTCTTAGATCAGTCTACGGAAAAATAAATAAAAGCAAAAACAAACAAATGGGCCTCCATCACCTCCATTAGCTTTATTTGTAGTAATGCTTCCTAAGGTCCACTTGATATCACACTCCAGGATGTCTGGCTCTAGGTTAGAGCCATCACGGTTATCCAGGTAGTTAAGATCTTTTTTGTATATCTCTTCTGTATATTCTTGTGACTTCCTCTTAATCTCTTTTGCTTCTGTGAGCTCCTTGCATTTCTGTCTCTTCTCATGCCCATCTTTGCATGAAATGTTCCTTTGATATCTCCAATTTTCTTGAAGAGATCTCTAGTCTTTCCTATTCTATTGTTTTCCTCTACTTCTTTGCATTGTTCAATTAAGAAGCCTTTCTTATTTCTCACTGCTCTTCTCTGGAACTCTGGATTCAGTTTGGTATATCTTTCCCTTTCTCCATTGCTTTTTTGCTTCTCTTATTTTCTCAGCTATTTGTAAAGCCTCCTCAGACAACTATTTTGCATTCCTGCATTCCTTTTCTTTGCAGTGGTCTTCATCACAGCCTCTTGTACAACGTTATGAACATAGTTCTTTGGGCACTCATCTACCAGAACTAATCTCTTGAATCTATTTATCACCGCTACTGTATAATCATAAGGGACTTGATTTAGGTCATGCCTGAATGACCTAGTGGTTTTCCCTCCCTTCAATTTCAGCCTGAATTTTTCAATAAAGAGTTCACAATCTGAACCAGTCAGCTCCAGGTCTTTTTGCTGAATGTATAGAGCTTCTCTGTCTTTGGAGGCAAAGAATCTAATCAATCTGATTTCAATATTGACCATCGGGTGATGTCCATGTGTAGAGTCATCTCTTGTGTTGCTGGAAACGGGTTTTTGCTATCATTAGTGTATTCTCTTGACAAATCTCTGTTAGCCTTTTCCCTGCTTCATGTTGTACTCCAAGGCCAATTCTGCCTGTTACTCCAGGTATCTCTTGACTTCCTACTTTTGCATTCCAACTTTCTATGATGAAAAGAACATCCTCCCTGCTTTTTTTTTCTGGTGTAAGTTCTAGAAGGTCTTTAAGTCTTCACAGAGCCATTCAGCTTCAGCTTCTTCGGCATTAGTAGCTGGGGTATAGACTTGGATTACTGTGATGTTGAATGGCTTGCTCTGGAAACAAATTGAGATTGCTCTGTCATTTTTAAGACTGCACCCAAGTATTGCATTTTGGACTCTTTTGTTGACTATGAGGGTTACTCTATTTCTTCTAAGGGATTATTTTCCACAGTAATAGATATAATGGCCATCTGAATTAAATTTGCCCATTCCCATCCATTTTAGTTCAGTGATTTCTAAAATGTTTTCACTTTTGCCGTCTCCTGCTTGACCACATCCAATTTACCCTGATTCATGGACCTAACATTCCAGGTTCCTACGCAATATTGTTCTCTACAGCATCGGATTTTACTTTTACCACCAGATACATCCACAACTGAGTGTCGTTTCCACTCTGACCCAGCTCTCCTTCTGGAGCTCTCTCTCCACTCCTCCCCAGAAGCATATTGGACACCTACAAACTCGGAGTGTCATTAAAGGACTGAAACAGTATGGACCAACAGAAGCAGAAGATACTAAGAAGAGGTGGCAAGAATACACAGAAGAACTATACAGAAAAGATCTTCATGACCCAGATCATCATGATGGTGTGATCACTCACCTAGAGCCAGACATCCTGGAGTGCAAAGTGAAGCAAGCCTTAGAAAGCATCACTATGAATAAAGCTAGTGGAGGTGATGGAATTGCAGTGGAGCTATTTCAAATTCTAAAAGATGATGCTGTTAAAATGCTGCACTCAGTATGCCAGCAAATTTGGAAAACTCAGCAGTGCCCACAGGACTGGAAAAGGTCAGTTTTCATTCCAGTCCCAAAGAAAGGCAATGCCAAAGAATGTTTAAACTACTGCCCAATTGCACTCATCTCACACACTAGCAAAGTAATGCTCAAAATTCTCCAAGCCAGGCTTCAACAGTACATGAACTGAGAACTTCCAGATGTTCAAGCTGGATTTAGAAAAGGCAGAGGAACCAGAGATCAAACAGCCAACATAAACTGGATCATTGAAAAAGCAAGAGAATTCCAGAAAAGCATCTACTTCTGCTTCACTGAGTATGCTAAAGTCTTTGACTGTGTGTATCACAACACACTGTAAAAAATTCTTCAAGAGATGGGAATACCAGACCACCTTACCTGTCTCTTGGGAAGTTTGTATGCAGTCAAGAAGCTATAGTTACAACTGGACATGTAACAATGGATTGGTTCCAAATTGGGAAAGGAGTATGTCAAGGCTGTATATCTTCACCTTGCTTAGTTAACTTACATGCATAGCATATCATACCAAGTGCTGGACTGGATGAAGTACAAGCTGGAATCACAATGCCGGGAGAAATATCAACAACCTCAGATATGTAGAACACACCACCCTTATGGCAGAAAGTGAAAAGGAACTAAAAAGCCTCCTGATGAAACTGAAGGAGGAGACAAAAAGCTGGCTGAAAATTCAAAATTCAAAAAACAAAGATCATGGCATCCAGTCTCATAATTTCATGGCAAATATGTGAGAAAACAATGAAACAGTGACAGCCTTTATTTTCCTGGGCTCCAAAATCACTGCAGATGGTGTCTGTAGCCATGAAATCAAAAGACACTTTTCCTTGGAAGAAAAGCTATGACAAACCTAGGTGACGTATTAAAAAGCAGAGACATTACTTTACCGACAAAGGTCCGTATAGTCAAAGCTACGGTTGTTCCAGTAGTCATGTATGGATGTGAGTTGGACCATTAGGAAAGCTGAGCACAGAAGAATCAATGCTTCTGAACTGTGGTGTTGGAGAAGCCTCTTGAGAGTCCCTTGAACTGCAAGGAGATCAAACCAGTCAATCCTGAAGGAAATCAGTCCTGAATATTCACTGGGAGAACTGATGCTGATGATGAAAATCCAATACTTTGGCCATCTGATGTGAAGAACTGGCTCATTGGAAAAGATCCTGGTGCTGGGAAAGATTGAAGGAAGGAGGAGAAGAGGATGACAGAGGATGAGATAGTTGGATAGCATCACTGACTTGATGGACATGAGTTTGACCAAGCTCCAGTAGTTGGTCATGGATAGGGAAGCCTGGCGTACTGCAGTCCATGAAGTTGCAAAGAGTTGGACATAACTGACCAACTGAACTGAATCAACCTGGGGGGATTCATCTTTCAGTGTCATATCTTATTCCCTTTCATACTGTTCATAGGGTTCTCAAGGCAAGAATACTGGAGTGGTTTGCCATTCTCTTCTCCAAAATGGCACCCAATTAATCTTTAACACTGTTGCACAGCAAAGGAAACCATCAAGAAAACAAAACCACAACTTACAGAATGCGAGAAAATATTTGCAAATTATGCAAATAACAAGAGGTAAATGCACAGAGCTCATACCACTTAACATCAAAAACTAAACAACCCAATCGAAATACAGGCAGAAGACCTGAATAAACATCTTTCCAAAGAAGACATACAGATGACTAACAGGCACATGAAAAGATGTTCAACATCACTAATTATAAAAAATGCATATCAAAACCACAAGAGGTATCACCTCATACCTATCAGAAAGGCCATTATCAAAAAGTCTACAAATAACAAATGTTGTCAGGGATGTGAAGAAAAGGGAACCTTCCTTCACTGTTAGTAGAAATATAAACTGGTGTCAACCACTATGAAAAACAGTATGGAGGCTCCTTAAAAAACTAAGAATAGAACTACCATATGATTCACTCTGTGTATGTTTCTGGAAAAAACAAAAACACTAATCTGAAAAGGTATATGCACCCCAATGTTTATAGCAGCACTATTTATAATAGCTGAGATATAAAAACAACCCAAGTACCCCATCAAGAGATGACTGGATTAAGATGTGGATTATATAGATACAATGTAATATTCAGTTCAGTTCAGTCACTCAGTCCTGTCTGACTCTTTGCAACCCCATGAATCGCAGCACGCCAGGCCTCCCTGTCCATCACCAACTCCTGGAGTTCACTCAGACTCACGTCCATCGAGTCAGTGATGCCATCCAGCCANAAAAAAAAAAGGTAATTCTATTTGTAGGATGTTAGATGTTACTGGCTGTACCAATTTCAGAAATGAAAAGAATGTGCATTACAGAGTGAACGTAATATAGTATGTAAAGTGTCAGTTGGAGATAACAAATAATCAAAAAAATCTAATCTGTTAAGAAGTTTGTTTGTAATAGGGCTGCTGTAACAAAGTGGCATAGGCTGGGTGGCATAAACAGAAATTTGTTTTCTCTCAGTTCTGGAAGCTGCAAGTCCAAGATCGAGGAGTCAGCAGGTTGACTTCTGAGGTTTCCCTTTGTCTCGTAGAGGGTGATCTGTTCCCTGTGTGTTCTTCTGTATTTATCTGTGTCTTAATTTCCTCTTGTTACAGGAACATCTAAACTGGATTAGGGCCACTGAATGACCTCATTTTGACTTAATTACTTCTTTAAAGACTGTATCTTTAAATACTGTCACAATAAAGTATGGGGTTAGGAACTAAACACTTGAATTTAGAGTTATCCCTCCCGACCCTTCCCCCTTTGATAATTTTAAGTTTGTTTTCTGTGTCTGTGTGTCTGTCTCTACTCACTTCCTATCATCTCAATGGGAGCAGATCCAGGCGACAATTGATAGGAACGTCTCTAAAATTTTGTAGACAAGACACAGTCGACAGTCAGGGTGGCTGAATGTCCAAGAAGAAAGTGAAGCTTAGCACAAAGAAACAGCTATTCTTAGGGCTCCACAAAATCCTCAGAGATTTCTAAAAGAAAATCCTGTTGAGTAATTAAAAGATATCCCTTTCTTACCACATTTGTCTGCAAGACCAAAAATGTCAAAAAATTGAAAGCTGTTAACTACTGTTTTGAAACACTTGGTGGATTGCTTGATCCTGATGATTATTCTTAGGGCTCCACAAAATCCTCAGAGATTTCTAAAAGAAAATCCTGTTGAGTAATTAAAAGATATCCCTTTCTTACCACATTTGTCTGCAAGACCAAAAATGTCAAAAAATTGAAAGCTGTTAACTACTGTTTTGAAACACTTGGTGGATTGCTTGATCCTGATGATTTGAGTCAACTAATCAATATATTCTTCCTTTTCTTTGTCTTCCTCATTCCTGTGCTGTTCTTGAAAGAGAACCCCAAGGTCACTACCTGCTGGAGAGAACTCATTTAACAAAGGCCACATGGAGTAGAAATCCAACCCCTCATGGAGAAACACTGTATGTGGTCCCTGACTTGTGTTTGTACAACCACACGAAAATGACCAGCGAAACTACATGATTAAGTTCTCATCGAGGAATTACTTCTGTATTTCTTCCATGAGTCTAATTTTGATATTTTCTTAATCACGAGACTATAGCATTATCAAAAATAAATGAGCAAAACACCTAAATGTCCATCAACAGAGGAATGGATAAAAAGAAGATGTGGTACGAATCCAGTGGAATATTGCTCAGCCTTAAAAAGGAATGAAAGTGAATCATTTGTAGACATGTGGATGGATCTAGAGAGTGTTATATAGAGTGAAGTAGGTCAAAAAGAGCAAAACAAATATTGCATATTAATACATATATGTGGAATCTAGAAAAATGGTATAAATGATCTATTTGCAAAGCAGAAATAGAGACACAGTTGTAGAGGAAACTGTAACAAATGTATGGATACCAAGGGGGAAGGAGGAAGTAGGAGGAACTGGGAAATTAGGATTGACAGTATGTATAACATAGATAACTAAGGAGAACCTACCCTATAGCACAGGGAAACCTACTCAGTGTTCTGTGTTGACCTGAATGGGAAGGAAGTCCAAAAGGGAGGAGACATATGTATACACATAGGTGATTCATTTTGCTGTACAGCAAAAACTAACACAGCCCTGTAAAGCAACTATACTCCAGCAAAAATGAATTTGAAAATCAAATGAGCAGAACACATTAAAAGACATATAAATATGTTCCATTGCATTACTCTGCATTCAACAGTCATAGATTTTAATAGAACAATTAAAATTTGAAATGGATATCATTGTAAGGCAAACTGTTATGTGTGGGACTTATACGTAAAAATGTTGGACTTTCTTTTGTAGCCTGTTTTAAAGAAGCATTTAAAATAAGCTCTCCTCCTGTTACTTAATTTCAACAAATAAGATAAAATGGAGGTTTAAGTTACATGTCTTGTGGCGTGATCTGGTTGGCAAAGCCGAAGTGTGTGCATTCTGTAGGAAATAATTAGCCTAACAACAGCAAGCATTCAGCTGGCTTCTTTTCTAAAGACTCACAGGATGCTTTATAATTAAAACACAGCAAGCTGACCTACTTTTTTAAGGGTGCTCGGGAAGAGGAATGAACAGATACGTCTTTAGTTTTAAGTGTCCAGACAGAAGAGTACTATGAATAGAATCTGGAAAGAAATTCTGGGGCTTCAAAAGCCTGGAGCTTAGGCGTGGGATAAAACAAATAGCCTGCTGACTCTGACCTTAATGATTGACCAGGGACATATGGTCGTCACAAAAGATCTAACAAATTTCCTGGGCCTCAGCCATTAAACAGCTCATCAGTGAGTGACGCTTCATTTGAGTCAGTACTGGGTTTCAGTTCTGGAATGTGCAGCCCGAGGGCCCAGAAGCCTGAACCTGCAACCAACAGAGCTGACCAAGGGCTCCTCTCTCATATGCACCAGAACCTAGTAGCTTACCTTAACACCAGTGACCAAGACTGAGCTGCACTCTGAAGTAGGGTGGTGGAGGAGAGGTCTCCAAGACCACAGTGGGAAAACCAACGGAGAAGAATTCTTGGGGTCGGCAGTAGTGATGCCCAGGTGATGCTGCTGGCACCAATAGCTGCAAACACTTCATCTAACTTTTCAGGCCAGTTCAACATTAGCCAAGTTCCTTTGCCATCCACTCTGGACTTAAAGGGGCATGTGTCATCTATGGTTGACCTTTTTTTACAGTTAGAGCCTGAAGACTAAGACAGACCTGAATACATCCCAGAAATTTGGGTCCAACTCTCTGGTGTCCTTCTCAGAGGCTTGAGGCTCCCCAAAGCTGTCTTCATCTTCAGATGCATGCATACAACCAACCAGTGCTATTTCAGTTTGGAAAGCACAGTCAATGAAAGCAAGTGTCACAGCTAAATTTGTCTTTTAATAACAAGCATTAAAATGATTCCAACATCAGAGTAGATCAGTGGTTCTCAACCAAGGACAATTTTGCCCTTACCTCCACCCCAGGGGATATTTGGCAATGCCTGGAGACATTTTTGATCATCACAACTGGAGGATGCTACTAGCATCTAGTGGGTAGACCCCAAAATGCTGCTAAACATCTCACAGTATACAAGACCCTCCACCTAAAGAAGAAATATCCAGCTCCAAATATCAGTCACGCCACGGTTGAAAGACCTTGAGTTAGATTATGCTGCATTTAAATTATCTTGGTCTATTTGGGGAATGTACAGAAAATTTGAGAAATTTTAAGATAGCTAAATTGCACCCTAAATTTAGGTTTAGTCATATGTCTTGCAGGATTTGAGGGAAGTGTTCGATCAAGGTGACATGAACAGGTTGGGGAGGGTTTGGGGAGGAAGGATGTTTTCAGGTGGACTTAATGGTTATATAAGCAGAGCGATGCCATTAGTGGAAGGGAAAGGGCACATCACAACTGGAGAGAAGTGTGTAAGACTTGCAGCATGACCTTCTCATGTCTCCAGCTCCAGGTGAATCTACACAGGACTGAGTAGCCTCATGGACATGCATGGGATTGAGTGCCTCCTTCTCCTTGTCTTCCTCCCACCCCACATCTAGTAGTGGCCCTAAAGATGGGACTTGGAGGAGAGGTCAATACCAGGTCGGGACGGTGATGATTTGTCAGTTGCATAGCAGTTGCCTACATAGTGGCTGCTAAAGTTTCTGTGCCAGTGGTCATGCAGGCATTGGTCTGTGGCCAGGACACTGTCCTGGCCACAGAAGCTTACTGACTAACATGCAATTCAAACTTCTCACACATTTATACTCCCTACAGTCAAGGCCAGGGGGCTCTGCCTCACTCTGGTAGGCTTTATTGACATGTGTCACATTACAGCAAAAGTCATGTGACTCTCAACCATGCTAGCACTTCAATCAGCCTGAATATAGATGACCTCCTCCCTTTTTCAGTACATGGGCACAGTAAGGTAGGGATGAGTTCAGGAAAGGTGACTCTGATGTCAAAGACAGTAATGGATGGGGTTACACTTTTTCAGAAGAAACTCACTCTACTAGGTGGTTGCAGGGTGATCATTTCTAAGTTTTGATTTGAAAGAATGGTATATATTTTCAAAAAGAGAAAGAGACACATGTACCCCAATGTTCATTGCAGCACTGTTTATAATAGCCAGGACATGGAAACAACCTAGATGTCCATCAGCGGATGAATGGATAAGAAAGCTGTGGTATATATACACAATGGAGTATTACTCAGCCATTAAAAAGAATACATTTGAATCAGTTCTAATAAGATGGATGAAACTGGAACCAATTATACAGAGTGAAGTAAGCCAGAAAGAAAAACACCAATACAGTATACTAACACATATATATGGAATTTAGAAAGATNGGATGTCTACCAACATGTTCCACTTATAAAACACTTGGAGTTTCACATCAGCTTGTTGTATCTAGGTCCAAGCCTGTGAGGTCAAGAAATGAGTGATTTTTATCAATGAACGCATCTACAGAAAACAAAAATTAGAAAGGTCAATTGGTTTGTCAAAGCTCAGTCAGTTGCTATATACCAGCCAACTCTTTCCACAATGCTCACATTTAGGGACTCACATCTAGGGACTTCCCTGGTGGCATCTGTCTACAATGCGGGAGACCTGGGTTCAGTCCCTGGGTTGGGAAGATCCCCTGGAGTAGGAAATGGCAATCCACTCCAGTACTATTGCCTGGAAAATCCCATGGACAGAGGAGCCTGGTAGGCTACAGTCCATGGGGTCGCAAAGAGTCAGACATGACTGAGTGACTTCACTTTCACTTTCACATCTAAGGAGAGTTAATAATACAGATATCAGAAGATGAAAGGATGATCAATATAGACAATATAGCATGAATATTTCCCCCGACAATTGTCTCCACCTATGTTGCTCCCAGTTGTGCTGCCTCCCTCTCTCTGGGGTTTTGTGACTTTAGTTTCCATTCAGTAGCCTCTGGAATGACCCATGCTCCTCTCTCATACCTGGAGGCATTGGGATGACATAAGAGATGAGGGAGGTACTGTGGCATCTCCAGAGACAAGTGCAGAGAAGGAGCGGTTTCTTCATGTGCACAGAGGCAAATGCTAGACTGGCTCTAGGAGGCAGATTTTTGAATTCCAGACTTACCACGTCCTTCTTGATTTTTAGACTATTGGACGAATTCCTGCATCGGCTGCCTCAGTGTTGTTTGCAATTCTTGAAAGAGAGTGCAAAAATGACTTGCTAAAAAAAAAAAAAAAGGCAAGTCCTTTAGAGATACTGAGCTAACAAGTAATTATAATAAATTAGATTTCCCTAATCATTTTTAGATGTTATCAATTATTTCCTAGTCTCACTACATTTAATCAAGNTTGTTTGCAATTCTTGAAAGAGAGTGCAAAAATGACTTGCTAAAAAAAAAAAAAAAAAGGCAAGTCCTTTAGAGATACTGAGCTAACAAGTAATTATAATAAATTAGATTTCCCTAATCATTTTTAGATGTTATCAATTATTTCCTAGTCTCACTACATTTAATCAAGTAGGTGTGTTAATAACATTTTCTCCGTTTTGTTTGCTTTGTAATAGTTTGCCAGTCTAATTCCTTTGAAAGTGGGGTATACATGAGACTCTTCTTGGGCTATAGCTATTTTCCTGTTTTTAATATCTCATATTCACTTATTGCTAAAAGACTATATTAAAAAATTCTTTAAAAAGAAAATATTTAAAGGCATATGAGAAGAATTGTGAACAAATTTAATCATACTTGACCATACCTAATGATCAAAGCAGTTCAATAAAATATCAAAAGGGAATTTAACATCAACTTTTATATTTATTTTTTAAAATGTAGACTAGAAGTTTCAGTAGCTGAATTATTAAGGTGCCAGAGAGTCTGTGGTGCAGAGATAAAAGCATCAGAAAAGGGAATCCCATTCAGTAACAGATGAATTATTCTTTCTTGCTTTAAACTGTCAGTTACAAGCAAACATTGGCCTTAAATGATACATAAGACCAGATGAACTTACTATATATATACAGAATATTCTATCTCAAAGCAGCATAATGTACATTCTTTTTAAGTGCCTATAGAATATTCTCCAGAATAGGTTACATGTAAGGCTATAAAATAAGTCTCAATAAATTTAAGAAGACTAAGATCATATCAAGCATCTCTTCTGACCATAATGGTATGAGANTAAAAATGAAGGTATAGGCAATACAGAAAAAGACTCATAGATACAGAAAAAGACTCACAGATATAGAAAACAAATTTATAGTTACCAAAGCAGAGAAGGAAAGGGGGGTGGGGCAAACTAAGGGTATGGGATTAACAAACTACTACATATAAAATAGATAAGCAACTATACTGTATAGTACATGAAATTATTCCCATTATCTTATAATACCTATAATAGAGTATAATCTGCAAAAACACTGTAACTTGAAACTAACACAATATTGTAAATTGACTATATTTCAATTTAAAAATAATAATAATACATTTGATGCTGATTTCCAAGCTGACTTGAGGCTCCACCACTACCGACCTGAAACTGCCACTGATGTGAGGTTTCCTAGGCTGTCTCTGTGGCCTGGACAATCAATCCAACTTTTTACTGGCCAGGCTGGCCTACTTTTAACTGGTTTTCATAAATACAAAATTTGTATAATTGTTACTGGAACCACTTGGTGAAATATGGAACTAGTTAAAAGTACCATTTATTATTAAATGTACACGCACAGTTTCACATACAAGCAGCACCACATCTTTCACATTCAGCTAATCAATCAAGTTAATGTTTTTATTACAGAATAGAAAACTCAGATCTTCCAAAATCATGCATGCTTAGTGTTTTCCAAGCAATCAAGTACATGACTAAATAACGAAAAGGGTGAATTAAAATATATAATATACCAAGGTATAATTAACTCAATTTTAAAGAAGCAGGATCTAACTTTTATTCTGCCGGAAAGAGGCCTTTGATATAACTAGGAAAAGCAAATTCTTTTCTGATGCAGTCTTTCTTGTACACATATGAATAACGTATATAAGGGCTTACTTTCCTGCGACTCTAGTGCAGTATATTAGATTGAAATAGCATTTTAAGTTTAATGGATAAACTCACAATGATTATGTTTTCTATCAAAGTTTTTGTACAAGTGATCCCAACACGTGGTATGAATTCTATCTACCATTTGTAACAATCTTTCCTCTCCTCCTGAGGGAAGTAATGAAAAAATGTTTTGAGCTGCACACCACTAAAGGTGAGTGACATCCGGAAAGAACTGAATATTGGTGGCCCAAAAGTGCCCTATCATGTAATAAATAAGTCAACCACATCTCAGTTACGATGCATTAAATGGGAAGAGTTAGAATGAAACCATGAGCCCAAGAGCTTTCCAACAATTTCAGATTACGACAAACATAGCAGCACATACAGGTCTCTGCTGGAAAATTTCTCAGCCTTTCCTTGACATTCTGGTCCTAAATTTCCTATGTTTTTAAAACTCCAAATCTTTTTTCCCTCTCCAGACTTTTCCAGCCCATGCAATATGACCATAGAGGGTTCATGTTGTAAACGCNACAAACATAGCAGCACATACAGGTCTCTGCTGGAAAATTTCTCAGCCTTTCCTTGACATTCTGGTCCTAAATTTCCTATGTTTTTAAAACTCCAAATCTTTTTTCCCTCTCCAGACTTTTCCAGCCCATGCAATATGACCATAGAGGGTTCATGTTGTAAACGCGTCCACGTAAAAAATTACCTAAAAAGTAAGCTAAATAAACCTCCCCACCTCTCCGCAAAACAAAAACAAAAGCAAAAACACCTCCCAGAGGCTTTGGACGCTATTTGGCCTGCCATTCCAAAAAAGTGAGTTTCTGGGAAATGATCGCCCATCAGAACCCTCCTCTCCTCCTAAGATGCAAAGCTGAGAAAGCAGGAAGGGTAACAAACCGCCCCGGGCTCCTCTAATTGGGCCCCCAACACCCAGCACTCTGGGGACGGGGGGCGGTGCGGCGAGCAGGCGGCCAGCTTTAAAGGGTGACGAATTTTAAATAGCGAGCTTTTCACAGCGCGCAAGGATCCAGGGCAAAGAAAGTCACCTTTGCTCCTGTCCTTTTAAGAAGACCTAGCTGCCTCCGCTTAATGAACAGAAAGAAGCAAAACGGCAATCCCCAGTTCCCACAGCTCTGGGGGGCTCCCTTCCGCTCGACCCCTCGGTCGGCTCCACCCCCCGAGCCTGCCCCGCCCTCTAGCCACGCCCCTCGCCTGCGGCCCCGCCCCCCAGGGTTGGCCCCACCTCAAACCCCTATCCACTTCGCGGCCCCGCTCATCGCACGAGCCCTGTTCACTCACCTAGATGCGGTGCGCGCAGCGGACGTTCTCGCGAGTCTTTCCCCCTACCCCAACCCACACCCCCAAGCTGACGTGTCGGCCAGACCCCCGAGGGAGGTAGACGCCTTCACTCGCGCTCTGCGGCCTCTCTCTTACTGGTGGTCCGCGCCAGAGCAACTTCAGCAGTTTGGGCAGTGGCGGATAGGCTGCCAACCGCCCGGGTTCTGTGGCTTGAAAATTTCACTTTGCTTCGTATTGGTTTTTGTGTTTTGTTTTGACTTTTTTGGAATTTTCCCGCGGCTGCTCGGCAGCTGAGCCGCGCGCGCACGTATTCGCAGTGCACTCTGGGGCTTGGCCAGCGACCCTGCACCCGGGCGGCCTCGCGGGAAAATTCCGACGAATCTTGTGCTCGTGGGGCGGGACGCGGGCCCAGGCTCGGCCGGAAGTCGGTCCGTTGGGGCGGGCCTAGGCGAGGGGGCCTACTGAGGCTGCCTTAGTTGAGCACTAAGCTGGTGTCGCGGGCTTCAAGTAGACCGCAGGAAGCACCTGAAGGGGAAAAACCTTGGGGTTTTAAATAGGTTGTTGCTTAATTTCAAGATTCTGTTCAAAATGCAGAAAATTGTTAAAAGAAAAATTTGAGTCTTTGTCAGGAATGCTGCTGCTGCTAAACAAACCCTAGAATGTTATTTTCTAAGTATAGTCACATAAAAAAGGGAATCTTTCTTTGGGTCCCTCACCCCAGTAAAGTCAGTTCCATACAGTGTTTGATTGGGTTGAAATCAGTTCTACGCTGCATTTAAACCACTTAAATGGAAGGCATCTTTTTTTTTTTAAACAAACTTCCATTTTTGTCGTTAGTATTAGCGTGTCTTGGTGGATTTTTAATTCTTGAACCTAATAATGCATGAAGTTTTT
>SJYX01015705.1:146529-166852 GCA_006410675.1 Oreotragus oreotragus
ATATATATGTGTTAGTATACTGTATTGGTGTTTTTCTTTCTGGCTTACTTCATTCTGTATAATCAGTTCCAGTTTCATCCATCTTATTAGAACTGATTGAAATGTATTCTTTTTAATGGCTGAGTAATACTCCCTTGTGTATATGTACCACAGCTTTCTTATCCATTCATCTGCTGATGGACATCTAGGTTGCTTCCATGTCCTGGCTATTATAAACAGTGCTGCGATGAACATTGGGGTACATGTGTCTCTTTCAATTCTGATTTCCTCGGTGTGTATGCCCAGCAGTGGTATCTCTTTAAAATGGTTCTAAAAATATTTCAGAGGAAGATACACTGCCAAACTCATTCAAAGAGGCCAGCTTCACTTCGACACCAAAACCAAAGATACTACAAAAAGATAATTACAGACCAATATCACAGATGACCATAGATAAAACAAAAAACTCTCAACAGGACATTAACAAATTGAATTCAACAATGTATTAATAGGGTGATTCAATATCTGCTAATCAATCAATGTGATACATCTTATTAACAAATAATTACAACTATATGAACACGTCAATAAGATGTGGAAAAATCTTTTGAAAAAATTCAACATTCATCCTGGATAGACCTAGAGAATACTATGCTAAATGTAATAAGTCAAGCAGAGAAACACAAATACTGGATGATTTAACATACATGTGCAAAAACTAACAAGCATAAAACAGAATCAGACTTGTCAATACAGAAAACAGGTAGTTGCCAGGGAGGAGGTGATGAGCAAGATAAAAGAGAGATTAAGAAGCACAGATTTTCAGTTATGAAATAAATATGTCATGGATGTGACATGCAGGGAATATAGTCAATAATTGTATGGTGGCAGATGATGTTAAACTTACCTGGTGATTATTGTGTAATGCATAAAAATATCAATTCACTGTGTTGAACACTTGAAATGAATATAATGTTGTAAGTCAACTGACCTTCAACAGAAATAAATAACCTGCTAGTTATCAGCTTCCAAATTTACTTAATATCTAAAGGAAGAGCATATTTGTTTACATTGAAGTATCTGTAGATGCAAAGATCTGTCACGTGATTTCAGCTTGAATTGATTGATTCCTTTGAGTGTAGTCATTTTTCTTATTAAGAGGAGCAACCATGTGAAATACCACAACTCTCATTACATTTTTTCATGATGTGCCACATGCCTCTAGAGCGTTCCAGTTCCATTAGTATGTTTTGTGTGTTCTGACAATTTCAATTCATTTTTATTCCTTATGAATCTCAGTACAAGATTTGGGAATAAAAGGATTTGTAAAAAAAATAAATAAATAATAATATATGAACATACAAACCTGCTGCTCCCTATTGCTTTTATATCCTTAATGGAAGAAAGAAAAATGTTCTAAAATCCTGTGCTGTAAGGGCCCTGAAGAACTTCTCCCTGTATGAAGACAAAAACTCAAAATCTTCAAACAGAAAGCTAGAACTTTAAAACACCTCTAATTGGTGTTTAGCATCTAAATTTAGCTGCTTTGCATGGTCAGGTTTTTAATTTGGGAAGTGTGAGAACAAATGGAATCCTAAACAAATTTCTTATTTGGGAATATTCTTTTAACTCTGAGACTGAAGAATTGCAAGAAATTTCCTTAGTTTTGCAAATTTTTTTTAATAGGGAAGGATTGGGGAACAATAGGTTTCTATTTATTTTTTCATAAATAGATGTGTTCTTTTAATATCATAAGTTCTCACTTGCTGATTGGAAAGATTCTTCTCACTATGAGTCTGTTTCCCAAGACCCTTTTTCTTCTGTTAAAAAGACCCTTTCTCTTCTCTTCAGGTGACATCAGAGGCACACAAGCAAAACCATATTGTCACAGTATAAAAATTTTAGGGAGATGGATGTGAACATATTCAGTAACTTATATGTTTTGAAAATTACTTGTTTGGAAGTTTTAGATGTAATAGGGAATACTTTGTTAACGTCTTCAGTGAAGGGAAAAACCTATGGAGAGAACCTAAGAACCTATGGTTCTTATTTGCTTTGATAGAACCTCAAAATCTTAGAAATGGTAGAAGTTCCTGGTAATCTGTTTTTCAATTCTAAGAAATTTCTTTCTCAGTCACAGTTGGGAGCATTCAGATGAGTTCAACAGAATTGAGTTGAAACCTCGTAATAAAGATAGTGGAGGACATAGAAGTTAAGGAAGACGGGGTTTATCTGCTCTCTGAGCACATCTCACAGGATGCCGACATCAGAGGACTTACATTTATCACAACTGCGATGCTTCCTCTCCACCAGACTGCAAGTTCTTGGAATTCTAAGGCAAGTCCTTGCACATCTCTTTAGCAGGCGTAGCACAGTGCCAGGAACATAGCGACCCTAGAGAATGTTTATGGAGAAAATGACTAATTTTATTTTGTGATAGGGAAAGAAATGGCATCTAATGTTAATACATTTCTGTGCAGTCCCATCTATTGACCCAGTCTTGCTTGATCTGCTGAATTAAAATAACAGAGAAAAGGCTCCCAGCCTCCTTTCTCATTAATCTGAGATTTACCAAGTTTTTGTTTTGTTTGTTTGTTTTATTTATTTATTTATTTATTTACTTTATTTTACTTTACAGTACTGTATTGGTTTGTTGTTATTGTTTCAATTTTTCTATTATGGTACTATTTTAACCATATTTAAGTTCACAGCTCAGTGGCTCTAAGTACATTCACATTGTTTTGCACTCACTATCATTCATCTCTCAAATTTTCCACCTTCCTAAACTGAAACTCTGTCCCCCTAAATCCCCACTCCCCTCACCCTTCCCACCCCTGGCCCCTGGCATTTATCAGTGTACTTTCTGACTATGAATTTGACTATTCTAGATACCTTGTACAAGTGGAGTCAAACAGTATTTGTCTGTACCTATTGTATTGTTGGAATGCATTTCAAGGTTAATTTAATACATGTCCTACAGATTGTACTTTCCCTCCCTGTGCTATACAGTAAGATCTCATTAGTTATCTCTTTTCTACATAGTACTGTATATATGTCCATTCCAATCTCCCGATTCATCCCACCAACACCACCATCCTCCCTTGGTATCTACCACATTTACTAAAAATAATGAGTAAAGTCTCATTTACAACAAACAATAGGTCTCTTTTACTCTGCTTTCATAACTAGGATTGTCACCCTTATTGGCCCAGAGTCAGTTTGGGGTAGGGACACTGAAATAAGATGAACATAAAGAGAAAAGTAGGCAACATGCAGCTTTGGACAGTCAAAACAGGGCAACAACTTTTCAAGCCATGCTAATTTTCTGGAAAAGGAGTTCCCAAGTTCTTAGCACTCCCATTTAGTGCATTAAGGAGATAGGCTGGCTTTGGAGTCAGATGGAAGAAGGATTTCATGTGGCAAAGTCAAAGAAGACTCGGGCTCTTCCCAGAGTCTGGGTATTCTGGCACAAGGAGAAAGGTGACCTGTTGTATGCATTAGAGTTTGTTTGTTTGTTTTCCTGCATGGGTTCATCTCACTAAAAGTTGATTATTAAGGGGCTCAAGACAGGCGGTGGGGTTGGGAGAAGCTCTGACTCTGGAAAGAGACACTTCCTTTTGCTTCTCTTAAACAACATGGGGCGTGGCCATGCCAACTTGAAGGCTCAGTGAGTAATCACAGGCACGAGTTACTTTAGTTTCTCCAAACTACCCAGAATTACCATGGGGCAAGGATGCTGAGATGAGCTATGAAGGGTCAGCCATCAGGTCCTTTGTGGCAACAGGAGCTGAAGCTAACTGGCCAGGACACTGAGTGGAGGATATGCACAGGTTCAAGGGTCTTCAGGTGGTAGAGTTGAAAGGGACCCTGTGGGCCAGGCAGCTGCACCCAGCTCTGACCAAGCCAAGGAGAGACTATACATCCCACCAGTTCTGAATTCCGCCAGCCACAAACAAGCACAGGAAACATACGGCTAAATAAGACACATGTTCTCCTGAGATGGCGTGGCTAAACTTGCCAGCCAGTAGATGAGAACTCCTGAAAAAAATCTAATCTTTATGGATGAACTGTGATCTTTTGTCTGAGCATCTAAATTGTAATCAAATTCTGCAAGCCCAGTCATAAGAGCAGCAGTGATTTGCCAGAATCTGAGTGCAGATCAGTCTTGTTTCAACTTGTCCATGACGAGGCAGTGTTAGTACAACTCAGTGTCTCTCTGTGGCCATGTGGAAATGTGCACTGCGAACTCCTTAACCAGAAAATGTTCCTGATAGGAGAGTCTCTCCCTGATTAAGCCTTCAGGAGTCATCACGCCAGGTCACAGTATCAACTCATGTGAGAGTTAGGATCGGGAGGTAACGACTGCTTTCAGTTCACTCTAGAATACTTACAATAATGACTTATACTCAATAACATAGGTCTCTAGCTACAAATGCTTGTTCTAGTGTTTCCTATGGAGTAGCAGAAGTAATAATTTACTGTATATCAAACTTAATATACAAATATAATGCTTTTTAATTCTCACAATCAGTCTGAGGATAAAAATTATTAGTCCATACTTATAGGATCCTGACTCTTCATGTGTGTGTGTAAACTGCCAAGTATTACAGCCAATAAGAGGAAAGGACATATATTTACTGGATGAGTGATTATTATGGGTAAAAAGGTTTTCATTAGCTATTTGAAATAATCTTTGAGATAATCCTCTCTCTGATAGCTCACTTGGTAACAAATCTGCCTGCAGTGCAGGGGACCCTGGTTCGATTCCTCGGTCAGGAAGATCTCCTGGAGAAGGGTTAGGCTACCCACTCTAGTATTCTTGGGATTCCTCGGTGGCTCAGATGGTAAAGAACCCACCTGCAATGCGGAAGACCTGGGTTCAATCCCCAGGTCAGGAAGATCCCCAGGAGGAGGAAATAGCAACCCACTCCAGTATTCTTGCCTGAAAAGTCCCAGGGACAGAGGAGCCTGGTGGGGAAAGATGTCATTTGGTCCAGATTGCAAACAAGACTAGAACTCAGTTCTAATTTCACTTAAATCCTGCTGTTCTTTCCATTTTCAGTAGTCTTTCTTCATAACTATCTGTTTGGAGGTCAATATGAACCACTATACAATTCATAATATATTGTAGAGCCTTTATTTGTAGCTTCACATATTATTTGAAGGATGAAAGGGCAAATCAAAGCATAACAGACTGAACACTGTCTAAATTTTCTGAGTCCTTATTGCCCTATATTTAATTCTCTCATCTTTCAGGGATTAATGAGATAATATATCAAAAGTTAAAGGCAAAGGCCTGGTGCATAGTAGACTGTTAAACGAATTTATTGTTTCTACATTGTTAAACAATTTTATTTATTTATTATGCATAAGCTCAGAATATATACATATATAGATAGATATACACATATATACATACTTATATACTTATTCCTCTTATATAATATATAATTTCATTAGTACTATAAAACTATAAAAGCTAAAGATAAACATTTGAGCAATTTTGCATAGGGTTTTTAATAGATGCAAAAGAATATAGAGCAAATTCTTACAAAGAATGCCTAACTGAATGAACACTTAAATGAAGAGACAAATCTCAAATCAGTAAAGCCTAAAAGTCTTAATATTACTAAAATTTTATTTTCATAATAAAAGTTTCATTTGAAGCCATATAATATATTTTTATTCTTGGTATTCAAATGACATTGGGTATAGTCAGGGGAAAGAACTTAAATGTGTTTTGAAAATTAAAATGCTTTAGAATAACAGACCAAATTGTAGGTCTAAGTAAACTGTACTTAGGGAAAATATCCTTTGACAACTGTGAGAAGCAGAGACAGAGATGATTTGCAGTGCTGAGCAGTGGAAGGTCCACATCACCCTCCTGCTCTCTGGGATTTCAGCCAGTCCATCTGGTCATCTAACAGGAGGCTGAAAGACAGTGGGTGATCTCACAGACCATATGCATGTAGATACCTAAGAACCACTGGAGCTCAGATAATGACATGGCTAAACCTAAATTTGGGTTTAACTTGCTTTTATTGAGCAGAATCCAAAGCTATTGTTTTGTTTGTTTTTTGCACATTTCTTGCTTTCTATTTTATTAACTTAGAAATAGCATTGCAAAAATACACCGTTTTTATTAAAGACATGATTTGACTGACCTGTTTAACCAATATTATGCTTCTCTTCCCATGGGAAAAAAAATTAAAACCTAGGAGAGAAAAATGCTGCTATTCTCTTTGTGCTGAGAGATATTAAGACGAATCACCTGGGGTTGAGATTGGTATTGCAGCTGTGAATGAATGATGGGGCAATGTCTTTTAGCCAAGAATGTCCTTGACTCACATGAATGTACAACTGTGGAGACAATGATATAACAAGCCTGCAGAGGGTGATTAAACCCAGGAGGGGTGAGGAGAGTCCAAATAGGTGAAAATAAAGATCTGGGAAGATGATCATCAAAATCAGGTGATGATGGAATCCTCCCGAAATGTTCATCTTATTGTCTGTTCCTATATAAGCATCCTCTTCTGTAAGAGGCCACCTCATTGATATAGTTCACAGGGAATAGACATGTAAGGTAGATCACAGCAGGGAGCATTCTGAAGGAATGATATTAATATCATTCTGAACTGGGTTTCTGTTTTTATTATTTGGCCATGCCCCACATGGGATCTTGCAGGGACAGAACCCACATCCCCTGCATTGAGATTGTGGAGTCTTAACCACTAGGGAAGTCACTTGGTCTCTTATTTAATTCACTAAATATTTATTTCCTCCATCTCCAATTTTGGGCTTCCCTGTGTCTCAGATGGTAAAGAATCTGCCTGAAATGTGGGATACCTGAGTTAGATCCTTGGGTTGGGAAGATACCCTGGAAAAGGAAAAGTTTACCCACTCCAGTATTCTGGCCTAGAGAATCCCATGGACAAAGGAGTCTGGTGGGCTTACAAAGAACTGGACACAACTGAGCAACTTTCATTTTACTATCTCCAATTCCACGTTGATCTCTAAACCTAGTAAATAAAAGTCCAAAATTATTAAGAAGCTCCTTCTTAATTCAAGATGAGTGCAACATACATTACAAGATGAAGGAAAATTCTTTCACACAAAAGAGAAGCAGGGAAATGTGTTTGAGATAACTGATATAATTATTTTGCAGAAATTTTACACCTACAGAGAGCAAGTTGGCGTGATTTCCCCTGCAGACTACTTTCCCAGCTCAGTATCTTTGTTAACAATTTGTACAGGATTAAAAAGCATTAACTCTGATCCCCATCCTTAGTTTTCACTTATCAAGGACTTGATCTGATGTTTAAAAGCAAATTAAAAGTCCAGTTAAGCTTTACATAAATGATGACTTATTTTAAATGTGTTTTACAAATTAAAAATCAGAAGAGTGTAAGGTTGTCTATTAGTTCATATAGTGTTGCTTTAAATTCCTATTTTTTTCTGGTTTCTAATTTAAAAACTGGTAAATATGCCAGGGAAATGCCACATTTAATTCAACAATGTGTCATCAGATTGTTTGGAAGCAATTTTTTAATTCAGTTGAAATCATTTGGGTAATACTAACTTTAATATTAAAAGTTGCTCTTGGATTATTCTCAATATCATATTTAATGGAAGATTACAAAAAGGGAAAACTCATGCTTTGGTCTGGAGGTAGTTCTGAACATCTTACGCACTAAATTCTCTCCATTAATTTATCAGCAGGCTATTTGGTTACACTAAGTAACAAATTATTCTGTATCTGTGGAGACTGATGTACAGAGTGATGCTGGGAAACAAGGGCCTCCCTGATACCTCAGTTGGTTAATAATCTGCCTGCAATGCAGGAGACCCCAGTTTGATTCCTGGGTCGGGAAGATCCACTGGAGAAGGAATAGGCTTCCCACTCCAGTATTCTTGGGCTTCCCTGGTGGCTCAGCTGGTTAAGAATCTGCCTGCAATGTGGGGGACTTGGTTTCAAACCCTGGGTCAGGAAGATTCCCTGGAGGAGGGAAAGGCTACCCACTCCAGAATTCTGGCCTGGAGAATTCCATGGACTGTATAGTCCTTGGGGTGCAAAAGAGTGGGACACGATCGAGTGCCTTTCACTTTCACTGGGAAACAGTGTCTTATCTGTGTAGTAGTGGTGTCATAAAGGTTAGACATGTATTTCTGCTACTGGTTCTAGACTCTGGACACTGATTTCATATCATCAGAACAGAACAGTAACTCCTATTGACTTTAGGTGAGCGACTACAGTTAAGAGGACAACATATACTTCCATTCAACATAGAGGTGATCAAAACAGGAACAATGGGAAATGGCGCTATGAAAGTATGGTCACCAAGTTAGATCTAAATATGAAACAGGAGTCCAGATGGTAAAATTTCTTAACTAAGAGTCCTGCGGCTATTTTCCCTGAAAAGTTTGTGACTGAGTCCCGGATCTATTCACCGATCCATTCAACAAATATTTACTGTGTGTATCAATCAGAGCCCAGTCAACAGACAGAAATTGCATCAGTGATGTGAACAGAGAGAATTAAGTGTAAAGAATCATTAAGAATATGGTTAAATGATAACATTTTACTGGAAAGGGTTAAAGCAAAATTTTGGGTACCATGGTAATAGCAACTATAGAAAGCAACCACCATCCCTAGGGCTGAAGGAACAAGGGGAAAGATTAGAACAACTAAAACTTAGAAATTTTAAGAAGTTCCACAAAGCTGAAACATAATTCCAAGGAGGAGTTGTTGTGGGCCTGATGGTAGCATCGCTGAGCTTAAAGAATGACCCTGTGAGTCTGAGACTCAAACCTTTGAAGAGGGACCACCAAGCAGCAGCGTCGGTTTCTTGATCAGACACAATATTGTCTGGCATGGCTGGATGGTGAGGAAGGTATCCTATTACTCTGTAGGTTGTCATGCTGGCATATGTGTGATGGACAAGGAAGACAGAACAAGATCCAGAACAGATATGTATTGTGGCAAAGACCACGTTCCCGTCCGTAATGGGAGAGATCCAGGATAACCAACCTGCCATCAAGCGATTGTCTGGTACCCTGGGCTCTGGGCCATGTTAGGGTCTCAGGGTTCATTCCTGCTGTTGAAGGGTAGGGCATTCTGCCCCAGTGGGAGCCAGGTCAGGCTTAGTGAGGGTCACTTTATACATAGGCCACCGGAAAAGGAGTGCGTGTCTAGGGAAAGAGAGTCATGGACAACACAAAGCACGTTATTTGTCTGTTTTATCCTGGAAAGCTTTCTCTGTAATAGTTGCCCTAATTCCTGACCAGCCAGCCAACTCATGAGTTACTGCCTATAAATCCCTGCAGATGTGTACTTATGACCATTTGTTTCCAGACAGGTGGAAAACCAAATAGAGCACTCAAAGATCTCCCCCCANAGGCTATTTGGTTACACTAAGTAACAAATTATTCTGTATCTGTGGAGACTGATGTACAGAGTGATGCTGGGAAACAAGGGCCTCCCTGATACCTCAGTTGGTTAATAATCTGCCTGTAATGCAGGAGACCCCAGTTTGATTCCTGGGTCGGGAAGATCCACTGGAGAAGGAATAGGCTTCCCACTCCAGTATTCTTGGGCTTCCCTGGTGGCTCAGCTGGTTAAGAATCTGCCTGCAATGTGGGGGACTTGGTTTCAAACCCTGGGTCAGGAAGATTCCCTGGAGGAGGGAAAGGCTACCCACTCCAGAATTCTGGCCTGGAGAATTCCATGGACTGTATAGTCCTTGGGGTGCAAAAGAGTGGGACACGATCGAGTGCCTTTCACTTTCACTGGGAAACAGTGTCTTATCTGTGTAGTAGTGGTGTCATAAAGGTTAGACATGTATTTCTGCTACTGGTTCTAGACTCTGGACACTGATTTCATATCATCAGAACAGAACAGTAACTCCTATTGACTTTAGGTGAGCGACTACAGTTAAGAGGACAACATATACTTCCATTCAACATAGAGGTGATCAAAACAGGAACAATGGGAAATGGCGCTATGAAAGTATGGTCACCAAGTTAGATCTAAATATGAAACAGGAGTCCAGATGGTAAAATTTCTTAACTAAGAGTCCTGCGGCTATTTTCCCTGAAAAGTTTGTGACTGAGTCCCGGATCTATTTACTGATCCATTCAACAAATATTTACTGTGTGTATCAATCAGAGCCCAGTCAACAGACAGAAATTGCATCAGTGATGTGAACAGAGAGAATTAAGTGTAAAGAATCATTAAGAATATGGTTAAATGATAACATTTTACTGGAAAGGGTTAAAGCAAAATTTTGGGTACCATGGTAATAGCAACTATAGAAAGCAACCACCATCCCTAGGGCTGAAGGAACAAGGGGAAAGATTAGAACAACTAAAACTTAGAAATTTTAAGAAGTTCCACAAAGCTGAAACATAATTCCAAGGAGGAGTTGTTGTGGGCCTGATGGTAGCATCGCTGAGCTTAAAGAATGACCCTGTGAGTCTGAGACTCAAACCTTTGAAGAGGGACCACCAAGCAGCAGCGTCGGTTTCTTGATCAGACACAATATTGTCTGGCATGGCTGGATGGTGAGAAAGGTATCCTATTACTCTGTAGGTTGTCATGCTGGCATATGTGTGATGGACAACGAAGACAGAACAAGATCCAGAACAGATATGTATTGTGGCAAAGACCATGTTCCCCTCCGTAATGGGAGAGGTCCAGGATAACCAACCTGCCATCAAGCGATTGTCTGGTACCCTGGGCTCTGGGCCATGTTAGGGTCTCAGGGTTCATTCCTGCTGTTGAAGGGTAGGGCATTCTGCCCCAGTGGGAGCCAGGTCAGGCTTAGTGAGGGTCACTTTATACATAGGCCACTGGAAAAGGAGTGCGTGTCTAGGGAAAGAGAGTCATGGACAACACAAAGCACGTTATTTGTCTGTTTTATCCTGGAAAGCTTTCTCTGTAATAGTTGCCCTAATTCCTGACCAGCCAGCCAACTCATGAGTTACTGCCTATAAATCCCTGCAGATGTGTACTTATGACCATTTGTTTCCAGACAGGTGGAAAACCAAATAGAGCACTCAAAGATCTCCCCCCACCCACCCCCAAAAGAGTCCCTGTCAGTGTTCTCTGTAAGTGGGGTTTTAATGATACAGATATCCATTCTTTTTTAGTGCAACCATTTGGAAACCAAGCCTATTATTTTACCTCCTCTATTAAATGGTCATAATGAATTCACTAAAAGAGACGTAAGTGTCCGTTGAGGGAGGGATTCAATGAAGCAGGTGTTGGTGCCAAAACGCCAGAGACTTGTGCTTATGTGACCTGCATGGGACTTCTGGACCTGCTCAAGTCTGTGTAGGATGCCACAGCTGGCCTTCCTTTCAGAAGGACTATCTCAACATGCTCATTGTGGTTCATGCCTACGTTTATTTGTGGTTTATCTCTAACACCTCGCATATGTCATACTAAGGCCTTTTTGATATACTGTACCTGTGAATGGCTATCAGTGGACTCGGTGGGTCAGATAACATTATAGTCCGTTGATGTCACCTGCTTACATGCTCCATTTCTACGAGGACCAAACAGCAGGGTAGAAGCTGTTTCTCAAAAAGAATGGTTATCTGGAGAAGTGAGCCAAGATTTGATCACTTATCCCAGACATCTGATTCTTTTATAGCTGTTTATGAGAGGGTCCACACTGCACTCTTATCAACCATGCATTCTGAATGTCTTGGAATTTGCTGTGTCATTAGGTCCAGGTGCATTCACCATCCTTTAGACTTACTGCAAAATTTCTCCTGCTCTGCTTTTCACTTCAGATTGGAAGACTTATGAGTTACTTGATAGATCTGTCAAGCTGACATCTTTGAACATGGAATATGCTGCCTCCCCAGTTCAAAAAAGTACATTAAGCATCCTTCTTCCTTCCTGTGGTTAGTAGTGCAAGATGGTACAGCTTGCTTTTTACTTTAGAAGGGATATCTCAACATGCTTTAGACCACAGCATTGAGGTGGCTCCTGCCTAAAATTTTACCTGGTTTATCTCTAACACTTCAAATACATCATATGAATGCATTTGAAATATTTATTACATCAGCTAATGGGATCCAAGTGGCACATTTTGATTATGGAGAGATCCAGTGAAATGTTAAGATGGTCAAGGTTTCTTTTATGTTAAAGTATAGCATGTGAATGGATTCACTCCTAGTGTCAGATTGTGAAGGGCGAAGTAAACTGCTTCTGGTCTTTCTTGAATGTATGCACAGAGGGATAAACATTTTTTTTTCTAGGTCATATTTGCATGATGGATGCCAGAGTCTGTGTTGATTTGCTCTGGAACATATGCTACATCTGGGATACTGTTGTCATTTAGTCACTAAATCCTGTCTGACTCTTCCACGAGCCCATGGACTAGAGCCCACCAGGACCCTCTGTCCACGGGCTTTCCCAGGAAAGAAATACTGACTGAAGTGGAGTGCTATTTCCTTCTCTAGGCGATCTTTCTGACCCAGGGATTGAACCCATTCCTGCATTGTAGATGGATTCTTTACCACTGCAGACACCAGGGAAGTCTTACATCTGGGATACCAAAGGCAACTGGAGTCAGCAATTGATAAATTTTATGATACTCCACCGTCACTCTCCAAAACCCGCACACCTTCTGCATGAGCAGAACAAGGGAGTTAAATGAGAACGAGGTGGATATCTCTGTGTTTGCATTTTCAAGACTTTGATGCTGGCATTAATTTTCATTTTTCCAGGAATATGAATATCTTTGGCTGAATACACTAGTAAAGAGGGGACATTTCGAGGAAGTTCCATTTTGGTGTTTATTCTGGTGTTTATTCCATTTGGTGTTCCATTCTGGTGTTCAGTCACCCAGTCGTGTCTGATTCTTTGAGAACCGTGGACTGCAGCACACCAGGCTTGGCTGTCCTTCACTATCTCCTGGAGTTTATTCAGTCTCATGTCCATTCAGTCATCGATACCATCCAACCACCTTATCCTCTGTCACTCCACTTCTTCTCCTGCCCTCAGTCTTTCCCATCAATGGAGTCTTTTCCAATGATGGGCTCTTTTCATCAGGTGACCCAAAGTATTGGAGCTTCAGCATCAGCCCTTCCAATCAATAATCAGGGCTGATTTCCTTTAGGATTGACTGGTTTGATTTTGCAGTCTAAGGGACTCTCAAGAGTCTTCTCTAGTACCACAGTTGGAAAGCATCAATTCCTTGATGCTCAGCCTTCTTTATAGTTCAACTCTCACATCCATAGATGACTACTGGAAAAACCACAGGCTTGATTATACAGACTTTTGTCAGTAAAGTTATGTCTCTGCTTTTTAATATAGTGTCTAGGTTAGTCATAGCTTTTCCTCCAAGGAAAAAGTTTCTTTTAATTTCATGTCTGTAGCCACCATCTGCAGTGATTTTGGAGCCAAAGAAAATAAAGTCTCAAACTGTTTTCATTGTTTCCCTATCTACTTGCCATGAAGTGATGGGACCAGATGCCATGATCCTCATTTTTCTGAATGTTGAGTTTTAAGCCAGGTTTTCCACTCTCCTCTTTCACCTTCAAGAGGATATTTAGTTCTTCTTCATTTTCTGCCATAAGGGTGGTGTCATCTGCATATTTGAGGTTATTGATATTTCTCCAGGAAATCTTGATTACAGCTTGAGCTTCATCCAGCCCAGCATTTCACATGATGTACTCTGCATATAAGTTAAATAAGCAGGGTGACAATATACAGCCATGAAGTATTTCTTTCCCAATTTTGAACCAGTTCATTATTCCATGTCTGGTTCTAGCTGTTGCTTCTTGACCTGCACACAGCTTTCTCAGGAGGCAGGTAAAATGATCTGGTATTCCCATCTCTTGAAGAATTTTTCACAGTTTGTTGTGATACCCACAAAGTTTTTAGTGTACTCAATGAAGCAGAAGCAGGGTTTTTCTGGAATCCCCTTGCTTTTTCTGTGATCCAATGGATATTGGCAATTTGATGAGTTTCTACCATAGTGATCTTTATTCTTGTAATAGATTCAGTAATGAACATGAGAAATTCACTTTTTGAATGCTGTGTTGACTGTCGAGATGTTTTTCAAGACAGAAGAACTCATTTCCTGAGCTGCTGGAAATGTCAGCTGCAGACAGTTCATAGCTCTGTTCTTTTCCAAAAATTTCCATCAGTGTGTAAAAGCTTTATGTAAACTTGCATCTACTCCCCTCCATCTTCCCACATTCAATGACTAGTAAACACAGGATACAAAGTGGTACAAAAGTCAGACTCCCTTGCCATGGTTTGGGACTTTTGTGAATAGTCATTCTGTCTTGGAGCTTCATTGGAATCAGCTTTGAGCTGCTGCAACCACACTGTGCCCAGGATTCTCTTCCCGCCTGATTCTGCTTCCCTCATTCCCTCCAAGAATTACTCCACAGAGCACTCCCAAGAGGTTCCTCCTGAGTGAGGATCTCAAATCTCAGCACCTAGGGACTTGAGAAATGTCAGCTGGAATCTTAGGAATCAGATTTTGTAGTTGGTAATTGGCAGTCTGAGCAGCAGGGCAGACCTCACCACTTGTGATGAGGATGGATATCGTCACACAGGCAGATCAGAGTTTCTCCAGTGGAGAACTGGGGAACGGGACCAGTGCAGGGCAGCACATGGCACATGCAGTCTCTCAAGGGTTTGAGAAGTACAAGAGAAATAGCAGTTATAAAGACTATAACATTAAATATCTCGGGCCCATGGTCAATAAATGTATTGGAGAAAGACAATGAAAGGATAAATGTGATTGACTATCAATTTAATGCAAAGTATAAAACCTGAAGGATCTGTTGGGCAGCCTATGCAGAAATTTTCATCCATTGCAGTCTGAAAGCAGAAAAAAATCTGAGAGGCATCAGGTCCAACACTTAATCACAAGGATAATAACAACCAAAAAAGATGTTGAGCCATCAACTTCAACAAATCTATTACATCAAAGTCAAGATCCCAATTGAAATGAGGTGGGCCTCTGTGCCTTGGAAAGGAACATTTGGCTAGAAGCACATGAAAATATTGAATCCCTGAGTTCACTGAGATCTCCCTAAAATCTTTGCCGAGGTGGTCACGCCTCCCCCATTTATTGAAGACAGTCCAAAAATCCCTGCCTTGTGGGGCCTCTCTGCTGTCTCAGGATCTCCCCTACTCCCCCTGCTAATTACCAGAGGCATTGCTAAGTCACAATGTATACACACCTATGTGGCATAGCGCTAAGTCTGATAATAGAGGAAAGAGAAAATTAGTATCCTGAAGGGACTGCAGGGCTCAGCCAACATATCCTGAAAGGAACCGTAGTGTATACAGGTGCCCGGATTCTGAACATCCTAGATTTGAAGAAGCAGCACAGAAGGTTGGATGAGGGAGATGTTACTGATATGGAGGCAATTGCCCATGACACAGGGTTTACCACTCTAGGACAGACCTTGGGAGTTGGTGCTAGCATATTTCCGGGATGGAAATCCTCAAAGACTGGAGAAAGTAAAGACCGATGCTAACAGAATTAAAAATACCAGAATTGCCACAACAAGAATGGAAATCAAAAGGCTGGTGGGAGTGGACATCCTCCAGTGCTAAACCGCTGCAAGGTGACTGTATGATATAGGAAGGCTCAGATGACTTGCTCACCTAAGGGACAGGATGCTTTGTGGAGGGATATGGGCAGCACTGAGAACTCAAGGGAGCCTGCTGCCAGGTCTGACTGTAGGGCAGAGAGAAATGCTACCCTGGGGGCAAAACAAGGGTAGGGCCCTGAACACTAGAGTCCAGGTGATGGTCTTATCTTTCAGAAGCAAGGCGAACACAAGTGCACAATCCTCATAATAAACAGTGAGCGCAGGGTGCCATCTGAGAAAGAGCTGGTTTACATAAAGCTGTGGGGGAGTTTAATAAAATACAGTAATCTCAGAAGCAAATGTCAATCTAAAATTGGCACTTGCCGTCTTCCTCTACAAGGATTAAAGCATGTACTGCTGCATTTGCTGGTTTTCAAGAACCCTTGAGAGGAGTTCAGGATGGAGAACAAAAATGAGGCCCTCGGTGCTCGGAGAAAAGCTGGCAGAGCAGGTCTTCAGATAGATATTTTCAGGAGATAATTTTACAAGCCCAGTTCTTGCATCCCCTCTTACTGACAAAAGCACTAAATTCTGACAACTGCTACTCACGGCTAGCAGAAACCGTGCAAAAGCAAGCAAGCAAACATGTTCTTGGTTCTATGTCCCCCGCCTTCACCCAAATCATATATATATATATATATATATATATACTGACCTTCCCCCATGCCTCTTTGGAGCAGCTTCACAGGGAATTCTGAGATGCTGTCTCCTGGACCACAGTCCTCATTTTGTCCCAAATAAAACTTAACTCACATGTTATGATTTTTTTTGTTTTTCAAGTTGGCATAAGATAGATAGGAACCTAACAAGGACATTGTTTAATCTGCATAAAACCAAAGGAAGAAAGGATGCAAGTTCAAGGGGCTAAGTCAACTGCCCAATCAAACATTACAATCCCACGGCCTGTTTCTGAATTTGACCCAGTTTTCAGACGTAGAAGCCATACCTGAACGAGATGCTGGGTTTACAGAAGGAAAAACCCTGAAAAATCACGGCCACTGAATATCATAATTGTTCCTTCTTTCCTTTTCTCCAAAAGACCTACAGCCCTGTGCTCAAGTTACCACACTTTAATGAAAAGATAATGTTAGCTATTTGGAGCACTATTAAATACTGAATTTGATTTAATATTTATCTTCAGAGACTTATCCGAATTTTGTCATCCTGTTTCTCCTGTTAAAGTAGGAAGTACTTTGGCAACATATGCTCAGTGGAATATTGGCTCAGGATCCGCTCACCATGGACTATGTGTCTACCCCCTCATCCAATGATCATTCTCTTGGTTTCCCAATATCATTGAAGTGAAGTGAAGTGAAATGAAGTCGCTCAGTCGTGTCCGACTCTTTGCGATCCCATGGACTGTAGCCTACTAGGCTCTTCTGTCCGTGGGATTTTCCAGGCAATAGTCCTGGAGTGGATTGCCATTTCCTTCTCCAGGGGATCTTCCCAAACCGGGTCTCCTGCATTGTAGACAGACGCTTTACCATCTGAGCCATATATTTTGTATTTGCCAGAAATAAACATTGGTTCCTTGACCTGTGAAGTAATAGCTACCATAGGACCCAAACACAGAACCTTCTGATCACACCACCCCCCTACCCTATTCCCAAATTAAGACAGTGTATCAAGCACAGCACTGCATCCTTAAGAAATGGCAGGGATGTGCCATCATATCTTCATTGGCAATATATAAGTAAATGACTATCTTCATTTAATTCATCATTTGGCCCCTAGGTATATTCCATAGATCTTAGAGGGTGAAGATCTATGGGCCTCCTTTCCAAGGCACAGAGGCCCACCTCATTTCAATCTGGATCTTGACTTTGATGTAATAGATTTCTTGAAGTTGATGGCTCAACATCTTTTTTGGTTGTTATTATCCTTGTGATTAAGTGTTGGACCTGATGCCTCTCAGATTTTTTTCTGCTTTCAGACTGCAATGGATGAAAATTTCTACATAGGCTGCCCAACAGATCCTTCAGGTTTTATATTTTGCATTAAATTGATAGTTAATCACACTTATCCTTAGAGGGTGTGGTCAGCTACCACACCCTACCCAAATAAACAATAGACCCATCTGTAGCTGCTGTGCCAGTTAAAATGTCTTTGCTAGAACAGGTTAACACAGATTCAGCTTTATATATGTATCTTTTATGTGTTTATGTTTTTATTAGTTTTTGAATTCATATTTATATTTTGTTGAAGTATATTTGATTTATAATATTGTGTTAATTTCTACTGTACAGCAAAGTGACTCAGTTATACATATGTGTATATGTAAACACACCTACCCAAATAAACAATAGACCCATCTGTAGCTGCTGTGCCAGTTAAAATGTCTTTGCTAGAACAGGTTAACACAGCTTCAGCTTTATATATGTATCTTTTATGTGTTTACATTTTTATTAGTTTTTGAATTCATATTTATATTTTGTTGAAGTATATTTGATTTATAATATCATGTTAATTTCTACTGTACAGCAAAGTGACTCAGTTATACATATGTGTGTACATTCTTTTGTATGTTCTTTTTCGTTATGGCTTATCACAGGATGTACAGAGTTCTTTGTGCTATACAGTAGGACCTTGTTGTTTACCCACTCTATATATAAAAGCTTACTGTCTACAGCTTCAGTTTTAAATATGGCAGTTAAATTAGCACAGTGGTTCTCAATTGGAGTGGGTGACATTTTTATTGTCATGACTGGGGTGGAGCTACGGTAGGTAGAAACTAGAGATACTGTTAACATCATTTAATGTACAGGACAGACATCCACAACAAATAGGAATATCTGGCCCAAAATTTCAGTAGTGCCAATACTGGAAATCTAGACTTAATGAGTGCACTTTTATCCCCATCTCTTTATCAGGAGGGAAGCTCAGGAGCAATCACATTCACAAGGAATGGGAAAGAACACACACTTATACCCACAGTCGTGCCTTTGTTGTTTCTACCATCCTCTGTCATGATATAATTCAAGGGAACTTAAACCATCTGGATCCGGACATCCCACTGAATATCATGCGAGTTTATTATATTGATAACTTCATGTCAGTGAGGACAGATGAACCAGAACCAGCACATATTCTAAAGGTTTTGATAAAACTATGTGCTACAGAGGGTTGGAGATAGTCTTCAGGGTCAGAAGTCCGTAATATCAGTGGTTTGTGTCATGCAGAGAAATCCCCCTACAAACTGAAGAACATATTGTTGAATTTCATGCTTTCCATATCTAAGACAGTTAAATAAAGTGCAGAAAGTTTCCTTGGGTTCTCAAATTCTTGAGGGAGCATATTTCTCCTTTAGGACTAGTGTTCAGATCAGTTTACTGAGTGACGTGGAAGGCTTACACCTTTTAGTGAGTCCAGAGGAGGAAAGAGCTCCAGGAGATACTAGCTATAGTCAAAAGATTGCTGTCACTTCGACCACAGGACTCGGCAGATCCCAGGCTATTCAAGCTAACTGTGGTGGGAGAGATGCCATGTGGAGTTTATGGCAAGTCCCCAGGGGTAGGATCATTACATAGACCTCTAGAGTTGTAGAGCAGGGTTGGGTTCTGCAGGGGTGTGTGTATCTAGCAGTAGTCATAAAGCAGGAGCATTTTATCTAGTACTGGGCATACATAAGACAAGAGGGTACAGAATGTGAAGATCATATATTAATGTTAATATCACATATTAACATGTCAAAGACAATCTCTAAAAAGAAAGAAAGGCTCAGTCTGCTGTCATCACACAACCTCTGTCACCCTGGTGTCAGCACAACAGGAGCATGAAGAAAGTGCCCTGATACAAGCACAGAGGCTCCTCCGCCTTGTGGACTCTCGCACCGAAGCTGACACAGCAGTTACTGAAGCTAGACCAATAGCACTGTCTACACTGGGCTCCTGAAGTGAACCTCCTCCCTCAAGGATCCTGACTAGCCTGGTGGAAAGTTGATGTCACTGAACCTTCTTTACCCGTAAACACACAGCAATTCATCTTGGCTAAAATTGGCAGGTATATCAGGTATCTGCCTGCCTATACAGCCTGCAAGTGCAGATTGCACTGAGATTACAGTGTTTGGTCTAACAATGCTGGAAACCATGCAAAGTTGCATGAGACCACAAGACCCACTGTGTATCAAGGAGGTCAGCCACGGGCAAATGGCCATGAGGTCCTCTGGCTCCATAACAAGATGCACCAGGCAGAAGCTGCTGGCCTGATAGAGTGATGGCTTTTGGAGTATTACTCAGCCATTAAAAAGAATACATTTGAATCAGTTTTAATAAGATGGATGAAACTGGAACCGATTATACAGAGTGAAGTAAGCCAGAAAGAAAAACACCAATACAGTATACTAACACATATATATGGAATTTAGAAAGATGGTAATGAGGACCCTGTATGCAAGACAGCAAAAGAGACACAGATGTGTAGAGCAGACTTTTGGACTCTGAGGGAGAGGGTGGGATGATTTGGGAGAATAGCATTGAAATATGTATACTATCATGTAAGAAACGAATCGCCAGTCTATGTTCAATGCAGGATGCAGGATGCTTGGGGCTGGTGTATGGGGATGATCCGGAGGGATGATGTGGGGTGGGAGGTGGGAGGGGGGTTCATGTTTGGGAGTTCGTGTACACCCGTGGCAGATTCATGTCAATGTATGCCAAAACCAATAGAGTACTGTAAAGTAAAATAAAGTAAAATGGAAGCTCTAAAAAAAAAAAAA
>SJYX01015705.1:168902-180440 GCA_006410675.1 Oreotragus oreotragus
AAGCCAGAAAGAAAAACACCAGTACAGTATACTAACACATATATATGGAATTTAGAAAGATGGTAATGAGGACCCTGTATGCAAGACAGAAAAAGAGACACAGATGTGTAGAGCAGACTTTTGGACTCTGAGGGAGAGGGTGGGATGATTTGGGAGAATAACATTGAAATATGTATACTATCATGTAAGAAACAAATCACCAGTCTATGTTCGATGCAGGATGCAGGATGCTTGGGGCTGGTGCATGGGGATGATCCAGAGGGATGATGTAGGGTGGGAGGTGGGAGGGGGGTTCATGTTTGGGAGTTCATGTACACCTGTGGTGGATTCATGTCAATGTATGCCAAATCCAATACAGTACTGTAAAGTAAAATAAAGTAAAAAAAAAAAAAAATGGAAGAGCAAAACAGGAACACTCGTGAGTAGTCATAAAACTGTCCAAATTATATTAGACAGAACACTAAGCTACTTGGGAAAATAAATCGGCTTTAAGGGACTACTTCCCTCCAGAGAAATCTTTGGATATGGTGAGTATGCCCATACTTTATATACTCTGTAACTCTGTGATTCCAAGACTAGGCATTTTTCCTAATGAAATAATCAGACACATATAATGAAGCTCAAAAAAAAAAAAAAAAAGAAAGAAAGAAACACTCCAAAAATGAAGATAATTATCAACTTTAATTATTATATATTATTGTAAAAGCGTTTCAGTGCAGATAGTTTCAGAGCTACTGACTTTATGCTTCAGTTAGAAAACTCATCTCTGACAAAAATTTTTATAGGATAACATTTGTAAGGTAAGTTGTCTGTTTTGCACGAGTCTTTTTAACGTTCACTAGATGGTTCAAAATCTTAGGCCTCAATTTCACTCAATTCTAGGATAGGTGATACATTTATCCAGTGAAAAACAGTTCCTCAGCTTCAGTAGATTTGGTGTTTTGGAATATATAGTTCTTTTGGGGGGTGCCTAAAAGTACATTGTGGGACTTCCCTGATGGCTCAACAGGTAAATAATTCGCCTGCAATGCAGGAGATGTGAAATCGATCCCTGGGTTGGGAAGATCCCCTGGAGAAGGGCATGCCAAAACCACTCCAGTACTCTTGCCTGGGAAATCCCATGGACAAAGAGGATGGCGTGTTATGGTCATGGGGTTGCAAAGAGTTGAACACAACTTAAGTGACTGCACACACACACACACACACACGTACATTGTAGGATGTTTACCAGCATACTAAGGCCTTTACAAACTAGATGACAGTCACATTACTCAAGTTGTAATAATCAAAAACACTTTCAAGGCACAGCCAATGACTCTCTATGAAACAAAATCACCTTTGGTTGAAAATCATGTATAAAGACTGGTAGATCCATCAAGATTCTTTCAACATATTGAGAAATCGCAAAGTTTAATTATAGATTTTCATATTGAAACCTTGTCCACAGCCTATTTTATCATCTTATAATTTCATTTCACTCTGCTCCATAGAGATTAATTTTAAGGTCTTCCTATTTACAAACTTTGTTTTCAATAATATTTCACTAGAATCTCCAAAAATTAAGTTGTTTTAAACTCCATAATTCAAATAGTTTCAAAAGTTTTGCATATGTTTAGTGAATTGCAATCAAATTTAGGCAATGTATGAAAATATCCAATGCAATTGTAAAATTACATTTATTAAAAAACAGTTTGTCAAAAGCTTCAAACATTTGTAAAATATTCATGATAGGCACCAAAAAGGTTGTGTGAAAACTAACCTTATAAAATATACACTTTAAAATTCAATATTGAAAATGTTAAAAAACTTTTCTAATTAAAATATTTTATTTTTCTACATTAAACCTACATTTTGAAATTATAGCTTTAATTTATTATAATTATTATGTATTTATTAAATTCTATAGCAAATGATTAATTCAATAGCAAGCAATTCAATATACACTGTGTGCTATATCAAGTTTTACCATATAAAAACATTATTTTGAGCGTAATTCCAGTAAAATTTGTATTTTTTTCTATGCTAAGATTTTTAGATGACTTTTCAGTAGCATTTGCAAGAGCATCAAATGTTTCCTCTTTGGCCAAATCAACTTCAAAAGATTTATTGTGATTACATGAGTTATATGAAATAATGGAACCATTATTAGAATAAATTGATTTTCTATTGGAAGCAGATGACACTGGCCCTACTTTAAATGTTTGCAAAGCCCTTCTTCTAATAGAACTAATACTTCACAGCTATGGCTTCACTTTTTGTAAAAGTACAAAAACCATGGAATAGAATATTAGTAAAATGTACTAAGTAGAGCACATTGATCTAAGTGGTCTAAGTGGAAAGTCATGCTCCACAGGGTGATGCGTCAGAATGCTTCCTGCAGCTATCTGTGTCAAAGAAGTGGCATCCAACCCATTTGCCTTTAAAATGCTATTTGGTTTTCACATGGCTGTTAATAGCATCACTACTAATCATACTTTCATCATCCAATGTTTTGAGAAAAATACATTTAGCACATAATTATTAAACTCATTCAATTATTTTCTTAAATTTATTGCTTCCCAAAGTGTTTTCCCCCAAAATAAACAGTACTAATGAAATAACATAATGAAATATGTTATGATATGTAATGAAATCATCATAATAAATCATAGTAATTTCATAATGAAATCATAATATAAAAACATAATAAATATGTAATGAAATCATAATGATTAACATAATGAAATAACATAGAATGAAATAACAGTTGTTAATTTATTTCAGTGTCAAATTTTCTATGATACAAATGAATCTTAAGCTTCTAGTTTTTTTCAATTGCACCTGACTTTTTCAAAGTTTTGAAGGTATAGTTCTGGCAATGTATTCACAGTATTTTTTAATTTGAAAAACTAAGGCATTCTAACTATTGCTATCATATATTAAGATCAATTTCTGTTTCTATTCCCATTTCTAACCAATTTTACCCTTGTGTTGTGTGATGTTGAATAAGTTACATGTCTTTTAGGATCTAGAAAAATTTGAGTTGGAAACACATTAACATTTATAAATAGTAAGCTATATTTAAATTCCTTGATGTCTTTTTGAGTATATTTAATTATTGTTTTACTTCATAGTGTAGGATTGACCTATTAAAAAACCTACTGCACCCTGTTCAGACATATCTGATAGCATGTCATGAAAGTGGTATGTTAATGGTCATTCCAATATGAGCAGGACCTACAGAATAAAATATCAAAATAACGTGAGGCATAGAGGGGAAACAAGGTTTGACAAGTAAGGAATCAGAAACCTGTCTATGAAAAATTTTTCCAACAACAAACAGCTGTGGAAAGTTACAGAGGAGGATTCAGTTTTCATTGACATCTAGTCAGAATGGAAATTCTCTCCAGTTAAAAATATAAGAATATGCTCTGAACATAAAATGTACAGCATTACATGTCACACACTTGGGCACACATACAAAGACACACAATGAACACATGTTTATTATAAAAATAAAGCTTATTATAACTGTGTGATAAGGAAAACAGAAGTTCTATATCAGCAAACTTGTCCATGTATAGAAAAATTCATGCCTCTTGCATTTCAACATGTTAGATCATGTCTTAGTATATCTAATTCATCTCTTTGTGGTGAAGAATACCAATTTAAAACAACATGCCAAGCTGTCACCAAATGTGGTAATACAATTTGAAGAAAGAAGCATTCCAGTGACAAAAGTCCTACATATATTTGTCAAGAAGTCAATGGATGTACTACATGATTAACTGATTAAATTATGTTGATCAAAAACAACATAGCAGTAATTTTTAAATTATTTGAATTATCTTTGTCTAGGCTCTAACATGAGACTAATTCTGTATGTTCTTTCAGAATTATTGGTTACATTAATATTTATAATGATTATTGTAAAAATGCACCTCATATTAAATTATTATTTAATAATTTCTAAACTTTGAAATGTTCCACTTTATTTCCTTAATAGAAAAGTAGTCACTTTGTATTTAATTCTGTTTTCATAATGTTGTATTTTTCTTAAAATGTCTCCATCATTTTATAGATGTCTGGTCTTAAAAACCTTAGATCCATTCTCTAATTTCAACAAAAGAAAATGACAATCCCTTTGGCAAGATTATTCATATTTCTCTTTCTACAGCTGGGATGCTCACCTGTATTCCCAAAATACTTCATAGCTACTTTATAATTTCACATAAACCATTACCTTTCTGAGCAAACCAGGGTGTAGAATCACTCTTCTGAAAGCAGCAAAAGTTTTGGATTTCTGCTCTTTTAGTTTTCTTATTTCTACAGTGAAATTAATAGCAACATATTTTTTAAATAATTGTTTGAAAGTTAAATTGAATGGAATAAATTTTACCCTAAATTTGAGACGAATATCATTATTTATTATCGTTCTTCTTTGTGTGAATGTTTCTATCCATGAGATCAGCTCTAAAGATAAATTATTATAATCTAGTCTCTTAGTGGTAAAGAACCTGCCTGCTAATGAAGGAGATGCAGGTTTGGTCCCTGGGTCAGGAAGATCCCCTGGAGGAGGAAATAGATACCACTCCAGTATTCTTGCCTGGAGAATCCCCTGGACAGAGGATCCTGGCGGGCTACAGTCTATGGGGTTGCAAAGAGTTGGACATGACTCAGCAACTAAACAAAAACAAATACATATGTATATGTGTGTGTGTGTGTGTGTGTAGTAAGATAATGTAAGTTACTTATTTAGTATAGGAAAGTTAGGAAAGTTTGTAGGTAGGTTCATGGTAACTGCCTTTACCAGTGTTATTTTCCCGGGCCTATTACTTGCCTTATTACTTACAAACCATACCAGATTCTAGATCAGGGCTTTTCCTTACTTTTTCCTTTCTTTTTCTCTCCAAAAAAGAACCGAATTTGCCTCAAATTCAAGTCTGAGAGTTGAGATACTATTACCCACTGCCCTGAATTTATAAATTTCTTGGCTCTGCATTTCCTTATCTGTGGGTTATATCAATCTCCTTTCCATGTGAAATATACCCAACTTGGTTCCACAATTTTGTCTTGACTTTTCTCCTAGGATAAACCTACTTTGTAACAGAGCAGTTTAAACTACTTTTTCACTGAATACAATATTTCAAGAATATGGTGGCCTGCTGGAATCTGTTGTGGGTCAAGCTGTGTACACGACAAAAGCTGTGTTGGAGTCTTAAAACCTAATAGTTCAAAATGTGATCTAATTTGGAGACAGGATCTTTACAGAGGTAACTAAGTTAAGATGAAGACATTAGGGTGAGCCTTAATTAAATATGATTGGTATAGAGAGGGAATTTGGACAGACATCTAACAATGTGAAGGCATAAGAAGAATTTGTTTAACAAGCCAAGATAACAAGCCAAGGACTTCCCAGGGTAGAAGAATGACATGGAAGAGATTATTCCTCATAAACCTCAGAAGAAACCAACAATTGCTAACAACTTCATCTGGGATTTCCATTCTTCAAAACAGTGAGACAATTTCTGTTGTTTAAGCTACCTACTTTGTCACATAACATCACCCCTAGAAAACTAATACAGGTTCAGAGGAAAAAACTGCCAATCCTAGCCTCTACATAATTTTCAATAATTTCAATGTCTCTGGAGTTTGTATTTGCTTCTATTTCATTTTTCTATCTTTTTAAAATTATTTTGCTAACTTCCCAGTATGATAAAAGAAAAGTTACAAATTATTACTCTGAAATTCACTTTAAATCTTAGCAATTAATATTTTGCATAAATCATAATATAGCTTTAAACTAAATTATTCTGTCTTAAAAGATCATTGCTATTTAAGAAATAGCTATTTAAGATCATTACTATACTATGACACTAATATAACTTTAAAAATAAATACTGAATATGGGTTGTGAGATACCACAGATCCTTAGTGAGTTATGACACTGGATTACGTTACATAGAATACATTTTTAAAAGCTTGAACAGTACAGATAACCAATTTTCAATGATGCTATATATCTTTTCTATGCCTGATTAGCTGCTTGTATTATTTATAGCTCTGAGTTTGTGATGGAAACATAGGTTAAGAGTCATGAATCTTCAGGCCTCACTTGACAAGGCAACTAATACATCACTAAGCCTCCCCATTCTTGTTAAACTTACCTGTAAACCAATAGTGTCAGTCTTGAATTATTTTTGATATTGAATCTACTGATGAACTGCAACGGTTAAAATTAAAGTCTGATTTATGTTGTGATCAAGAGCATGGTGTTAGAGCACCAAGTGATCTGTGCAAATTATAACCATAAATACACTTCAGATTCAGCTTTATAGGTCTGCTATGGAGCTCTAAGTTACCTTTCTCCCTCAAGGAGACTCCTTTGGATAAAAGGGCTGATAAAACTCAGTCTTTCAGATCCTGATGACTTTGTGAACAAAGCACTTGATTTCTCTCCCTCTGTCATTTCACTCACATGGAATTTTAAGACTGAATAGATGAATTTGACCAATGTGATCTGTGTTCTATTACTTGTAGGCAAGCATTACAGATCAGAAAACCATACACTGTATTTCATAGAGATTCAGAAGAGCTTGATATCACTCCTGGTTAAGGGAATGAATTCATGACTCATTGAAAGCTTTACATTCCACATATCTAGGCTCTATTTGAAGGGAAGAATATAAATTCTCTTCAGCTTATCACATTTAAGCAGACAGGTTTCAATGATAGCAGGTTATCAAGAGACATGTAGACATACATGAATACAAATATATATATAAAAAAGATAAATCCACTGCCGAGATGGCAGAATATCAAAGGTTGTGTTTTAAGCTGGAATTTCTTTTGGATTATCTTAAATGTAAATGAGTAAATATCAATGAGCCTGAGGATGCTGGCAGCAGGAGTTCTGAAATGCCATCACTTCCTCCCAAATATTAGATATGACCTAAGTAGCCCATGGGATTGTATTAATAGCTTAATCATTTTATCATATGAACAGATGAAAGAAATGAGATTTTTGCCTTCAATTTTATTTTCTGGTTTTTATCTTGAAGTAAAGGTCAATGAGTAGCATTTCCCTTGGACTGCTTACTTTGTGCATACTTATGGATATTATTTGATCATAACTGTAAGTTTAAAAAGAGTTATCTCTGGATTTATTCGTGTTTTGTGCTCATGAAAATACACATGTAAATATATTTAATGGTTTTAATAAAATCACATAATTTAATGGATTTCCTTATAGATAACATAAATAGTAATGAAGACAGAAATAATATTTACTAATAAATAAGTGGCCAATTGTGCATAAAAGTGATTTGAAAATGAATTATTTTCAATATACTGTGGAGACACTGTCTCTTATACACATCTCTATTTACTGCTCTAACAATGATGAACTTTGTGAAAATGTTACCTACTTCTCTATTTCTTTGTTGTTGTTGTTCAGTCACTCAGTCTTGTCTGACTCTTTGCAACTCTATGTGTTAGTTACCAATAAAATGAAAATAATAATAACATGCACTATTAAGACTATTGTGAGAATTAAATGAGTTCCTGGTACATGATAACCAATTCAACCAATTATATTTGTTACTAATAAAATTAGTTCTCTTCTACAGTTGAGAAAACTAAGGCTTAAAGATGTAAAGCAATCTTTCAATATCATATAGCTACTGAATGTTTTCACAAGGTTTGGATCTAGGTTTTCTTTCTGACATCAGAACCACACTTTCAAACACTATGGCTGTACTACTGTCTAGTATTACTAATCTAGTTGTGGCAACTATTTTCATATTTTAACCTTTTATCCATGGAGAAACTTAAACTCTATATAAGGAGGCTGAATGTTTTGACTGAATATAATTAAATAATAAAATATTATGCTTTATGCTGAGTATGGTAAATGTTGACCAAAATTGTATGTAAGATCATTGTATGTGTGATCTTCATATATGGAGAAATGGCCCTTTGCTAGCATATATGCATAATAAAAGACTTCCCTGGTGGCGCAGATGGTAAAGCATCTGTCTACAATGTGGGAGACCCAGGTTTGATCCCTGGATTGGGAAGATCCCCTGAAGAAGGAAATGGCAATCCACTCCAGGACTATTGCCTGGAAAATCCCATGGACAGGGGATCCTGGTAGGCTACAGTCCATGGGGTCGCAAGGAGTCGGACATGACTTAGCGACTTCACTATATGCATAATAAGATGCTTTTTGTTGGAATGAGGAATAACTTTATGAACAGATGCATGTGTTGCCATGTATGAACTGAAGGATGACTGTAAATTAGAAACTGTGAGTTGTAGGATAGAAGAAGGATGGCAACTGATATTTATGGGGAAATAAAAATAGCAATTACTGAGAGAGTACTCTGACTCTACATGTTTATTCTGATATTAATTATCAAGTGATCCTATATGTCATTATTATTCCTATTTTAGAGGTAATAAAAGAGAAAGTCATATATGTTGGATAATCTGCTCAGCATCATAGTAATGAAAAAAAGATTAATAGAGATCAACAAAAGGAAGAAAAAATAGCTAAAATATATGTCTGTTGCAATTAAGCCTGAAGTTCTTTTAGAATGGCATTCTAATATTTGGTGACAGGTTTAATTAAACATTTCCAGATGCAACATTTGATGGTTTTCACTGATACCACTACCAGCACCAAACCAATGATGCAACTCCTTTTTCCCAGTGTCACTTAGTTGACCCACCTCTTTGGTTTAGTATGCATTTTATTTAACTTACTGTGCAACCTTTATATATACACTAAAAGTTGGTTGTTTTTAAGCAAAATTGTTCCATTTAGCTAATTTAATCTATTTGAGGGATTGACAAATAAATTACTAAAAGCAAAACAAAAACTACTGAGATAGAATCAGTCAAAGCTGATCTTGGTCAAATTCAGTAAATAATGGAAGCAGGCCAATATTTTGGGGAGCATGACCATACTATAGGGAGTTTGGGGCTGTGGAAGCACTGTCTCCAACCCTTCAGTGGAAGAGTCATTCAGAAGTATGCTGCTGCTGCTGCTGCTGCTGCTAAGTTGCTTGAGTCGTGTCTGACTCTGTGCCACCTCATAGATGGCAGCCCACCAGGCTTCCCCATCCCTGGGATTCTCTAGGCTAGAATACTGGAGTGGGTTGCCATTTCCTTCTCCCAAAAGTATGCTGGGGTCTGCTAATATCCTTTAAGAGAGTCTCCTGGAGCAAGTTCTAATTGCTTTGATTGAAACCTAGAATAAAACAAGCATAAGACTAAAGCAAAAAAAAAGTGTTTATGCTGTTAAATTCATTCCTTCAGTTTGGGGAGATATCACTTGTTTTATCCCAAAGACAAAAATACCATTGAAAGAAAGGGGCTGAGTTTCAAATTAGATAGGTGGAGAATTAAGGCAAGGAGACCACCTAGCAGTACTATCTCTAAAACAGACATAACAATTATAGGATTATCCTAAAGGTTAACTTAGATCACACATAAAATAGTGTTCATCACAAAATACTAACTAAAAATTTATTTTGTTCTCCTCTGTCAAACTCTTCTACACAGATACAAAAATAAAAGCCCCCATTTATGAATTATTGTTGTTTCATTCAGTTGCTAAGTCACATCTGACTCTTGGCCTTTCCTGTGGATTGCAGCATGCCAGACTTTCTTGTCCTTCACTATCTCCTGGAATTTCTGAGACTCATGTTCAATGAGTCAGTGATACCATCCAATCATCTCATCTTCTGTTGCATGCCCTTCCCTCGCCCCCTCTCCTGCTGACTTTACTCTTTCCCAGCATGAGGGTCTTTTCCAATGAGTCACTAAGTTTACTCTATCAAGTCTCCCTCAAGGAATATAAGTAGAACCACAATATTCAAAGCATTCTTACCTTTTGTGATCTGTGGCTTTAAGTAACGTTTCCTTGCAAAGCCGAGGGTTCCTGACAGGAACTGAATGTTTGCTTTGGGAGCAAGAGACTCCATATTAAACTTTAAATCTCGTTTTCAGTAAAACCTGCAACTCCTGTAGGCAATAATGGCATGCT
Organism: Oreotragus oreotragus; assembly: GCA_006410675.1. Classification (NCBI taxonomy): domain Eukaryota; kingdom Metazoa; phylum Chordata; class Mammalia; order Artiodactyla; family Bovidae; genus Oreotragus; species Oreotragus oreotragus. The sequence goes on from SJYX01015705.1 coordinate 178,933, forward strand.
GACTTTAGCCAATATGGTTCAATTCATTTTGCTGCCCAAAGATAGTCTTTACCTTGAGGCAACTGGGATTCATTCCCACAAATAAAATGCCCGAGCTGAAGCCTAGAAGGGTAGGGAGAAACACAACAGGGAGTCTTATTTTCTTCTCTATTTCTTGATTTGAAGTAAGCTTCAAGTGAGTGGATGAAAGCTTTAGAGATACTTTACCAGCTAAGAAACCTTAGAACCCTCATTGAGGCCATAATTTAAAACAGATGATTTGCATTATCAGTTCGATGATAAAGGTAGAAAACTACTAATCTTTATACTATAAAATATAAATATATAGTATGTTTAGAAGACAGTGGGTAATTTTTAATTAATGTAAGAGGTTTTTAGTACTTTTAAATTTTATTTAGAGCTTTTGATCCCATATATCTTGAAGTATATATTGTATTCCTTTTCTGTCTGTGCATTTTCCATTCCCTTGTTTAACCACTTTTATTCTTATAAATCTCAAAACTAACTTTAGACTCTATATAAGACACTAAAGAAGAATATAAATTCTTATTTTTAGTATTCACATGTTTCAACAAACCTATGGAACTTGCTTTGTGTTTCATAGTAGTACAGACACATTTTGTATCTTTCTTTCATTATATGTTATTTTCTATGTAATTTATTCAACATATGAATGTCAGATATTTATTCTACCAAGTATGATGAATACAATGATGATTGAAGCATTAGACCCTAATCTGTAGGATTTCATAGGTTAGTACAACACCGTTCAATAAAAATATATTAAAAGTCACACAGATAATTTAAAGTTTCCTAGTGGTAACTTTAAAAACATAAAATAGAATAAATTAAATTTAAATTATATATTACTATATGTCAAATATTTCATAAAGCAATCAATATAAAACTTTACTGAGATATTTTATATTTCTTTTTTCATTCTTATTCTTAGAAAACTGGTATTAGTTTCATAATTAGCAAGATATTTCAATTTGGGTTACCCACATTTCAAGTGCTCAAAAGCCACACGTAGCTAGTGGTTACTGTGTTGGATAATACAGGTCTAAAATCAGTTAAAAAAAACAAAACTTCATTTTTGCTGTATTTTTCTTTTGAGTTTCAGTATATGTGTCTGATATTTTCATTAGGAAATAATCCCCCTGGTATACCATGGAGAAGATTGTATTATAAAAACAAGTCTATGGTTAAGAGACCTTTCAGCAGAATAGACATATCAGCATCCTAAGTGTTTTGGTATACAATGGGAAAGATTATATTATAAAACAAATCTACGGTTGAAAGACCCTTCAGCAGAACAGACATATCAGTATTCTAAGTGTTTTCTTATGTAGTCATGGAATAAGTTGGCCAGTAATAAATTGGAAGCAACCATTAGGTATTTAAATTCACTTCAAGATCTACAAACACGGAAATGCTGACAGTAAATTGAGATAACCTAGAATTTAGAAACCTGGTCTGTATCTTAGCCTTTCAGAAACTTAACAATG
>SJYX01015705.1:180828-205862 GCA_006410675.1 Oreotragus oreotragus
AACATTGGGGTACATGTGTCTCTTTCCATTCTGGTTTCCTCGTTGTGTATGCCCAGCAGTGGGTTTGCTGGGTCATAAGGCAGTTCAATTTGCAGCTTTTTTAAAGCTCTCTCCATACTGCTGTCTCTTATACACATCTCATTAATGACATGAAGTCCTTATAGAAAAAGGATAAAAGAAAAAATTTAGACACAGAAATATACATACAAGGAGAGTGTCATGTGAATATAAACTCAAAGAGTGCTATGACTCTTGCACAAACTAAGGCAAGGAATGCCAAAGAGTCCCAGAAAACTACTAGAAGCCAGGTGAGGGGCACAGCACAGATTATGTTTTATAGCTTTCAGAAGGAACTAACCCTGCTTACAACTTGATATTAGATTTCTAGCTTCCATGACCTCGAGATAATAAATTTCTCTTGCTTAAACCATTCAGTTGTGTGTCCTTTGTTCAACAGCCCTAGCAAACAATAGAGAAGGCAAAGCCAGTAATTGTTCATTACAGTTAATATACCAGAAGTGTTCTTTAATACAGGCAAACTTTATTACAATATGCCAAAGCCTGAAAGTGAAAGTGAAGTTGCTCAGTCGTGGCCGACTCTCTGCGACCCCGTGGACTGCAGCCTGCCAGGCTCCTCTGTCCGTGGGATTTTCCAAGCAAGAATACTGGAGTGGGCTGCCATTTCCTTCTCCAGAGGATCTTCCAAACCCAGGGATCGAACCCGGGTCTCCCACGTTGTAGGCAGATGCTTTTACCGTCTAAGCCACCAGGGATGCCAAAGCCTAGTTATATAATTTTCTAATTTTTTTTCAAACTTTTAACATCAAAATGGGATATACTAAATTTTCAAATCTCTTTGCATGTAGATTTGCTTGTAAAGGTAGAAATTGTTAGGCAGTCAGTGTAGGGCTGAGACCTTGGTTCTTTTTATAATTTCAACTCTTTCATATAAACATCTCACCCCATTAACCTAAAGCTATAGCCTTTGTTACAGTTTCCTGACTTTCAGAGGAATGTGTCCTTGGTCAGGTAGATCATAAAACACCCAGATCCAAGACAGAACAATCATTAACTCTTGGTCCTCTTATCTAAAAGAAAAACAACAGGTTACCACAAGTTTTGGGCTCATATCTGGTCCTTTGAAAAATTGCCATAAGATAGGGTCATGGGATGGTGACTCAATGTCTGAAGAGATTTAGGAACTGGGTATCAAAAGAAGCCATAAAGATGACAAACTGGATATAGTGGCCTTTCAACTGATCAGTCAGAAATTACGTACATCACGGATATGAACCCATGAAAACCAAACAGATCAATACTAGTAAGGCTATAAACTACTGTAAGTCACATCTTTTCCAGGGCATTTTAACCCCTCTCTTGGTCTATGCTGGGAGCTCTGCACTTCTCTCTTCTTTAAAATAAATTCTGCCTGTTTGCTACCATTAGTGTTTGTGTGTTTATGAAATTCATTCTTTGGCTCCACAAACAATAACTCAAATTCCCTTTTTTTTTTCTTTTCTTTTTTTCATTGTTAAATTACATTTATTTATTTATTTTTAAATGTATTATTTTTTAAATTTTACTTTACAATACTGTATTGGTCTTGCCATACATTGACATGAATCCACCACAGGTGTACAGGAGTTCCCAACCCTGAACCCCCCTCCCACCTCCCTCCCAATATCATCTCTCTGGGTCATCCCAGTGCACCAGCCCCAAGCATCCTGTATCCTGTATCAAACCTAGACTAGTGATTCATTTCTTACATGATAGTATACATGTTTCAATGCCATTCTCCCAAATCATCCCACCCTCTCCCTCTCCCACAAAGTCCAAAAGTCTGTTCTTTACATCTGTGTCTCTTTTGCTGTCTCGCATATAGGGTTATCATTACCATCTTTCTAAATTCCATATATATGTGTTAGTATACTGTATTGGTGTTTTTCTTTTCTTTTTTTTTAAATTTTTTACTTTACAATACTGTATTGGTTTTGCCATACATTGACATGAATCCACCACAGGTGTACATGAGTTCCCAACCCTGAACCCCCCTCCCACCTCCCTCCCAATATCATCTCTCTGGGTCATCCCAGTGCACCAGCCCCAAGCATCCTGTATTCTGTATCAAACCTAGACTAGCGATTCATTTCTTACATGATAGTATACATGCTTCAATGCCATTCTCCCAAATCATCCCACCCTCTCCCTCTCCCACAAAGTCCAAAAGTCTGTTCTTTACATCTGTGTCTCTTTTGCTGTCTCGCATATAGGGTTATCATTACCATCTTTCTAAATTCCATATATATGTGTTAGTATACTGTATTGGTGTTTTTCTTTCTGGCTTACTTCACTCTGTATAATCAGTTCCAGTTTCATCCACCTCATTAGAACTGATTCAATTGTATTATTTTTAATGGCTGAGTAATACTCCATTGTGGATATGTACCACTTCTTTCTTATCCAGTCATCTGCTGATGGACATCTAGGTTGCTTCAATGTCCTGGCTATTACAAACTGTGCTGCGATGAACATTGAAGTACACGTGTCTCTTTCCATTCTGGTTTCCTCGGTGTGTATGCCCAGCAGTGGGATTGCTGAGTCATAAGGCAGTTCAATTTGCAGCTTTTTTAAAGGACTCTCCATACTTTTCTCCATAGTGGCTATACTAGTTTGCATCCCCAATAACAGTGTAAGAAGGTTCCCTTTTCTCCACACCCTCTGCAGCATTTATGGCTTGTAGACTTTTGGATTGCAGCCATTCTGACTGGTGTGAAATGATACCTCATTGTGGTGTTGATTTGCATTTCTCTGATAATGAGTGATGTTGAGCATCTTTTCATGTGTTTGTTAGCCATCCGTATGTCTTCTTTGGAGAAATGTCTATTTAGTTCTTTGGTCCATTTTTTGATTGGGTCGTTTATTTTTCTGAAATTGAGCTGCATAAGTTGCTTGTATATTTTTGAGATTAGTTGTTTGCCCGTTGCTTCATTTGCTATTATTTTCTCCCTTTTCAAAGGCTGTCTTTTTACCTTGCTTATAGTTTCCTTTGTTGTGCAGAAGCCTTTAATTTTAATTAGATCCCATTTGTTTATATTTGCTTTTATTTCCAGTATTCTGGGAGGTGGATCATAGAGGACCCTGCTGTGATTTATGTCAGAGAGTGTTTTGTCTATGTTCTCCTCTAGGAGTTTTATAGTTTCTGATCTTACATTTAGATCTTTAATCCATTTTGAGTTTATTTTTGTGTATGGTGTTAGAAAGTGTTCTAGTTTCATTCTTTTACAAGTGGTTGACCAGTTTTCCCAGCACCACTTGTTAAAGAGATTGCTCACCACTGATATCAGACTGTGTCTAATTGATGTAATAATTTTCCCCAGAGTCTAATAGTTTCTTGCATGACAAGATAGATGTTTGTTGGTTTAAAGAATTCTAACTGTAGTATATACAGAAAGTATCTACTTACTAACAGTGCTTTTTGTGGAAAATGTCAGGTGCTGGATTAGTTACTTTCATGGAAAGAAGCAAAGGACATAAAAATTCACTTTGAGAAGTGGATTAGTTTTCTACTGCTGTTTCAAAAAATTACTGTAAACTTAATTACTTTATAACAATACAAATGTATTACCTTAAATTCTGTGTATTACCTTAAATTCTGACATGGGTCTCAGATGGCTAAGTTCAAGATGTTGGCAGAACTGCATCCCCTATTGGAGGGTCCATTTCCTTGCTTCTTCTAGCTTTCAACAGTCAACTAGATTCCTTGCTTCACCCTGAACACCTTTTTTCAAAACCAGCAAAGCTGCATCCTGATCATTCTTCTGCAGTCACATCACCTTCTTATTCTACTCTGCCTTCCTTTCCCACTTTCAACAGTAAACTGAGAAGGTCCCATGGAAATTTCCCCCATATCCTCTGCTTTAGATCCTCTCTGAAGTACCTGGATAATAGGAGTTAATGCACATTTTCTGAGTTGTTTTGCAGATGAAAAACACTCACCAAGTAGAAAATGTTAACTACTTACTGGCCATGAGCACACAGCCCCAGTCCTCCTGGAGTCTATAACCCCTGTGACAACACCCTTTTCCATATCATCAGACAGTCAGAGATCCAGCAACACCAGTCCCTCATCTGGCTTTTAAAAACACTACTGAAAACCTTCTGGGAGATCTAGGCTTTTCAGGGCATGAGCTACCTCATCTCCTCACATGGTCTTGCAACAAAACTTTCTCTGCTTCCAACTCTGATGTTTCAGTGTGTGGCCTCATTGTGTGTCAGGCACACAAAGCTGGATTAACACAATTACTTTTATGAATACAATGAGTTTACTTGGATAATTTCTCAATTTTATGGTCATCTAATTAGCAACTTTAAGTCCATCTGCAACCTTAACCCCCCACTCTCATGATACAGCATATTCTTCATAGATCCAAGGGATTCAAATGTGGACATCTTTCAGTTCAGTTGCTCAGTTGTGTCTGACTCTTTGTGACCTTATGGACTGTAGCATGCCAGGTTCCCTTGTCCATCACCAACTCCTGGAGCTTACTCAGACTCATATCCATAGAGTTAGTGATGCCATCCAATCATCTTATCCTTTGTCATCCCCTTCTTCTCCTACCTTCAGTCTTTCCCAGCATCAGGGCCTTTTCCAATGAGTCAGTTCTTCACATCAGGTGGCCAAAATATTGGAGCTTCAGCATCAGTCCTTCCAAAGAATATTCAGATCTGATTTCCTTTAGGATTGACTGGTTTGATCTTACATTGCAAGGAACTCTCAAGAGTTCTCCAACTCCACAGTTCAAAGCATCAATTTTTTGGTACTCACCTTTCTTTATGGTCCAACTCCCATATCCATACATAAAATTATTATCCATAGGTGAAATTATTCTAGAGGTGAAATTATTCTAGAAGTGAATTTCATCAAGCGGTGAAATAATTCATTAGGAGGTGAAATTACTAGGTTGTTATTATTCTACCTACTACAAGAGGCTCACAGAAATTCCCTTGGGGTAGAATGGGGAGAAAGTAGAGATACATTTTTTTAATGCTTCCAGTGGAATGGTATATACTTTTTCTCATCTTAACTGATAAGATAGGTATTTATTTGAGAAACGTGCATTATACTGCTTGATGCACAGTGAGGCCAAACAAACTGAAATGTTGGCTTTTGGAGCAGAGAAAGGTTTACTGCTGGGCCATGTAAGGAGACAAGGTGGCTCATGCTCAAAAAAATGCAAATCCTGGAAGGATTTTGGCAAAACATTTTTAAAAGCCAATAGGGTATGTGATCAGTTTGAGCACAATTCTCTGATGGGCTGATGATTAGAGTGGTGTCAAAGGGGTTAACATTTTTAGTCCTTAGGCTTCAGGAGGCCAGGGGCTATGTGCTCATGGCCATCAAGTAGTTAACATCTTTCATTAAATGGGGGGATAGGGGGTAGTGGGTAGGTTTCACATCTGTAAAACAACTCAGGAAATATGCATCAGATATTCTTGTCTAGGTACTTCAGAGAGAAGCTATAAGAAGAGGATGCGGGGGAAAACCTGTCCCTGGAAGGCCCCACAGGGTCCTGCTCAGTTACAATAATAGTGCCCAAACTCTTCCTTTCCCATTTGGGTGTTATCAGTAAGAGAATAGTTTTACATTTATGATGCTTTTTTTTTCTGCAAATCATTTGCCAGCTATAAATTGGTACTTGCCATCTACCTCTACAAGGACTAAATCATGAGCTGCTGCAGCTGCTGACCTTCAACACCCCCTTAAAGGAGCTCAGGGTGAAAATCAAGAATGAGGTTCTCTGAGTGCTGAGAAAAACTGGCAGAACATGTCTCCAGATAGTTAGATATTTCAGAAGATTTATGAAGCCAATTCTTGCATCTCTTCATATCTAGAATAGACTAAAATCATACTGATGTCTTCTCCTCATGACTAGTAGTAACATTCGAGAAACTGGCAGCAAACTTTTGCAAAAAAATGTGTACCTGATTGGACATAATCTCCTTCATCAAATCACAAATATACTAACCTTCCAAACAGCCTCTTTGGAGCTATGTCTTGGAGAAATCCAAAATGCTTTCTCCCAGTCTGTAGTCCTTATTTTGCCCTAAATAAAACAACTCACAGCTCTAACATTGTGCTTTTTTTTCAGTTTGAATATTCTGTATTCAAAACTTTTAGGACTGTCTTATTTTTTAAAGTGTTAGTCACTCAATTGCAAACCGAGTCTTTTCGACCCCATGAACTATAGCCCACCAGGCTCCTCTGTCAGTAGGATTCTCCAGACAAGAATACTGCCTGGAGTGGGTTACCATTCCTTCTCCAGGGAATCTTTCTGACCCAGGGATTGAACACAGGTCTCCTGCATTGCAGGCAGATTCTTTATCATCTGAACCACCAGGGAAGCCCATTTAAATCTGTTGATTAATTCTGACACTTTCAGAGCAACTGTAAAAATCATTTTGAATTCTATTTATATCCTCTAAAGTGTTAATTTTAATTCAGTATTATTTTAATATAAAGCATAATGGTGAATTATGTTCAGGAATATGCATTTTGCTTGTTTCAAAGATATGCAAAATTGACCAAAATATTTTCTTAAGCCAAAAGAATACTAAACTATGCAGAGTTAATTAGACGAGAGATGCCAAAGAGTAAATTATGGCCCACAGACACAGTCAGAAAGAAGGAAAATAAAACTTTTACTTATTTTTTTCACTACCATTTTTAGCAATTTAGAAAAGCTACAACCTTAAAATGTCTGACGGGCAGCAAGACACAGTGTTTAGTTCTTTTGCCCTCAAAAATGAAGCTATAATGAGAAATCACACTTTTGGGACTTTGTAGAATCAGGGTGACCTGAAGTATAGGACTATGTAATTCTTAAATCTTCTGGTTAGAAAACTTTTTAGAAGAGTCTAATTCTTGCGAGGTGAGTAATCAAGATTTTCTATAAATAAATGCATTGCTACAGGGGTTCGAAACCAATCACAAACTCTGAAGGGTCAGAGAAGTTAAATGTTGGCCTAAATTACAATCAAGATTATGAGCCACCACTTAAGAATTTGTTCACACTTTATTTTTATCATAATGCATGTTAAATGCTACTGTTGAAATTACTGTATGAAAAAAAAGTCTTTTAAGATTTTGAAGACATTTGGGGATAATTTCTTACTCTGGATAGTGATTTTTGTTTGTTTGTTTGTTTGTCTTATTTTCCATAATCTGATTTCTGAGCAAAAAAGAGATCAATATATTCAGGTTAAAAGAGAAAATAGCCAACTCAACCTTGTACTTACTTTCTGAACTACAGCTTCAGAAAACATTTTGTAAATCATATTCCCCCATATTTTGTCACACCCTAAAATAACAACCTTTTATAATTCAACAGAATAGCTCAACTAGTGTTTATAGCAACTTAATAATTAGGACAACAAGATAGATTGCTTTGCCTTTACAAGACTTTCTAGGGCTTCTTAGGGTCATGTGAAAATATTGCAATTTATCTGTGCAGAAATATCGCATATTCTTTATCTTTTTATCTTTTTTCTTTTAGGGCAGGAACTGAATAACCGCCATGAGAATGACAGATATATGAACAATTCCATTCTCTGAACTTGCCTCAGAGTTTCTATATAGGTTTAGAATATAAAGTTTTCCTAGGTGACAGGGACAGAAGTCATGAAGAAGGAGCGCTATGATTCAGTTTAGTCTCCACTTATTCCAATTCATATAAAAGGTTAACCAACCAATTTGACCCCCTGGAGAGGGAAATGGCAACCCACTCCAGTATTCTTGCCTGGAGAATCCCATGAACTGAGGAGCCTGGTGGGTTGCAGTCCACGGGGTCACAAAGAGTCAGACACGACTGAGTGACTTTACTTACTTACTTAACCAATTTAATCACGATAACTAGATCTTTCTGGTTTTCACTCAATTCAAGTTGGTTGGTATAGTTTGACATGTTAAGAGCTGGCAATCAAAAAATGTTCAAAGATGAGTAGACTGATTTATGTTTGCTGAATGAGTCTGTGAAGGAAAACAAAGACTGGCTATGTATTTGAGGTCTGGAAATACAACGCACATTATTCAAATATATTGAACAACTATTTCCTGTAGCTGGAATAATATAGAAGGTAAGTTCTAGTCTTTCACAAACTACTCATTTCCATTTATAAAAAGTGTAAAATGGCTAAAGTAGTTTGCATGTATGCATGCTCAGTTGTGTTCAACTCTTTGCCATTCTATGTACTATAGCCCACCAGACTCCTTGATCCTTGGGATTCCCAAGGCAAGAACACTGGAGTGTGTTGTCATTTCCTCCTTCAGTGGATCTTTTGGACAGATGGATCAAACTGGTGTCTCTTGTGTCTCCTGCATTGCAGGTGGATTCTTTAATCCTCTGAGCTACCTGGGAAGCCCAAAAGTAGAATTCAGTTCAGTTCAGTCACTCAGTCGTGTCCGACTCTGTGCGACCCCATGAATTGCTGCACGCCAGGCCTCCTTGTTCATCACCATCTCCCGGAGATCACTCAGACTCACGTCCATCGAGTCAGTGATGCCATCCAGCCATCTCATCCTCTGTCATCCCCTTCTCCTCCTGCCCCCAACCCCTCCCAGCATCAGAGTCTTTTCCAATGAGTCAACTCTTCATATGAGGTGGCCAAAGTACTGGAGTTTCAGCTTTAGCATCATTCCTTCCAAAGAAATCCCAGGGCTGATCTCCTTCAGTATGGACTGGTTGGATCTCCTTTCAGTCCAAAGGACTCTCAATAGTCTTCTCTACACCACAGTTCAAAAGCATCAATACTTTGGTGCTCAACTTTCTTTATAGTCCAACTCTCACATCCATACATGACTACTGGAAAAACCATAGCCTTGACTAGATGGACCTTAGTCAGCAAAGTAATGTCTCTGCTTTTGAATATGCTATCTAAGTTGGTCATAACTTTTATTCCAAGGAGTAAGCGTCTTTTAACTTCATGGCTGCAGTCACTATCTTCAGTGATTTTGGAACCCAAAAATATAAAGTCTGACACTGTTTCCACAATAACTTCTTAAATTTGTCAAATAAGGGTTTCTGAGTACTTCTTAAAATACATGATATAACACAGGAAAGAAAGATATAACCTGTCTTAAGATGTCACTATGATATTGTGAATGTTGCATTAAACTCCAAAGCATTCAAAGCTGGCTCTGAAATATCCTTGTGATCAAAATGACATATATGAGGAATTTGTTATTCTTTAGTGTATTTTTTCATGTTTTTCTTCATGCAGAAGTTTTTATTAGATGCCTATTATGTCAAATTTTGGAGGAACAAAGAGAAAGATGACATGATCATATTGTTTAGGAGCTCCTCATGTAATGGGAAGGGAATGTGTATACAGATAATTTTGTGACACTGTGACAAGTACTACAAATGTATGAAGAAAGTGAATAAAGAAAAGTAAATAAGTTAGCTTGAGGCTGACACATCCTCAGAGGGAATTTAGGTCTGAGAGAAATTTTAATGATGTGAGCTTCAAAGGAGGAAGAAACCAAGCAAAAAGAAGAATGTATTCATCAGAATTCAACAGAAACCATATTGGTAAATTTGAATGGGGGACGTATAAATAATTGTTAACCATTAATTGTGGTTAAAAGAGGAAAAAAAGATAACTCAAAATATAAAGAAATTGACATTACAGAAAACAGCTACTACCTCAAGGGCTGATGGAGAGTACCCAAAGAAGAAACAAATTTGGAAAAATGTACCCCCTCCATACTCCCCACCTGACCTCAGGTTGAGTCAAAACTCACTGGAGAGAGTGAACAAGCAACTTGTGGATGGTGATGAAATTTGCCAGTAGCAGATACTGAGGCTGGCTTATTGGAACAGCCTACTGTGGGACTCAGGAAACTGCTAGCAGATGAGGGCAGGCAAGAGTTAGTGTAAAAGACCCAGGCTATATGGCTGAGGTGTTCATTGCTGTGCTGAAGGGAGGGATTGGTCTAGAGGATAGAGATAGTGTTCACGGACTTTTCTTAAGCCACTGGCAACTGAACATCAATAAGGAATGTTCCTTGGACTAATAACAGAAATGTATTCCTCTATGCCCTCACTGTGGTCCTCTAACACAGTTTATTGACAAAGTCTTTGAATGTATCAGTTGACCAAGGAAAAATGTAGAGCCATGTCTGAAAAAGAAGGAGAATGATGAGTGGATGAACATTGAGAAAGTTTGACTTGTGCGATATTGGCTTCAGAGGAGCATAGACAAGTATGGAGAAACTGGGAAACATCAAACAGTTAAGTGTGGCTTGGTGGGAGTACTTGGTAAAGTGTTTGGAGGGGACAGTTGAAACCAGATAGTAAAAAACATTAGAAAACAACTGTAAGCAGATCTTGAGGATAGCGATTAGGTGAAATCTGTTCTTTTGAATACTCTCACAGGAAAGGAAGTACCATCTAATTGGAAGCCTTTAAGGGAATGAATATCTCACCTGAAACTGCATCAGAATCACTCTGAAAGATTTTTAGTATCACAGGATCCTATGTCCATCCCACATTTCCTGTATAAAAATTTATAGGGTGACATGCCTCTTAAACAAGAAGATTCTAATGCTGATGGATTTCCCAGTCATAGGGAATAGATGTTGCTATGCTGTGCTCCGTTGCTAAGTCATGTACAGCTCTTTGTGATACCATGGACTGTAGCCACCAGGCTCTTCTCTCCATTGGATTTCCCAGGCAAGAATATGGGAGTGAGCTTCCATTTCCATGACGATGACCCAAATCAAGGTAGTAGTCATGAAGAGAGAAATGGGAAAGCATAATCTTCTAAAATTGCATATTTTAAGTGACTTTTTTCTAACAAGCAACTTTCTACATGAAATATATGTCAAGCTATCTCTAGCAAAATTTCATCTTTTGTACCCTCTGTTCTGACACTTTCTCAACAAGTAATTCAAATACTCACATATCAAAATTTGTCAGGAAAGTTCTCATGTCAGTCACTTCTATGTGAGTGTGAATTTAAACCAAAGTTCTTCTTTTCCCCAGATATATTTGAATTTCATGTCTGACCTTTCATTTCAGAATATGAAACTTTGCTGTTATTAAAAGAATTCAAGCATCAGGAGGATGAGGAGGGCCAGGGAGCTCCTTCTGTTTCATTAAAATTACATAAAAAATGATCACTCCCAAAATTTAACATGGTTTAAGTGTTATTCCCTGGTGGCTCAGATGGTAAAGCGTCTGTCTACAATGCGGGAGACCCGGGTTCAATCCCTGGGTCAGGAAAATCCCCTGGAGAAAGAAAGGGCAATCCATTCCAGTACTATTGCCTGGAAAATCCCATGGACAGAGGAGCCTGGTAGGCTACAGTCCACGGGGTCACAAAGAGATGGACACGACTGAGCGACTTCATGACTTCATAAAGTGTTATTCAAGAAAAAAAAAGAAATATTAAATTAGAGAACCAAAATTCTCACAAACCTGAATTAAATAAATCATCTTGTGTGTGTATGTGTGTGCATACACGCACACACACTTTAACTAATTTATTTCATGTGTCATTTTCCATCTGGTGAGGTGTGTACAAAAGAGCAAGATTTATCCAAAATACCTGGTATATTTGAAGGTTTGGTCATGCTGTTCTCCTGTGCTTGGAGAACCAGAAGCTAAATATCCTAAAGGAAGGGCAGAATCTTGTCTAATTATTATACTTAGCAAGTTTGAGATTTTTAAGGCAAAGACTATGATATCAAAAGATTTTTTAAAGCACCTTAGTAGAATAATTAACAAATCATTACTGAAGCAAAACTCACATGACATTTTCTGACATTTAATTATGTTTAAGGTCTGAAATAATGTGGTGCGCTATGTTGACAATTAAAAAATAGATTTGAAAAGGTTGCATGCTTCACTGCAATTTATTTTAATGTCTGAAAAATTAGTTTAATCAAAAAGAGTTCCTCCCTTCAAATGGCCAGCACAAGCAATTAAAATGAAGATAAAAGTCCACTTGGTTTGCTTACAAGTGGAACATATTGAGGAGATCTGCATTAGAAATTAAATGACTTTCAGATCTGCAGCAAATGCACTACACTCTTGATACCACTCTATATATTGACTCATCGGAAAATAGCTCACAAGGTTTGGAAATGTGGTTAATTAAAAGAGAGGCAAAGAGAAAAAGCAACTGTTCTCAAGTTGCTATTTGGAGTCTGCAAATAGTTTCTGATTCATTCCATTAGCAGAACTGCCACAACATCACTGTGGTGATACACAGTGTGCATGCATGCTCAGTCACGTCAGTTGAGTCTCACTCTCCAAGACCCTGTGGACTGTAGCCCACCAGGCTTCTCTGTCCATGGGATTCTCCAAGCAAGAATAGTGGAGTGGGTTGCCATATCCTCCTCCAGGGGATCTTTCCCACTCAGGGATTGAACCCATGTCTCTTGTTTCTCCTGCATTGCGGACAGATTCTTTACCCACTGAGAAACCTGGGAATGCCAGTGATATGCAGAACCNACACTGTGACAAGTACTACAAATGTATGAAGAAAGTGAATAAAGAAAAGTAAATAAGTTAGCTTGAGGCTGACACATCCTCAGAGGGAATTTAGGTCTGAGAGAAATTTTAATGATGTGAGCTTCAAAGGAGGAAGAAACCAAGCAAAAAGAAGAATGTATTCATCAGAATTCAACAGAAACCATATTGGTAAATTTGAATGGGGGACGTATAAATAATTGTTAACCATTAATTGTGGTTAAAAGAGGAAAAAAAGATAACTCAAAATATAAAGAAATTGACATTACAGAAAACAGCTACTACCTCAAGGGCTGATGGAGAGTACCCAAAGAAGAAACAAATTTGGAAAAATGTACCCCCTCCATACTCCCCACCTGACCTCAGGTTGAGTCAAAACTCACTGGAGAGAGTGAACAAGCAACTTGTGGATGGTGATGAAATTTGCCAGTAGCAGATACTGAGGCTGGCTTATTGGAACAGCCTACTGTGGGACTCAGGAAACTGCTAGCAGATGAGGGCAGGCAAGAGTTAGTGTAAAAGACCCAGGCTATATGGCTGAGGTGTTCATTGCTGTGCTGAAGGGAGGGATTGGTCTAGAGGATAGAGATAGTGTTCACGGACTTTTCTTAAGCCACTGGCAACTGAACATCAATAAGGAATGTTCCTTGGACTAATAACAGAAATGTATTCCTCTATGCCCTCACTGTGGTCCTCTAACACAGTTTATTGACAAAGTCTTTGAATGCATCAGTTGACCAAGGAAAAATGTAGAGCCATGTCTGAAAAAGAAGGAGAATGATGAGTGGATGAACATTGAGAAAGTTTGACTTGTGCGATATTGGCTTCAGAGGAGCATAGACAAGTATGGAGAAACTGGGAAACATCAAACAGTTAAGTGTGGCTTGGTGGGAGTACTTGGTAAAGTGTTTGGAGGGGACAGTTGAAACCAGATAGTAAAAAACATTAGAAAACAACTGTAAGCAGATCTTGAGGATAGCGATTAGGTGAAATCTGTTCTTTTGAATACTCTCACAGGAAAGGAAGTACCATCTAATTGGAAGCCTTTAAGGGAATGAATATCTCCCCTGAAACTGCATCAGAATCACTCTGAAAGATTTTTAGTATCACAGGATCCTATGTCCATCCCACATTTCCTGTATAAAAATTTATAGGGTGACATGCCTCTTAAACAAGAAGATTCTAATGCTGATGGATTTCCCAGTCATAGGGAATAGATGTTGCTATGCTGTGCTCCGTTGCTAAGTCATGTACAGCTCTTTGTGATACCATGGACTGTAGCCACCAGGCTCTTCTCTCCATTGGATTTCCCAGGCAAGAATATGGGAGTGAGCTTCCATTTCCATGACGATGACCCAAATCAAGGTAGTAGTCATGAAGAGAGAAATGGGAAAGCATAATCTTCTAAAATTGCATATTTTAAGTGACTTTTTTCTAACAAGCAACTTTCTACATGAAATATATGTCAAGCTATCTCTAGCAAAATTTCATCTTTTGTACCCTCTGTTCTGACACTTTCTCAACAAGTAATTCAAATACTCACATATCAAAACTTGTCAGGAAAGTTCTCATGTCAGTCACTTCTATGTGAGTGTGAATTTAAACCAAAGTTCTTCTTTTCCCGAGATATATTTGAATTTCATATCTGACCTTTCATTTCAGAATATGAAACTGCTGTTATTAAAAGAATTCAAGCATCAGGAGGATGAGGAGGGCCAGGGAGCTCCTTCTGTTTCATTAAAATTACATAAAAAATGATCACTCCCAAAATTTAACATGGTTTAAGTGTTATTCCCTGGTGGCTCAGATGGTAAAGCGTCTGTCTACAATGCGGGAGACCCGGGTTCAATCCCTGGGTCAGGAAAATCCCCTGGAGAAAGAAAGGGCAATCCATTCCAGTACTATTGCCTGGAAAATCCCATGGACAGAGGAGCCTGGTAGGCTACAGTCCACGGGGTCACAAAGAGATGGACACGACTGAGCGACTTCATGACTTCATAAAGTGTTATTCAAGAAAAAAAAAGAAATATTAAATTAGAGAACCAAAATTCTCACAAACCTGAATTAAATAAATCATCTTGTGTGTGTATGTGTGTGCATACACGCACACACACTTTAACTAATTTATTTCATGTGTCATTTTCCATCTGGTGAGGTGTGTACAAAAGAGCAAGATTTATCCAAAATACCTAGTATATTTGAAGGTTTGGTCATGCTGTTCTCCTGTGCTTGGAGAACCAGAAGCTAAATATCCTAAAGGAAGGGCAGAATCTTGTCTAATTATTATACTTAGCAAGTTTGAGATTTTTAAGGCAAAGACTATGATATCAAAAGATTTTTTAAAGCACCTTAGTAGAATAATTAACAAATCATTACTGAAGCAAAACTCACATGACATTTTCTGACATTTAATTATGTTTAAGGTCTGAAATAATGTGGTGCGCTATGTTGACAATTAAAAAATAGATTTGAAAAGGTTGCATGCTTCACTGCAATTTATTTTAATGTCTGAAAAATTAGTTTAATCAAAAAGAGTTCCTCCCTTCAAATGGCCAGCACAAGCAATTAAAATGAAGATAAAAGTCCACTTGGTTTGCTTACAAGTGGAACATATTGAGGAGATCTGCATTAGAAATTAAATGACTTTCAGATCTGCAGCAAATGCACTACACTCTTGATACCACTCTATATATTGACTCATCGGAAAATAGCTCACAAGGTTTGGAAATGTGGTTAATTAAAAGAGAGGCAAAGAGAAAAAGCAACTGTTCTCAAGTTGCTATTTGGAGTCTGCAAATAGTTTCTGATTCATTCCATTAGCAGAACTGCCACAACATCACTGTGGTGATACACAGTGTGCATGCATGCTCAGTCACGTCAGTTGAGTCTCACTCTCCAAGACCCTGTGGACTGTAGCCCACCAGGCTTCTCTGTCCATGGGATTCTCCAAGCAAGAATAGTGGAGTGGGTTGCCATATCCTCCTCCAGGGGATCTTTCCCACTCAGGGATTGAACCCATGTCTCTTGTTTCTCCTGCATTGCGGGCAGATTCTTTACCCACTGAGAAACCTGGGAATGCCAGTGATATGCAGAACCACTTTCAGAGACTACCCAAGACAGAGGAAATCAAGACTGTTTATCATATCTTATATGCTGACTAGTTGCTAAAAATCTATGTCAAAGCAAAATGTATTTCTACTACTGACACAGGTATGATCATTTAAAATTTTAAGTTAGTTGTCCCTTTTGATTTGTGTCTTATGTCACAAAAGATCCTAAATAAAATGCAGATTTTAGAGGAGGAGAGTTACAAAGATTGTTTAATATTTCAATGAATTCTTTGATATTCTAGCACGTCATCTCTTCAAGGTCTCTATATAATGGATCTTTGGTATGGCTGATATTGATGGTAGGTAATCTGTTTTTTAGAAAAAGAAATGAGTCCTGGTACCTGGCTGAAGGGAAATAAGGTTGATATTGAGAAATGAAGACATATTTTGAAGCTAACAGTTTACTGAGTATTTAGCTCAAAACATCAACGTCAAAGGCATCTAGTCAACATTAACCATGGAAAGAACCTAGAAGTACTGTGCCAAGCTCTCAAGGAACACATTACTAGTAGAGATATAACATACAGTTTATTGGAGAAAACTCTAAGCAGACATCTAGTAGAGAACACACAACCTCTCCATCTGCTCCAATACTCATTGTCCCTTTTGTTTCTTCCGTTTAGTCGCTAAGTCATGTCCAACTCTTAGTGACCCCATGGACAGCAGTGCAACAGGCTTCCCAGTCCTTCACTATCTCCTGGAGTCATATCGCATAGCTTAGGTGTGTCTTATCATCCCATAGCTTAGACCAAACATATATAGTCATCGTGGCAAACACACAGTGTCCAGTAGAAAGCATTTTCTTTCATATAACTTTTTATGTACTTTTCAAGTTAGAGGGGAGAAAACAAACAAAAAACTATAACATAAGAACTCATTGGTCACAGAGGTGAACATGTTATAAAGGAGGAGTCTCTGAAGTTTACTTGCCTGTGTCAGCTTGTTTTTCTGTTTAGCTCACCTAGACCTGCTATGCCAGTTCTCCTCTAATCTGTTAAAAGTGTGGGGACAATGAGTCTTTAGATCTCCAGTGATTTTATTCAGAAATCTAATTGTATCTTTTTTTCATTTGTTTGCTATACACTTGTTACATGTTGGCTTACTTCTTTCACACTTAATTTCTGCGCTGGATTATTTTATGCCTGAAGCAATGTACATTTTATGTGCTCAGCATGCAAAACTCTGTGGTAGAGCCTGTCTTTTATTTTCATTATTTTCTTACTTTCCTCTCTCTTTAACAAAAGATATCTTGGTAGGAAAATGTTAAGGCATGCTTTATAAAGTTCCTCAGAGAATCTTCAACAGAAAGAACCCTAACTCACCATATAAATTACCTGCTTGTTAATGCACCTCATTATTTTTTTTTTAATTTTATTTCTCTATACAACTTTCCCCTCTCTCTCAATGATGTTACCTATCTTTATGTAACTTCTTCTTTTAGGGTCTACTTTGCTTGAAGACTAAACTGACACATACTTTACATAATTAAGTGCACAATTTCCTGCCTAGTTCAGGGGCTCCTGAACACACAGCTCCCTTGCTGGTTTAGAATTCCTCTGGCATTCTGTCTCTGTCTTTTTGTCTCTACTCTGTCTTCTCTCTTTAGCTCTTTTGAAGAAATTTGTTTACTAGTCTCCTCTTCAATGAACATATAGAAACTTGCTTTATCTTAATATTGTTACATCATTGCTCTGGTATAGTTTTACTTATATAAGGAATAATGAAATGAAATGCCATAGACTGAGAGAATAAATCTCACTATATTTTGGATACTTTGTGGCTGTTGTGTTAGGAAAATAGTCTTGGATATGAATCTTTTTTGCAACATCCATAAATAATCTCAGGTAGGTAATGAAGTATTCTAATAAACTTTCTCTCCATCAATATGTTCTGTAATAAGTAAGCCATTAACTTCATAATGACACAGCCCCAATACTTCCAAATAAGTTTCTTATGAGCCCCATAAAGTCTGTTTTCTTAAAACATTTTGTGGTGAAACGTAACCGAATAAATCTGAATTTGCTTCATACTTAGCAAGCATACATTTTGTCTCATACAATTTTACTTCCTTAATTAGAATAAAGCAAAGTTTATGAGGATATAATTTGGATTTGACAGTCCAACTGCAGATGGTGATTGCAGCCATGAAATTAAAAGATGCTTACTCCTCAGAAGGAAAGTTATGACCAACCTAGATAGCATATTCAAAAGCAGAGGCATTACTTTGCCAACAAAGGTCTGTCTAGTCAAGGCTATGGTTTTTCCAGTGGTCATGTATGGATGTGAGAGTTGGACTGTGAAGAAAGCTGAGCAGCAAAGAATTGATGTTTTTGAACTGTGGTGCTGGAGAAGACTCTTGCGAGTCCCTTGGATTGCAAGGAGATCCAACCAGTCCATTCTAAAGGAGATCAGTCCTGGGTGTTCTTTGGAAGGAAGGATGCTAAAGCTGAACCTCCAGTACTTTGGCCGCATCATGCGAAGAGTTGACTCATTGGGAAACACTCTGATGATGGGAAGGATTGAGGGCAGAAGGAGAAGGGGATGACAGAGGATGAGATGGCTGGATGGCATCACCAACTTGATGGACATGAGTTTGAGTGAACTCTGGGAGTTGGTGATGGACAGGGAAGCCTGGCATGCTGTGATTCATGGGATTGCAAAGAGTCAGACACCAGTGAGCAACAGAACTGAATTGAACTGAAGAGTTACCTAGATAAAGAAAGGTAAAAGGCAGTTCCTTCAAACTCATCTAAATGGATTGAAAGCATTATTAGTAGCAGAGTCTAACTAGCAAGTCTACCTATCAGGGCCATAGTGAACACAGAATTTATTAACTCCAAGATTTCATACTCATGTCTCAATATAGTCACAGTAGATAACACATCACCTTCATGAAGCACAACCTTGTTCTGGTGAAGGAGTTTCCAAAACTCAATGAAACTATGAACAATAAAGCTAGGGCAAACTATTCAAGATCACAGTAATCCAAGTCTATGCCGCAACCACTGATGCCAAAGTAGCTGAAATGGTTCTCTGAAGACCTACAAGAACTTCTAAAACTAACACCAAAGAAGAAGTCCTTTTCATGATAGGGAATTGGAATGCAAAGGTAAGAAGTCAAGAGATATCTGGAGTAACAGGCAAGTTTAGCCTTGGAGTACAGAATGAAGCAGGGCAAAGGCTAACATAACAAAACAGCGTTTTGCCAAGAGAACACACTGGTCATAGAAAACACCCTCTTCCAAACCTAAGAGATGCATTTACACATAGGCATTACCAAATGTCAATACCAAAATCAGAGCGATTACATTCTTTTCAGTCAAAGATAGAGAAGCTCTATACAGTCAGCAAAAACAAGACCTGGAGCTGACTGTAGCTCAGATTATGAGTTCTTTATAGCAAAATTCAGGCTTAAATAGAATAAAGTAGGGAAAATCACTGGTCCATTCAGGTTTGACCTAAATCAAGTCCCTGATGATTATACAGTGCAGGTAACAAATAGATTCAAGGGATGAGATTTCGTAGACCTAGCGCCTGAAGAACTATGGACAAGGGTCTATAATACTGTACAAGGGGCAGTAACTGACATTATCCCCAAGAAAAAGAAATGCAAAAAGGCAAAGTGGCTATTCGAGGAGACTTTACAAATAGCTAAGGAAAGAAGAGAAGGAAAGGACAAAGGAGAAAGGAAAAGATATACTCAACTAAATGCAGAGTTCCAGAGAATTAAAAGATGCTTGCTCCTTGGAAAGAAAGCTATGACAAAACTAGATAGCATATTAAAAAGCGGAGACATCACTTTGCCTACACAAACGTCTGTATAATCAAAGTTATACTTTTTCTAGTAGTCATGAATGGATGTGGGTTTTGGACCATAAAGAAGGCTGAGTACCAAATAATTGATGCTTTTGAACTGTGGTGCTTGAGAAAACTCTTTGAGAGCCCCTTGGACAGCAAAGCGATTAAGCCAGTCTATCCTAAAGGAAACCAGTCACGTATATTCATTGGAAGGACTAATGCTGAAGCTGAACCTCCAATACTTTGGCCACCTGAAGTGAAGAGCTGACTCATTTGAAAAAGACCCTGATGCTGATAAAGACTGAGGGAAAGAGAAGGGGATGAAAGATAGTTGGATGCTATCACCAACTCAAATGACTTGACTTTGAGCACATTCTGGGATATATTGAAGGACAGGGAAGCCTGGTTTGCTGTAGTCCATGGGATCACAAAGAGTCAGACATGACTGAGTGACTGAACAACAGATTACACATCCTCTCTGTGGGAATGATGCCCCTGGTGGCTAATAGAAGTCTAAGGAAAAAAAAAAAAAAATGAAAAAGTTTTGTCTTTTGACAAAGACTGGTCTTGTGAACTACTATGCTCTCAACTTGTCCCTTGTTCAAGTGGGAAGTCAAAATCAAGTATCAAGTATCTTCTGATCAATATGGATGAACCACAATAGTACAAGATTTCTAAAGCTACACGTATTTTCCGGAAGTAGACTTCAGTAGAAATAGGGTTTGTTTTTCTGTTGTTGTTGCTCTTTGTTTATCATTTCCTTATGACCTGCTTAGTGAGTGAAGTCGATCAGTCATGTCTGACTCTTTGCGGCCCCATAGACTGTAGCCTATCAGCCTCCTCTGTCCATGGCATTTTCCAGGTAATAGTACTAGAGTGGATTGCCATTTCCTTCTCCAGGGGATCTTCCCAACCCAGGGCTCAAACCCAGGTCTCCCACATTGTAGACAGACATTTTACCATCTGAGCCACCAGGGAAGTCATGACCTGCTATACGTACTTATTAGATGTATAGTTCTACTTCCCACTGGGTCAGCAACCTTATCTTGCTGAATAAAGTCAAATTTAACCACCTTAGGAAATAAAATTTGGAAGTCAGCATTTGTTGTTTGATGCAATGTTCTTATTTTTGACCACTTAGCACAGAACATGATGTTGAGAAACTGAGAGATACTCATTCACGTTCTCTTATATCCTAAATGGATATAATTAAATGGAAGCCCCCAAACAATTTTAGGAATACTTTACTTCACAGCTCATAAACAAGTTTTGGCTTTTCCTTTTTTCCATGCCATCAAGTGAAAAACACTTGTAACAACTCAGAACAAAGGGATACTGCTTTCAATCTCGGATTTCTTTTCATTTTCAGACAAGTTGTTGTTTAGTTGCTAACTCCTTTCAGTACCCTTTTGCAGCCCCATGGACCATAGCCTGCCAGGCTCCTCTGTCCATGGGATTCCCCAAGCAAGAATAATGGAGTGGATTGCCATTTCCTTTTCCAGGAAATCTTCTCAATCTAAGGATCAAACCCAGGTCTCCTGCATTTGTAACCATATTCCTTACAACAGAGCCCCCAGGGAGCAACTCACTAAGTATGAAGACTGATATGAACCACATTGACTTAAATGTATTGTTCACAGGAAGGAAAAAATAATAAAAATAAAAGGACAATAAAGACTGAAAAATTTTTAAAAAGAAAATTTAGGACTTCCCTGGTGCCACAGTGGATAAAAATCTGCCTGCCAGTGCAGGGGACATGAGTTCCATCCCTGATCCAGGAAGACTCCACATACTGCAGAGTAAATAAGCCTGTGCACCATAACTAGTGAGCCTGTCCTTTGGAGCCTAGGAACCACAACTTCTGAGCCTGTGTGCCATAACTACTAAAGCTCATACCTAGACTCCATGTTCTGCAATAAAAGAAGCCACCACAATGGAAAGTCCCAGCATCACAATGAAGAGTATCCTCTGCTTGTTGCAGTTAGAGAAAGCGTGCACAAAGCGAGGAACACCCAGCATAGTCAAAAATAAGTAAATAAATTTTAAAAGAGAAAGGAAAAAAAAACAACAACTAAAAAACGATCTGTGCTGATAGTACTTAGGATTTCTGTTTGGCTACAGCATAGATACACTTGTTTTCATGGAATTATCTTGGAACCAATAGTCTTGTATTTCATTGTTTTCAAAGAAAACCATTTTCCAAGTTTGGAATGATTGGTATAATAAGAAAATACTCAGAAGACAATCTGTTGGAAAATGTGTAAGAAAGACCTCTTTTAAACTGTTTCTGTCTCATTACATATTTACATTTTATATAGATAAAGTATATATATATAAACACCTCATAATGTTAATTCAGGTGAAAAATACTAGCATCAAGTTAGAGATTCTAAATTGTTGAATTATAGAAAAATACACTTTATGGTAAGTAAATACGTTGTTGTTGATATACTTGGGAGATAAAAAAAGGAAAAATAGCCTTGCACAATGTCATTTAGAGAACATCACACTGTTAAAATGTGCTCAGAACACTTCAGAGTATATGTTCAACATGAAATGTGAAATATTGTGATAATGTCATGCTATAAGACTTAAATTCTAAATAATTTCTGGAATATGTCTAAAAATAATTTTTAAATATTTTATACTTTTGATTAGTGGTTTTATTGATTTGCAGTTTATCATTCTATGCAAAAGTTAATACTAACTCAGTTATCTTTAGTTATTACCTGGAGTTCAACTTCAAAAATCCTCTTATCCCCACTATTAAATGAAAGCAATGCTAATGACATTCTGTCAGCTGCAAATTGACTGATTTATCACATCATTACACAGCCATCTTGCATCTGCAGTTTGTTTGTGGAATGGTATAGCCTGAACATAACAAATCACTTTGCTGTCTATAGCTGAAAATGTTAGTAGAAAGGCAGCTCACATCCCAGGACACAAATGGTGCTGGAATGTTTAGATGCATTTTATTCTATAGTAGCTAATATCAGTCATACTTTTAAATAATTTACAACTCTTCTATTACAAAGATTTCAAATTCTCTCTTCTCATTCCTTTCTACTATCTGCTCTGCTTTGACTGCATGATAGGTAGACCTCTGAAATCAATCAACCTATATAGTTTGAGCATTGATATTATAAACAGATTTTATAATCACAGCTTGTATGCTGATCATGGTAATTGATTTAGAATGTGGAGGGTCAGAACAGCAAAATGAACTCCTAAAAAAGTTGTAAAATTCTGACTGGTAAACTCCTAAACTTCAGGCTCAGACTATGGTTTTTTAGTAAAAATTAAGCATATCATATAGTGGCTCAATAGTAAAGAATCCCTCTGGGGGCAAAAAAAAAAAAAAAAAAAAAGAATCCCTCTGAAATGCAGGAGATTCAGGAGACATGGATTTAATCCTTGGGTAGGGAAGATCCTCTGAAGGAGGGAAGGGCAAGATATTCCAGTATTCCTGCCAGGAAAAAGCCCCATGGACAGAGGAGGCTGGTGGGCTACGGTCCCTGCAGTCACAAAGACCTGGACACAACTGAAACAACTGAGCATGCACACAAACGTATCACTTATCTATACTAGATTTACATAGACAGTTTTTTTGTTTTAATTTCCTAGTTATGGATATATATGTACTCCATATTTTCCTGTAAGTATAAAAGTGTCCTCTTTAAAAGACTAAAATTATATCATCCATATGATCACTTTTCTTTTTTGACTATTCTCAAAATTATACTAAGTATACCATTAACTAAATCAAACTTCAATTTGATTAGATTTTGTTAGAGATATATTATTGCATGAACCTTTAATAACTGCAAATAGAAAAGAATGTACTAAGCAAGTGAAAGTGACTCAGTAGTTTCTGACTCTTTGTGACCACATGGACTGTATAAGTCCAGGGAATTCTCCACGTCAGAATACTGGAGAGGGTAGCTGTTGCCTCCTCCAGGGGATCTTCCCAAACCAAGGACGTAACCCAGGTCTCCCACATTGGAGGCAGATTCTCTACCAGCTGAGCCACCAAGGAAGCTCAAGAATACTGGAGTGGGTAGCCTATCCGTTCTCCAGGGGATCATGCTGACCCAGGAATCAAACCAGAGTTTCCTGCATTGCAAGCCGATTCTTCACCAGCTGAGCTACTAGGGAAGCCCATATACTAAAAGCTTAAATTAAAAAAAAAAAACAAAAACAAAACTGACAATTTAATCATCAAAGAATACTGGAGTGGGTAGCCTATCCGTTCTCCAGGGGATCATGCTGACCCAGGAATCAAACCAGAGTTTCCTGCATTGCAAGCCGATTCTTCACCAGCTGAGCTACTAGGGAAGCCCATATACTAAAAGCTTAAATTAAAAAAAAAAAACAAAAACAAAACTGACAATTTAATCATCTTACTATGGTAAATTAATTTGAAAATAGTATTAAATTTAGTCATCATCTCATTCTAAATGATTTGCACAATCTACTTGGAATGGTTTCTAACTGATTTAGAGAAAGCTAACTTAAAAAGAAGTGAAATAGACAATGAAACACTAGTTTGACTATACAAAAATTAGATTATTAACATCCATTAATGATTGTTGTATTATCATCTTAATTAATCTCTATGTGCACAATAACCATTATGCATATTTTAAATATATGTCATACCATGTGAATTATACATTTAATAAAATGTTTTAATATATTTAATAAAACACTACAATTTCTATGTAAAAAATAAGTAAAGAAAGAAAAAAACCAACCAGGAATTGTTTTTAAATAGCTTTTAAAAATATCCCTGGGCTGGGATGTCTCCTGGATAAGGGAATGGTAACCCACTCTAGTGTTCTTGCCTAGAGAATTCCATGAACAGAAGAGTCTGGCTGAATAAAGTCCATGGAGTTGCAAAGAGTCGGACATGACTGAGTGAGTGACTAACATACACATACATGCGTTTAAGAATTCATCAATGTTAACTGTTGTTATTTAAATTATCATTCTCAGGCTGTTATTCCAATTACTAAGTATAGAATACTAGGTATGGGCTTCCTTGATAGCTCAGTTGGTAAAGAATCTTCCTGCAATGCAAAAGACCTCGGTTTGTTTCCTGTATCAGGAACAGGCGACCCACACCACTATTCTTGGGCTTCCCTGGTGGCTCAGCTGGTAAAGAATCCACCTGCAATGTGGGAGACCTGGGTTCAATCTCTGTGTTCGGAAGACCTCCTGGAGAAGGGAAAGGCTACCCACTCCAGTATTCTGGCCTGGATAATTTCATGGACTGTCCATGGAGTCACAAAGAGTTGGACATGACAGAAAAGGAGTATGTCAAGGCTGTATATTGTCATCCTGCTTATTTAACTTCTATGCAGAGTACATCATGAGAAACGCTGGGCTGGAAGAAGCACAAGCTGGAATCAAGACTGCTGGGAGAAATATCAATAACCTCAGATATGGAGATGACACCACCCTTATGGCAGAAAGCGAAGAGGAACTAAAAAGTCTCTTGATGAAAGTGAAAGAGGAGAGTGAAAAAGTTGGCTTAAAGCTCAACATTCAGAAAACGAAGATCATGGCATCCGGTCCCATCACTTCATGG
>SJYX01015705.1:209082-232909 GCA_006410675.1 Oreotragus oreotragus
ATTCATGGGGTTGCAAAGTGTCGGACACGACTGAGCGACTGAACTGAACTGAACTGAAACATCAGATTTTAGCTTTATTGGTGATGAATATTTATAATTGTGTTAAAAAAAAACAGTATACTGAAAGAATATGTATGCTTTTTGGTCCCATAGCTTTGGATTTTATTCTTTCAGTTTATATAATCACAAAACTCATTACATAATAGAGACCATCACTAAAATACACCAGTTGCTAAGAAACTATATAAACCAAATTTTGTAAACTTTAACAAAAAATGCTATTTAGCTTGACTGAAAGATAAGGAGTTGTTAAATCATAGTAGAAAACCTCAAAACACACAGCTGCTGCTCTATCTCCAAAAAAAGAGAATAAATTCAAAGTTTGTTGAACTATCTCTGAGCCGATAATGCTCCATGATGTTAATCTGAAATACATGACACTTAGGTTCATATCATAAGCAAGCCATAGAAATTATTCTAATGAGAAAGAGTCTTGTGTATTTTTAGCTTTTTTTGTTTCAGTCTTATTGTATACCATGTAAATTTACCTTGCTCATTCTCTTCTGTCCCAATCTCCTGGAATAAATTGATACATGGATATCCTCACTCTTGCTTGGTGAACAAGAATCTGAGTATATTCTCCAAGCTGCGTCTACACTGTGCCACATTGTGTCTCTTTCTTTATGATAGAGGGCTATATGTCATTAGTTTTTTTTTTTTTCTTTCCTTTTTTAAACCATTCCATTTATATTCATCAGTAGTTGCAAACATCCCAAAATGATAACAGTAAATCTCATCACTATATACTGTTTTCTGGATTTTTTTATTCTGTGTAAAGATATGGAAAATTACATATTTCCTTAATAGGGGACTACAGATATTGTGATGGAGATTTTAGAAAAGATATGATTTTATGTGCTTGTTTATGTCAGTACTTGCATGTTTGCAAGTGTGTATATACTCGTGTGCATATTTTGTATCTTGAGCTTCTGGCGAAAACTGTATTTAGAAATTATACTGAACATACTGACAGGAGAAGTCTGTCTTTACTTGACACATATTCATGTTTGAGAAACTTCAGCTGGAAGAAATCGGTGAAACTGAAATTGTCTGAGGATACCATTTATTGGGAGCTTAAAGAATAACCTGAGTAATTATCCATAATATTTCATTTTATTCTATTGAATGATGTATCTTTTCATGTTTCCCCCAGATCTAGGAAATAGAAATAATGTTTAAGACATATGATTTTTATACAATTTAAACATTATTTATTTTATGTAAAGATAATTATATAGCAAATTTCATTCTTTATCACATTTTAAAAATCTGGAATTAATTAAAGAATGCCAGTGTAAATTAAATGCCATAAATTTATCCAAATAACTGTATGCATAATACTTGAACAGAACTCCTTGATTCCCAATGACAGAAAATTTAATTTTATAAACTAGGATATTTTAGCATGAAGAAGTAGAAGAAGAAAAGAAAGAATTCAAGGAGGAGGCATAGGGGAAGAAGGGGAAGGAGAAAAATGGATGGGAAAGGGAAAGGAGAGAGAAGAAAGACAAAACCATTATAAAAGAAGCAAATTTCCCAAAACTTCTTAGAATTTTGAGAATATCAAAGTATAAAAATATATGTAGAAATGTTGAAGAGATCAGTGTATTAAAAAGCAGGCTTTATAAATAATGTTTCATTATTATAAAGATACAAAAAGCATACATCTCAATATATAAAGACTTCAATGCACTGATAGAATATTTTTTTATCTTAATTTATTTTATTTTATTTTACTTAACAGTACTCCATTGGTTTTGGCATACATTGACATGAAACTGCCACGGGTGTACATGAACTCCCAAACATGAACCCCTCTCCCACCTCCCACCCCACATTATCCCTCCAGATCATCCCCATACACCAGCCCCAAACATCCTGCATCGAACATAGCAGTATCTGATTTAGTCATTTCAAAGCATGAATCTGACACCTCTCTCTTTACAGATAAAGACAAGACTGACTTCCAGGCTCTGTCTAGCCCAGCTCTGTCTCTGTACACAGCCTTATGGTAGCAGAAGATATTTTTTCAAAGATGACTGCCAAAACATACGACACATCAGAAGCATTGTTATTATATGATATTTACACTCTCATTGAGCCATGTAACATATACATCATTTCCTTGAACCTGGGCCACCTTTGTGACCAGACTGATCAACTGACCAATGTCAAAGCAATCCTAGGTCATAAAAATTGCCAAGCAAAAGGGATATCCCTGGCATCCAGTGGATAAGACTGTACCTTCCAATGCAGAGGGCACAGGTTCTATCCCTAGTCAGGGAACTAAGATCTCACATGCTATACACTGCAGCCAAAATCTATTTAAGAAAAAATAAAAATAGTTTTAAAAAGTGTCAGGCACTTTCAGTTTGCCCTCTTGAATGCCCACTCTCGAAACTCAGTCATCATGCTCAGGGGAAGCTGAGAAACACGGTGGACAAGCCACAGGAATGAGTTCCAGTCAGTGCCCCAGCTGGCCTCTTAGCCGACAGCCAGAGATGCTAGTTGGATACGGATTCATTCACACCTCTAAGCCAGCCTACTCCAGCCACGTGGAGGGAGCAGAGAAGCTGTACTCACAGTCGTTGCTGTTGCTCCGTCTCCCAGTCGTGTCTGGCTCTTTGCGACCCCGTGGACTGCAGCATGCCAGGCCTCCCTGTCCCTTGCCATCTCCCAAAGTTTGTCCAAGTTCACGTCCATCGCCTTGGTGATGCCATCCAGTCATCTCATGCTCTAACACCCTCTTCTCTTTCTGCTCTCAATCTTTCCTAGCATCGGGGACTTTCCCACTGAGCTGGCTGTTCACATCAGATGGCCAATGTGCTGGAGCTTCAGCTGCAGTGCCACTCCTTACTGAACCCTGCCCAAGCTGTAAATGCATCATAAAAGTAAATACTGTTATTATTTTATACTTCTAAGCTTCATGGTGATTTGTCACACTGCCATAGATAGCCAGAACACTCTGGGGCACCTTATTTTTCCCTTGCTGTCTGTGTTTTGTCTGCACTGGTCATCCAGATCTTTATGTCTTCCCTGTTCTTTTTTCCCACACTTTTCTCTGCCTGGGATGCTCCATGTCCCTTCAATTNTCAGGCTCCTCCGTCCATGGGATTTTCCAGGCAAGAGTGCTGGAGTGGATTGCCATTTCCTTCTCCAGGGGATCTTCTCAACCCAGGAATCGAACCCAGGTCTCCAGCATTGCAGGCAGACGCTTTACCGTCTGAGCCACCAGGGAAGCCCAGATAAGAGCCAGGTTATAGACCCCCAAGTGCACAAAGCTAAGAATATTAGACTTTATCTGAGAGCTGTCAGAAACCAGTGGGGGATTTTAAATAGAGGGTAACATGATAAGTTTAAGAGTAAAGCTGAAGAAAGGGTAATGAGATCAAAGCAAGAGATGAGGAGGACCTGCAAGTGAGAACAAAGTTCTTTACTGTTTACATATACACTGTATTGTGAAATATATAATATAGCTATAGAATGAAAATGTGTATGTAAAATGATTTTTCTACAAATTAGAATGAATTTGCTATTCATTTAAAAATGGAAGCGTTTTGAAGTGGTATTGGGTTTATCTTAGTTTTGGGGTTGTTGTTCAGTCGCTCAGTCATGTCCAGCTCTTTGCAATCCCATTGACTGCAGCATGCCAGGCTTCTCTGTCCTTCACCATCTCCTGGAGCTTGTTCAAACTCATGTCCATTGAGCTGGTGATGTCATCCAACCATCTCATCATCGTTCACTCCCTTCTGTTCCTATCTTCAATTTTTCCCAGCGTCAGGCTCTTTTCCAATGAGTCAGTCCTTCACATCAGATGACTAAGTATTGGAGCGTCCAGTTTAGCATCAGTCCTTCCAATGAATATTCAAGATTGATTTCCTTTAAGATGGACTGGTTGGATCTCCTTTCAGTCCAAGGGACTCTCAAGAGTCCTCTCCAACATCACAGTTCAAAAGCATCAATTCCTCAGTGCTCAGCCTGAATTTAAGGTCCACGTCTCACATCCATACATGAATATCAGAAAAACCATAGCTTTGACTAGAAGGATCTTTGTATGCAAAGTGATGTCTCTTTTTTAATATGCTGTCTAAATTGGCCATAAATTTTCTTCCAAGGAGCAACTATCTTTTAATTTCATGGCTGCAGTCACAATCTGCAATGATTTTGGAGCCCAATAAAATAAAGTCTGTCCCTGTTTCCATTGTTTCTTCATCTATTTGCCATGAAGTGATGAGACCAGATGCCAAATATTCTTAGTTTTTTGAATATTTAGTTTTAAGCCAGCTTTATCACTCTCCACTTTCACTTTCATCAAGAGGCTCTTTAGTACCTCTTTGCTCTCTGCCCTAAGGAGGGTGTCACGTACATATCTGAGGTTAGGAGACCTTGTCCATAAAAATTGGAAGAAAGATGCTAAGTAGTACAATATGTCATGATTTTGTAATTAAAATATAGAGTTGAAATATGTTTTACCCAAATCAAAATTAACACTATGAAACATATTCTCCCCATGGCAGATTTCTAATTACTTCCTTCTATAGTAATCCGATTAAACATTCCTTTGTAAGGTAAACAGGGCTATTTTTAAGTCTACAATTATATTACATTATTCAAAGTTGCTGTATTTTTTAAATTTTTTATTTAAAACTCTGAAATACAAAGTAGACCTCTAAAACTTTTTAGAAATATTAGTAAAGATTAAATATGTTCAAATTATACATATAAACACATGTAGATATATACATGCTTATAGAGTTATATTCTGTCTGTAGAATTCCACTGAAAAAACACACATATCTGTATATTTAGTGGCAATAGGTCTCTTCCAAATAGATGCAAATAACTTATTCAACTGATCCTCTATTGATGGATGGCCTTTCTTGGTAGCTAAGATGGTAAAGAATCTGCCTACAATGCAGAGGAGACCCATGTTTGATCCCTGGGTTGGGAAGATCCCTGAAGAAGAGAATGGCTGCCCACTCCAGAATTCTTGCCTGGAGAATTCCATGGACAGAAGAGTCTGGTTGGCTATGGGCCACAGGATCACAAAGAGTTGGAATCAGCTGAGCAACTAACACAACACTACTGACGGATAGTTTGGTTCAAAATGTTCCTTTAAGAACAATCCTACAGGACTTCACTGGTGGTCTAGTGGCTAAAAGTCCACCTGCCAATGCAGGTGGGCATGAGTTCCATTGGCTGGTTGGTCTTGGAGGAGGAATCTCTCATGCCCCGGAGCCAATTAAGCCCATGTACCGCAAGTACTGAGCCAGCATTGTAGAGCCCAAGCACTGCAAGTACCAAGCCTGGGTGCCACAACTACTGAGCCCCATGCTTAGGGCCTGTGCTCTGCAACGAGAGAAGTCACTGAAATGAGAAGCCCACTCGCCACACCAAAGAGTTGCCCTTTTTTCTCTGCAAGTAGAGAACCCCTGTGCACAGCAATGAAGCCCCAGCCCAGCAAGAAAGGAATAAAATAGAAAGACTTACACCTGTACACCACAAGTACTGAGCCAGCATTGTAGAGCCCAAGCACTGCAAGTACCAAGCCTGAGTGCCACAACTACCGAACCCCGTGCTTAGGGCCTGTGCTCTGCAGCGAGAGAAGTCACTGAAATGAGAAGCCCACTCGCCACACCAAAGAGCTGCCCTTTTTCTCTGCAAGTAGAGAACCCCTGTGCACAGCAATGAAGCCCCAGCCCAGCAAGAAAGAAATAAAATAGAAAGACTTACACTGTCCCATATGTATACGCATAGGTATGAGATTATGACTACAGGCACTACAGGCAGTGTTTAGAGATAGAATGGCTCATTCAAATAAAACATTTTGTCTTAAATTTTGATATTATCAAAATTTCTTTCACTTGCACCAATTTATTCTCCTATCCACCCAGGATAAGAATATTTATCTCCCCAACAATGTCACCAACACCGAGAATTATCAAGCCTCTTGATCTTGCCAATATGACAAGTGAAAAATATCACCTTGCTTTAATGTACATTATTTGATTATGAAAGAAACTGAGCATCTTCTTCAGGATTGCCATTACTATTCACTACAAAGGGATACCCAGCTGAGTGGATGACCTAGAGCTGAAATCAAGACCATAAACAGGTTCCCAAACTATGCTGTTTGGAGAGTCAATTCCTAGGCAGGTTGATAAGAAGTCCAGAGTCCCCAAGGAGGAGAGAGGGGTCTGGAATTTTCAAGGAGGAGGAATGGACAAAAGTCTTTTTTTCTGTACATTCTTTAGTCTTAATTACATAAAACATTTTTTACTTTAAGCCTACACCTGATGATTACACAACACAACTCAGCTTAAACTCTCTACAAAGGATTATATAACAACAGTGTATCCTGCTTGAGGTCAGTTTCTCCTTCCTAAAAACCTTCTGACTAATCCTAATATCTTAATTATGGTAGCGGGTTTGGTGAAATCTCTCTATTGTTAAGTTATAACCCTGTTATCTTAAAATGTAAATTGTGGGAGTGGGTCTGGTAAAATTTTTGCAACCTTGAGGCATTCTTTTAATTTATTGTAATAACTAAAAAAGTATATAGCTCTCTTGCTAAATACTAGCAAGTGGGCACTCTCCACCATCTTCTGATGCCTATGTCAGAAGCTTTTTCTGTCTCTTTTCACTGTAATAAAACTTCTGCCACACAAGAGCCCTCAGTGGTCAAGCCTAGTTTCTGGTCCCAAAGCTAAATCTTCTTTGGAGATCACAAATCTGACATCATTCACCGTAAGCTATCACTGTGATGGAGTTTTTGCTGCTGAAGGAAGGGGAGTTTCTTCTAATTCACAAGCAAGTTATCAAGATAGCAAACAGAGGCACTGTTAGCTTAGATATTCTTTGGCTATTACTCTATGAATTTGTTCATACCAATTTTGATATCTTTTAATGTTAAGCACATTTTTCTATGTGATATGATCTGCAAGTACATTTCAGTGTTTCTTTGGGGTTGTTTATTTATTTTTATCTGTGATTTTTTTCACCATATAAAAATTTTCAATTTTTTGTAGTAAAATTTATTGCCTTTTCCATGTCATGCTTATACAGGCATTCCCATCTCCAATATAAGGAGATATTCCTATTTTCTTTTTTAAAGTTACAAATTTATATTAAACTTTGATCCATCTAGAACACATTATGTTGTGGGACTGAGCTAGAAACCAGCTTTATCTTATTTCTAAATAACTAATCATGTTCTCCCACATTGAAACATTATTTGTAACACTACCTCTAATATACACTGAAATCTATTTCTGTATATTTTCCTGCTTTGGCTTTTTGTCCAAGTGCACTGCATTAGTTTACCATTTTAGATTTATATTATGATTGAAAGTAGAATGGATTATACCTCATCTTTCCCTCCCAGAATCAATTGCCTAATCTTAAATGTTCACAATCACAGAGAATCTTTAGTTTCAAATTTTTGAAACAAACATCTAGCTGTCTATTTAATTAGCATAGTATTAAACATGGGGCTTAAAAATTGTTTCAA
This sequence comes from Oreotragus oreotragus, assembly GCA_006410675.1. Taxonomy (NCBI): domain Eukaryota; kingdom Metazoa; phylum Chordata; class Mammalia; order Artiodactyla; family Bovidae; genus Oreotragus; species Oreotragus oreotragus. The sequence continues at coordinate 216,653 of SJYX01015705.1, forward strand.
TGTGAATGAAAATAAAAAACTAGAAGTAGTGGAGAGTCTTCCATGAAATACATCCTGTAAAAAAAAAAAAAAGAAAAAAAGAAAAGAAGCCAATAAATCAGAAATACAGACTATTTATAGAAGACCCTGAATAAAATGAGATAAAGTTTAAGGAGACCTAGTGCTCCTCTATGATGCATTATGAAATCTTTTCTCTTTCATGAATTCTGATCTTGCTTAATATACAGTTTTCACTGGCTTACCTGCACTGTCCTGATAGGTTCTGCAAGTTTACCCTGATGTTTTACAACAAATGCACTGATAATATTCTGATAACTTTTGACTGGGCTGTTGAGGTCAGATTCTTTTTACTTCCTCAAACTGACTTATCTGTTTATGTTGCAAAGTAACAATCTGTATCTATTCTGCAGATCCGTCTCTAAGTATGTATGTCATGACCATATTCTAATATTTAGATTTCTAGGTTTTATCTCACTTTGCAGATTGTACTAGACCCTGTTCCCTGTATTTCCCTGTCAAAGCCAACTCCCTGCTGCTGGACTGGGATATATGAATTATATTCATAGTGTTTGCTGAAAAACAGAACAAATCTAAGATATAGGTCTTATTTGAAATCACTTGAAAGACTTGCATTAAGTTTTTATTTTTGAAAAATTGCTAACTTGTAGCAGCTTTATTTTCCAAACATCAACTCAGTTATATATCAAAAAATTAATAGCACTAATATAAATCACACTTCTGTGCTGGACAAACATATAGTTCAAAAAATAATAAACAGAAAGGTATTAATATTTCCATTTGAGGATTTAATCATGTTATGTGGGAGCCATTTGAAAATGAAAATTATTATGAGGACAGCCTGGTCATGTTCCCCTTGCTTACCCGTCTAATTAAGATTAATCAAGTTTAATCTTCACTTCTGGATCCACTGCTCATCTGCCACTAACTCCTATCATCTTTCACTGTGCTCTCTGAAACTCAGAATAACAAGTTATATCCTCAACCTATCTCTTCACTATCTTGTACTGGAAGACTCATTAAAAGCAGACCCTTTCTTGATGACCACTAAAATGACAACAGTCCATAAAAAATTCTTTTCATCTGTAGTTTCTTCTAATTCACAAGCAAGTTATCAAGATAGCAAACAGAGGCACTGTTAGCTTAGATATTCTTTGGCTATTACTCTATGAATTTGTTCATACCAATTTTGATATCTTTTAATGTTAAGCACATTTTTCTATGTGATATGATCTGCAAGTACATTTCAGTGTTTCTTTGGGGTTGTTTATTTATTTTTATCTGTGATTTTTTTCACCATATAAAAATTTTCAATTTTTTGTAGTAAAATTTATTGCCTTTTCCATGTCATGCTTATACAGGCATTCCCATCTCCAATATAAGGAGATATTCCTATTTTCTTTTTTAAAGTTACAAATTTATATTAAACTTTGATCCATCTAGAACACATTATGTTGTGGGACTGAGCTAGAAACCAGCTTTATCTTATTTCTAAATAACTAATCATGTTCTCCCACATTGAAACATTATTTGTAACACTACCTCTAATATACACTGAAATCTATTTCTGTATATTTTCCTGCTTTGGCTTTTTGTCCAAGTGCACTGCATTAGTTTACCATTTTAGATTTATATTATGATTGAAAGTAGAATGGATTATACCTCATCTTTCCCTCCCAGAATCAATTGCCTAATCTTAAATGTTCACAATCACAGAGAATCTTTAGTTTCAAATTTTTGAAACAAACATCTAGCTGTCTATTTAATTAGCATAGTATTAAACATGGGGCTTAAAAATTGTTTCAATGTGAATGAAAATAAAAAACTAGAAGTAGTGGAGAGTCTTCCATGAAATACATCCTGTAAAAAAAAAAAAAAGAAAAAAAGAAAAGAAGCCAATAAATCAGAAATACAGACTATTTATAGAAGACCCTGAATAAAATGAGATAAAGTTTAAGGAGACCTAGTGCTCCTCTATGATGCATTATGAAATCTTTTCTCTTTCATGAATTCTGATCTTGCTTAATATACAGTTTTCACTGGCTTACCTGCACTGTCCTGATAGGTTCTGCAAGTTTACCCTGATGTTTTACAACAAATGCACTGATAATATTCTGATAACTTTTGACTGGGCTGTTGAGGTCAGATTCTTTTTACTTCCTCAAACTGACTTATCTGTTTATGTTGCAAAGTAACAATCTGTATCTATTCTGCAGATCCGTCTCTAAGTATGTATGTCATGACCATATTCTAATATTTAGATTTCTAGGTTTTATCTCACTTTGCAGATTGTACTAGACCCTGTTCCCTGTATTTCCCTGTCAAAGCCAACTCCCTGCTGCTGGACTGGGATATATGAATTATATTCATAGTGTTTGCTGAAAAACAGAACAAATCTAAGATATAGGTCTTATTTGAAATCACTTGAAAGACTTGCATTAAGTTTTTATTTTTGAAAAATTGCTAACTTGTAGCAGCTTTATTTTCCAAACATCAACTCAGTTATATATCAAAAAATTAATAGCACTAATATAAATCACACTTCTGTGCTGGACAAACATATAGTTCAAAAAATAATAAACAGAAAGGTATTAATATTTCCATTTGAGGATTTAATCATGTTATGTGGGAGCCATTTGAAAATGAAAATTATTATGAGGACAGCCTGGTCATGTTCCCCTTGCTTACCCGTCTAATTAAGATTAATCAAGTTTAATCTTCACTTCTGGATCCACTGCTCATCTGCCACTAACTCCTATCATCTTTCACTGTGCTCTCTGAAACTCAGAATAACAATTTATATCCTCAACCTATCTCTTCACTGTCTTGTACTGGAAGACTCATTAAAAGCAGACCCTTTCTTGATGACCACTAAAATGACAACAGTCCATAAAAAATTCTTTTCATCTGTCATTTCCTATAGTCTATGCATTTTTTCCTCTCTGTTCTCCTTTATAACAACATTTCTGGAAAGAACTGACTATAAAACCTCAATTTCCAATTTCTCTCCTCTCTGGGCTTCCCTGGTGGCTCAGAGGTTAAAGCATCTACCTGGAATGCTGGAGATCCAGGTTCAATCCTTGGGTCGTGAAGATCCCCTGGAGAAGGAAATGGCAACCCACTCCAGTACTCTTGCCTGGAGAATCCCATGGAGGGAGGAGCTTGGTAGGCTACAGTCCATGGGGTTGCAAAGAGTCGGACACAATTGAGTGACTTCACTTCACTTCACTCTCTCTTAAGGCAATTTCTGAAGCTTTTCATGGAAAAGCCCCTAGCACTTCATGGAAAATAGTCTTATAAATGCCAAAATTGGATATGTTTCTCTCACCTTGCTGTCCTGATTTCCAAAATTTAAATTTACTGGCAAATCAAAAAAAAAAAAATCTCTTTTACTGTTTACCCCTCATTTTCCCAAAGTTTTATCTTTAGAACTATCATGCATTTGTTTTTTCTTGTTCTATCTATACTCTCTCTCTTAGCGATCTTACCCAGTCTTATGGTCTTTCTCTATAACTAATGATTCTTATCTTTGTATCTCCAAACTAACCTGCCTTCTCACCTTCAGGATCATATGCCCAACTACTTTATATTACAATTTTGTATTCTTTGAAGAGTTCAAATGTATATGTTGTTGACTTAAATAATCACAACCTAAAAATTGAGAGTTATGTTTTATTTGGTGGGATTTTTTAGGACATCTAGCCTGGGAGACAGCATCTCAGGAAACCCTGAGATAACTGCTCTGAAGAGGCAGGGGGAGGAGCCAGGTTATACAGAAGTTTGCAACAAAGGCCAGGTAGTCTTAACATAAAAAGATTAATAATAATAATAATAAAGAGAGATATCTCATCACTTTACATGCTTCTTGAGAAACCTGTATGCAGACCTAAAAGCAACGGTTAGAACCAGACATGGAACAAAAGATTGGTTCAAAATTAGGAAAGGGGTACATCAAGGCTGTATATTGCCACCCTGCTTATTTAATATAATATGCAGAGTGCATCAACTGAAATGCTGGGCTGGGTGAATCACAAGCTGGAATTAAGACTTGCAAGAGAAATATCAACAATCTCAGATAAGCAGAAGATACCACTCTAATCCCAGAAAGCAAAGAGAAACTAAGGAGTCCTCTGATGAGGGTGAAAGAAAAGAGTGAAAAAGCTGGCTTAAAATTCAACATTCAAAACACAAAGATCATGGCATCTGCTTCCATCACTTCATGGCAAATAGATGGGAGAAAGTGGCAAATTTTATTTTTTCTGGGTTCCCAAATCACTGTGGACAGTGAATGCAGCCACTAAATTAAAAGATGCTTGCTCCTTGGTAGAAAAGCTATGACAAACCTAGATAGCATATTAAAAAGCAGAGACACCACTTTACTGACAGAGGACTGTGTAGTCAAAGCTATGCTTTTTGCAGTAGTCTTGTATGGATGTGACAGTTGGACCATTAAGAAGGCTGAGTGCTGAAGATTTGATGCTTCTGAATTGTGGTGCTGAGGAAGACTCTGAGAGTCCCTTGGACAGGAAGGAGATCAAACCGGTGAATCCTAAAGGAAATCAACCCTAAATACTTACTGGAAGGACTGATGCTGAAGCTCCAATACTTTGGCTATCTGATGTGAAGGGCCGACTCATTAGAAAAGACCCTGATGCTGGGAAAAACTGAAGGCAGAGGAGAAGTGGGTGACAGATTAGATAAGATGATTGGTTGGCATCACTGACTCAATGGACATGAGCTTTAGCAAAGTCTAGGAGATAGTGGACAGGGAAGCCTGGAGTGCTACAATATATCTCAAGTTAAGAAATTTAGTACTTTTCTATGTATGGAAACATGCAAGAGCCTGGGCTCACAGAAATCATTCCTTTCATATGCATCTCAGCTGTCTGGGGCCAGTATCCTGCAGTTTTCACATCCCTTGGAGCTCCTCAGTGCTCACTATAGGAAGTGGTTGCAGCTGCTCGCTGTCAGAGAGCAAGCAGTCTTCTTCTTGGTCAACCTCCAGGCTCAGAAATTCATATTGAAGGGTTGGAATCGCTGATGACTGTGGCATTATCACTTACTGATATGTCAGGAAATATCCCATTTTTTCAACGTTTCCCCCCTGATTCTCTATGCATGTTTCTATCCTGCTCTTCCCAAGTCTTCCCTTCTCAGAAGTATATGTAATATAAGCCTGTTCTTATATTTGCTTATGCCAAACTTGCTATCACTTTTGATTCTTCTCTTTCATGTCATCTAGGCAGCTGAAATTATCTTCAAATACCAGAATCTGATCTCTATCAAATATCTCTATTACTACTACTCTTGTCTAAGTCATTGTCATCTTTCACTTGGATTATTGCTACAGATGCTTCATTGTTTTCCTTGCTTCTCATTTTGCTGCCTTATGTTTTATTCTCAGAAAAGCAGACAGATAATCCAATAAACACTTTCAGTATTGTGATAGTTGTTACATGAATATAAAGCAATTAAAATTCATAAAACATTAAAGAAAAAAGCAACATCTATTTAATGGTGGGATAATTTAATATATATGCACACACATAGACATATACACATATAGAGAGATATATATTTAATGAAAAAAATACCTTTAGTGAACGAATATTACTTCTGTGTTCAATAGTGTTAATGGCTCCAAATGTCTTTCTACTCTCATGCCTTTTCAATGATATTAAAGGTCCTCCTCCTTTGATGACTGTCCCCATTACCCCATTACCCTCAGCCCATTTTTTTGTTGTTGTTGTTTTCTCTCCTCATCTCATTACTCTCCAATTCATTTACAAATATATAGTTACATTAATCACCTTTTCATATTTGGACCATGCAAGGCATGTTCCTTCCTCAGGAACTTCACATCATGGTTCCTACTTTTCAGAACATTCTTTCTTTCATTCTTTCTCCAAATATCACCAAAGCGCACCTCTCCTCTTTTGTAGGTCTTTGTTTAAAACCTAAATCAGGCCTTTCCTGATTACTTTAAATTGTAAAGTGCATTCCCTCTCCTCTACCAATGCCTCTTCTTATTCCTCCTTTGTTTCCCCAGTTCTTATTGCCATATCCTCAACTATATGGTCTAATGCTTTCTTTGTTCATTTTCCATCTTTATAATGTAAACCAGATGTTTTCTCCCTTTGTTTGCTGGTATTATTCCAGGAATTAGAAGCTTCTATGGTAGGTACTTTAAAACAGACACTCAATAATATTCAGCAAACAAATAAAAAATAATCCAGTTTTTTGAATCGATTTAAATGTAGCTTTTGTTAATTTAATGATTTTTGAATAGTCTCAGTGTGACATTTTAGAATTTTATTAAAATAAAATCAATATAGCACATATAGCATATGGGTAAATATTAAGGTGAAAATGTAAAAATGTGAGCTTTTTATATCACATGAGCCCTGTTAGAGCAAAAGAGACACTTATTTTACAATACATTTCTTATTAAATGACAATATACCTATTTTGTTATGTAATTTAATAATTCATGGAACAAACTTGTCAGGTGTTGTGGCTCCTGGAAATATCACATTGAACAACAATTTTGGTTGAGGCTTGCAGAGATCTATGTCTAGTGGTCTGCGTATAGTTGCAATGGAGATCATAATCTATTTCACACTATCTCCAGTTTCCCACATATAAAATATTTTTTTTTTAAGACTAAGGAAATGAAAGTATATAGGAAGCAGGATTTATAAAAAATAAAATACGCACTTCATCTAAACTGGTTCAAATAAAACTGATCTAAACCTCAACTGTTTGTAAGACTGTGAAATCAAGTCATAGGTACCTAGACAAACTTTTTACTTTGTATCATCATAATTTTGTATGAATACATATGAGTAAAATGACAAAGAATAATTCATAATAGATAAAATCTAATGCTGCCACATACGGGTGTAAAAACCTGGAATCAGTCTCTTATTTTAAGAAAAGTCATGACTCTTGACCCCTGCATTTTAGTAATTTGATGACTGTGCAGCAGTTAGCATCTGGCCATGAGGCTAATTTAATCCTTTGGATCTGAAAGTCCCCATGGTAGTACTGTTTCAATATTGGCACGTTTTAGTGCTCTGTTCATAATTAATCTTATGAAAACCATTTTTACATAATTTAAACCTACTTTTTATGTCTAGTAATTGCATATCTAATTTACTGTGAAAAGAAGAAGGCAATATTGCATCTGCTAAAGTAACTAAAAAGCACAACTGAAAACATCATCCACCAATGATTTTTATCACTTTAGCTTTACTTTGTTAACTTTTGGAACTTTGCAAAATGCAGTTGCTTTTGGCCAGAACTTTGAATTGCAACTTCAATTTGGAAGAGAAATTATGTCTTGGCAAGAAAGAATAGTTTATTTTACACACCACAAGTTTCTTGTTGATTGTTATGTAAAGAAAGCAATCTAATAACCACTACTGATAGAAAACATTATACTTTTAAGAAAGCTGATTTTCTTTTTTTTTTTTTTTTAGCTGAAGCCCAAGGGACAAATATTCAGCAGTAGAAAATATTTTGAACAGCAGTGCAGTTGTAAAATATGTTTGAAGAAGTGCTTACTTCACTATAGTTGTGCTTTCCTATAGATGTAAACCATCCTGCTCCACAGAAAAGTATCTTGAGCAAAAGGATGATTTCTGGTCATGTCAGCATAAGACTCAGTCAGGCTGCTCTGTAAAATTAAGGGCCACTGGCAAAGTCATAGGGACTCACAGTTAGGTAACACCAAGCTGTTTTAATAAACTTTTACACAATACTTTCTATTTTTCAGAGCATTTTTATATCAACTATTTCATTTGGCTTTCTTAACTATGATATATCATCACACAGTAGAATCAAAATGACATAGTTCCCTAAAAAAATCCATCCTTCCTGAATAATGAAAAAAATACCTTTAGTGAACGAATATTACTTCTGTGTTCAATAGTGTTAATGGCTCCAAATGTCTTTCTACTCTCATGCCTTTTCAATGATATTAAAGGTCCTCCTCCTTTGATGACTGTCCCCATTACCCCATTACCCTCAGCCCATTTTTTTGTTGTTGTTGTTTTCTCTCCTCATCTCATTACTCTCCAATTCATTTACAAATATATAGTTACATTAATCACCTTTTCATATTTGGACCATGCAAGGCATGTTCCTTCCTCAGGAACTTCACATCATGGTTCCTACTTTTCAGAACATTCTTTCTTTCATTCTTTCTCCAAATATCACCAAAGCGCACCTCTCCTCTTTTGTAGGTCTTTGTTTAAAACCTAAATCAGGCCTTTCCTGATTACTTTAAATTGTAAAGTGCATTCCCTCTCCTCTACCAATGCCTCTTCTTATTCCTCCTTTGTTTCCCCAGTTCTTATTGCCATATCCTCAACTATATGGTCTAATGCTTTCTTTGTTCATTTTCCATCTTTATAATGTAAACCAGATGTTTTCTCCCTTTGTTTGCTGGTATTATTCCAGGAATTAGAAGCTTCTATGGTAGGTACTTTAAAACAGACACTCAATAATATTCAGCAAACAAATAAAAAATAATCCAGTTTTTTGAATCGATTTAAATGTAGCTTTTGTTAATTTAATGATTTTTGAATAGTCTCAGTGTGACATTTTAGAATTTTATTAAAATAAAATCAATATAGCACATATAGCATATGGGTAAATATTAAGGTGAAAATGTAAAAATGTGAGCTTTTTATATCACATGAGCCCTGTTAGAGCAAAAGAGACACTTATTTTACAATACATTTCTTATTAAATGACAATATACCTATTTTGTTATGTAATTTAATAATTCATGGAACAAACTTGTCAGGTGTTGTGGCTCCTGGAAATATCACATTGAACAACAATTTTGGTTGAGGCTTGCAGAGATCTATGTCTAGTGGTCTGCGTATAGTTGCAATGGAGATCATAATCTATTTCACACTATCTCCAGTTTCCCACATATAAAATATTTTTTTTTTAAGACTAAGGAAATGAAAGTATATAGGAAGCAGGATTTATAAAAAATAAAATACGCACTTCATCTAAACTGGTTCAAATAAAACTGATCTAAACCTCAACTGTTTGTAAGACTGTGAAATCAAGTCATAGGTACCTAGACAAACTTTTTACTTTGTATCATCATAATTTTGTATGAATACATATGAGTAAAATGACAAAGAATAATTCATAATAGATAAAATCTAATGCTGCCACATACGGGTGTAAAAACCTGGAATCAGTCTCTTATTTTAAGAAAAGTCATGACTCTTGACCCCTGCATTTTAGTAATTTGATGACTGTGCAGCAGTTAGCATCTGGCCATGAGGCTAATTTAATCCTTTGGATCTGAAAGTCCCCATGGTAGTACTGTTTCAATATTGGCACGTTTTAGTGCTCTGTTCATAATTAATCTTATGAAAACCATTTTTACATAATTTAAACCTACTTTTTATGTCTAGTAATTGCATATCTAATTTACTGTGAAAAGAAGAAGGCAATATTGCATCTGCTAAAGTAACTAAAAAGCACAACTGAAAACATCATCCACCAATGATTTTTATCACTTTAGCTTTACTTTGTTAACTTTTGGAACTTTGCAAAATGCAGTTGCTTTTGGCCAGAACTTTGAATTGCAACTTCAATTTGGAAGAGAAATTATGTCTTGGCAAGAAAGAATAGTTTATTTTACACACCACAAGTTTCTTGTTGATTGTTATGTAAAGAAAGCAATCTAATAACCACTACTGATAGAAAACATTATACTTTTAAGAAAGCTGATTTTCTTTTTTTTTTTTTTTTAGCTGAAGCCCAAGGGACAAATATTCAGCAGTAGAAAATATTTTGAACAGCAGTGCAGTTGTAAAATATGTTTGAAGAAGTGCTTACTTCACTATAGTTGTGCTTTCCTATAGATGTAAACCATCCTGCTCCACAGAAAAGTATCTTGAGCAAAAGGATGATTTCTGGTCATGTCAGCATAAGACTCAGTCAGGCTGCTCTGTAAAATTAAGGGCCACTGGCAAAGTCATAGGGACTCACAGTTAGGTAACACCAAGCTGTTTTAATAAACTTTTACACAATACTTTCTATTTTTCAGAGCATTTTTATATCAACTATTTCATTTGGCTTTCTTAACTATGATATATCATCACATAGTAGAATCAAAATGACATAGTTCCCTAAAAAAATCCATCCTTTCTGAAACACTAAATAATTTCATGTATATTAAATTCTGTTAATGAGTATAATTTGTTGGTATTATTATTACCAATCACAACTTTCAGTTCAGTTCAGTTGCTCAGTCATGTCTGACTCTTTGCAACCCCATGGACTGAAGCATGCCAGGCCTCCCTGTCCATCACCAACTCCTGCAGTTTAGTCAAACTCATGTCCATTGAGTCGGTGATGCAATCCAACCATCTCATCCTTTGTCTCATCATAACTTTAGGGTAAAATAAATATCTATTTACTCCATAGATTTTGAGAAATGCAAAATTATAGTTTTTTTCCTCAGAAGAATCAGTAATCAAAGTGAGTTTTGTTTTTTTTTTTTCCTCCCTGGCTATAACATATCTGGTTCAATTTATCGTCTATGTAGGTTTTTGATGTAGCTACTTGATTTTCAGTTCTTACTATCTCTCATTGAGGACATTTTCCAAAGCATTACTGTGAATAGATGACATCTCATCAAACACAAGAGAACTCTCCTTGGTAAGTGATGTTCTGCAATTCCTGCTGGAACACCTCATCAAACTCTCAAGGTCCATGTGGACTGTTAATTGCCTTGATATCTAATTCAATAAAGAAACATTTGATTCCCACTTACATGTGGGACCTAGAAAAACAAAGCATATGAATATTTTTGCAAAGCAGAAACAGAGACGCAGATGTAAAGAACAGACATATGGATATGGGGATGAGGGATAGAGGGGTGGGATGAATTCGGAGCATGAGACTGACATATATACACTATTAAGTATAAAATAGATAACTAATGAGAACCTACTGTATAGCACAGGGAACTCTACTCAATGCTTGTAGTGACATAAATAAGGAAGGAAATCCAAATAAAGAGAGGATATGGTTGATTTACTTTGCTGTATAGCAGAACCTAACTCAACATTGTAAAACAACTATATTCCAATTAAAGTTAATTAAAAAAATAAAATAAAGAAAGAAATATGGCTTCCCAGGTGGCCCTAGTGTCTCCACCTGTCAATGCAAGAGATATTAGTGATGCAGATTCGATCCCCAGGTATAGAACATCTCCTGGAGAAGGGCATGACAATCCATTCCGTTATTCTTGACTGGAGAATCCCATTGACAGGGAGCCTGGTGGGCTACAGTCCATGGAGTTGCACAGAGTCAGACACCACTTAGTGCTTAGCATGCAGCATTCCAGTTTTACTACTCATGGTTTCCTCACCCCAAGCAGCAAGCTACTTCAGTTTGAGTGAAAACTTTATTTTCTCATTTTTCTCTTGATCTGAATAAATAGTAGTGATTTTGGTATGCTAGGCAATCAACAAGGTATTTATTTTAACCTTTTGCTTCATGAGATATTATATGATACAGGATGTGTGTGTTGTCACTGAGTCATGTCCAACTCTTTGTGGCCCCATGGACTATAGTCCGACAGGCTCCTCTGCTCATGGAATGTTCCAGGCAAGAGTACTGGAGTAGGGTGCCATTTCCTACTCCAGGGTATCTTCCCAACTAAGGCTCAAACCTGTATCTCTGTGTCTCCTGCATTGGTAGGCAGATTCTTAACCACTAGTGTCACCTGGGAAGGCCTCATTTACATATCTCCTATCAGTTGTACTACTAGGTACAGAGAAATTAAAATCAAGTTTCTATGAAAATATGTACACAAATGCTTTAGCAGCTTTTTTTTATAATGGCAAAAACTAGAAAGAATCTAGATGTCATTCAATGAGTCTATGATTAAGCAAAGTGTAACATAGCTATACCCTGAAATACTGCTCAGCAATTAAAAGAAGAAATTATTCATAATACAACTCAGATGTATCTCCAGACAATTATGCTGAGTGAAAAGAAATCCAATCCCCAAAAGGGACATTCTGTATGATTCCACGCATTCATATTTTTGAAATGATAGTATCACAGAAATGGAAAACAGATTAGTAATTTCTAGGGCTAATGAAGGATAGTGTTTTAGGGAAGTTAGTAGGTCTTTATAAGGACATCCAGAGGATTCTAACAATTTTGGAAACTTTTGTATCTTGTCTGTATCAACATCAACATCCTGGTTGTGATATTATGCTACAGTTTTTCAAGATGTTATTATTAGGGGAAATTAATAGCTAATATAAGGCATCTCTGTATTCTTTCCTACAGCTGCATGTGAATCTACAATTATTTTAAAACAAAGCTTAATTAAAAATGAACAACAACCCCCCTCCCAAAAAATGTGCAGAAGACCTAAACAGACATTTCTGATAAGATATACAGATGGCCAAGAAGCAAACTTATCAGAACCACAATAAAAATATTTCATTGATCATAATTTCCAACTATTGACCAAATTTGAGTTCCTATATCTATCTTTAAAAATTCTGTAATTTTTCTGGACTTCACTTATGGGGAATGGGTTTTATGAAAATTTAAATTTCATGGAAAGTGTGAAGTTCCAAATGAACTCAAGTTTGAGATGTGATGTCAGATCTATCTGTCATTTATCTGATTTTTTTCAAGGCTAAAATAAAACTAATAGATCATCTTGATTTCTGCTTTCATGTGAGGGATTTGGTAATGCTACATGCCTTCTATTCTTATTTGAAGTGTTTCTGAGTTAAGTAAGGCTTCCTTGGTGGCTCAGTTGGTAAAGAATCTGCCTGCAATGCAGGAGACCCGGATTTGATCCCTGGGTCGGGAAGATCCCCTGAAGAAGAAATGGCAACCCACTCTAGTATTATTGCCTGGAGAATCCCATAGACAGAGGTGCCTGGGGTTGCTAGAGTCCATGGGGTCACAAAGAGTTGGACATGCCTGAGCATGAGCCTGTTATCACTTTATAATTATGAGAAAAATATTTAAATTATTTGTTCTTATCTTTACTTCTACACTCCAAGTATGAGCAAAATGTGCTTTTATTATTTCAAATGAAATTGTAAGCATATCATCCTTATTGAGCAGATTCATAGCAAAACTTAGAGTAAAATTTCCTAGTTACATATTAGATTATTTTAAGTATCAGTTCAATTGCTCAGTTGTGTCTGACTCTCTGCAACTCCATGAACTGCATCATGCCAGGCCTCCCTGTCCATCAACAACTTCCAGAGTTCACCCAAACCCATGTCCATTGAGTCAGTGATGCCATCCAACCATCTCATCCTCTGTCATCACCTTCTCCTCCTGCCCTCAGTCTTTCCCAGAATCAGACTCTTTTCCAATGAGTCAGCTCTTCGCATCAGGTGGCCAAAGGATTGGAGTTTCAGCTTCAACATCAGTCCTTCCAATGAACACTCATGACTGATCTCCTTTATGATGAACTAGTTGGATCTCTTTGCAGTCCAAAGGACTCTCAAGAGTCTTCTGCAACACCACAGTTAAAAAGCATCAATTCTTTGGTGCTCAGCTTTCTTTATAGTCCAACTCTCACGTTTATACATGACTACTGGAAAAACCATAGCTTTGACTAGACAGACATTTGTTGACAAAGTTATGCCTTTGCATTTTAATATGCTGTCTAGGTTGGTCATAACTTTCCTTCCTAGGAGTAAGCATCTTTTAATTTCATGGCTGCAATTAACATCTGCAGTGATTTTGGAGTCCCAAAAATTAAAGTCTGACACAGTTTCCACTGTTTCTTATCTATTTTCCATGAAATGATGGGACTGGCTGTCATAATCTTAGTTTTCTGAATATTGAGTGTTAAGCCAACTTTGTAACTCTCCTCTTTCACTTTCATCAAGATGCTCTTTGGTTCTTCTTCACTTTCTGCCATAAGGGTGATGTCATCTGCATATCTGAGGTTATTGATATTTCTCCTGGCAATCTTGATTCCAGCTTGTGTTTCATCCAGGCCAGTGTTTCTCATAATGTACTCCACATGTGAGTTAAAAAAGCAAGTCAAGAGGTGCCCAATAAGCTGCTGAAGAAGGAGGAGAAATAACACCAGAAAGAATGAAGAGACAGAGCCAAAGTGAAAACAATGCACAGCTGTGGATGTGATGGGGGACGGAGGTAAAGTCCAATGCAGTAAAGAACAATATGGCATAGGAACATGGAATGTTACGTCCAGGAATTAAGGTAAATTGGAACTGGTCAAACAGGAGATAGCAAGAGTGAACACTGACATTGTAGGGCTCAGTCAACTAAAGTAGATTGGAATGGGTGTATTTAACTCAGATGACCATTATATCTACTACTGTGGGCAAGAATCCCTTAGAAGAAATGGAGTAGCCATCATAGTTAACCAAAGGGTCCAATATGATCTACTTGGATGCAGTCTCAAAAATGACAGAATGATCTCTGTTCATTCAAAGCAAACAATTCAGTATCACGGTAATCCAAGTTTACATCCCAACCATTAATGCTGAAGAAGCTGAAGTTGAATGGTTCTATGAAGACTTACAAGGCCTTCTAGAACTAACACTCCAAAAAGATGTCATTTTCAATATAGGGGACTGGAATACAAAAATAGGAAATCAAGAGATACCTTGATGATAGGCAAAACTGGGTTTGGAATACACAATGAAGCAAGGCAAAGGGTAATAGAGTTTTGCCAAGAGAATGCACTGGTCATAGCAAACATCCTCTTCCAACAACACAAGAGAAGAATCTACACATGGACATCACAAGCTGGTTAATAGTGAAATCAGATTGATTATATTCTTTGCAGCCAAAGATGGAGACGATCTATACAGTTAGCAAAAACAAGACTGGGAGCTGACTGTGGCTCAGACCATGAACTCCTTATTGCCAAATTCAGACTTAAGTTGAAGAAAGCAGGGAAAGCCATTAGACCATTCAAGTATGATGTAAATCAAATTCCTTATGACTATAAAGTGGAAATGACAAATAGATGCAGGGGATTAGATCTGATAGACAGAGTGCCTGAAGAACAATGGATGGAGGTTCATGACATTGTGCAATAGACAGTAATCAATACCATTCCTAAGAAAAAGAAACACAAAAGCGCAAAATGGCTGTCTGAGGAGGCCTTACAAATAGCTGAGAAAAGAAAAGAAGTGAAAGGCAAAGGAGAAAAGGAAAGATACGGCATTTGAATGTAGAGTTCCAAAGAATACCAAGGAGAGATAAAATAGCTTTCCTCAGGGATCAATGCAAAGAAAAAGAGGAAAACAATAGAATGGGAAAGACTAGAGATCTCTTAAAGAAAATTAGAGCTTTCAAGGGAACATTTCATGCAAAGATGTGCACAATAAAGGACAGAAATGCTATAGACCTAAGAGAAGCAGAAGATATTAAGAAGAGGTGGCAAGAATACACAGAAGAACTGTACAGAAAATATCTTCATGGCCTGGATAATCACGATGCTGTGATCACTCACCTAGAGCCAGACATCCTAGAATGTGAACTTAAGTGGGCCTTAGGAAGTATCACTATGAACAAAGCTAGTAAAGGTGATGGAATTACAGTTGAGCTATTTCAAATCCTAAGATGATGCAGTGAAAGAGCTGCACTCAATATGCCAGCAAATCTGGAAAACTCAGCAGTGGACACAGGACAGGAAAAGTTCAGCTTTTATTCCAATCACAAAAAAAGGCAATGCCAAAGAATGTTCAAACTATCATATAATTGCACTCATCTTAGTAGCTAGCAAAATAATGCTGAAAATTCTCTAAGCCAAGGTTCAACAGTATATGCACCGTGAACTTCCACATGTTCAAGATAGATTTCAGTTCAGTCGCTCAGTCATGTCCAACTCTTTGCAACCCCATGAATAGCAGCACACCAGGCCTCCCTGTCCATCACCATCTCCTGGAGTTCACTCAGACTCACGTCCATTGAGTCCATGATGCCCTCCAGCCATCTCATCCTCGGTCGTCCCTTTCTCCTCCTGGCCCCAATCTCTCCCAACATCAGAGTCTTTTCCAATGAGTCAACTCTTTGCATGAGGTGGCCAAAGTATTGGAGTTTCAGCTTTAGCATTATTCCTTCCAAAGAAATCCCAGGGTGGATCTCCTTCAGAATGGACTGGTTGGATCTCCTTGCAGTCCAAGGGACTCTCAAGAGTCTTCTCCAACACCACAGTTCAAAAGCATCAAT
>SJYX01015707.1:0-26537 GCA_006410675.1 Oreotragus oreotragus
TCCAAATGATATATGTATCACACTATCTATTTAACATTTCTACCCATATGCCTAGTAGGCATCTCAAGATTATTATGGCTAAAACACAACTCTGACATACGACCCCTCTACACACAACCTGCTCCTACTTCGGTCAAATGCATTCATCATGTGGATCAGGATAAAAAATTATCTTTTGCTCCTATCTTTTCTTTACATGCCATATTCAATATATCAGCAAGTCCTATAGCCTCTAACTTTTAATTTTATCCTGAATTTGATTAGTTTCCATAACATTCACTGTTCTCACTTTAGTTTAAGCCTCCATCATCTTTCATGTACCTACTTCAATAATCTCCCAACTGGCCTCCTGGCTTCCATTCCTGACCCTTTAATCTATCCCCCACTTGGCAGCCAAGTGACCTTTCAAAATCTTAAAACAAGATTATATCACTTCCTGTCTTAAAATTTCCATTGGCTTCCAGCCACACAAAGTTTAAAGCCAACACCATGACCTTGCAATGCCCCATGCTTCTGGTTTCTGCCTCACTCTCTAAACTCATTTGCCTCTTCTACATTCTTCATCACTTCTGGTTTTTCTATTCTTGTCTCTTTGTACTTAGGGGCTTACTCTTGCCGTTCTCTTTGCCAGGCATATGCTTCTCATAGATGTCTCATGGCTCACTCCATCACTGCACTGAAAATTTTCTGAATTATCCCCTTCTTATAGATGCCTCCCAGACCACCTACCTAAGAAAGTTCACTCATATTCTCTATCCTGCATTACTTTTCTTTATGTAACACAGCCTTACCTTTAAAATTATATATTTATTTTTATATTTTATTGCCTCTTCCAAAGACAGTAAGCTTCATGAGGCTGAGAACCTGTTTTTCACTGCCATTTCCATAAGCTTAGAAATGTACTTAAAACATAGTGACTATCAATAAACATTACTGGAGCACATGAATGAAACAAGAGTTGGCATTTTGATCAGAAAGAATGAACAAATACTAAATATATCACATGAGCAAAGGACATTCCAAAAATGGATGGTGTGCAAAGCTTGGAGATGTAAACAGCATGGGTCATTCATAAATGGTTAATAGTTCCCTGTTGGTAGAGTATTTTTGAGGTCATAATAAAGATTCAGGCAGTTGTGTAAATTCCATTCACACATGGACACTGAACCAAAGGGAAAAAAAGCCTTTACAATATTTCACATTATTACTGCAATCTGTAAGATAAATGTTACTAAAGGATGAGGAAAATGATTCCATCAAACTCTTGATGAAGTACACCCTTTCAAGTGATCATAATTTGTCTCCAAATGTCATTGACAGTATTGTAACGCATATGTAAAAGCAGGACTACATCCCCAGGGGTGAAAGGCAATTCTTGTGCCAACAGATACAAGCTTGGCCAGGGACACTCATATTTAAGACTCGTCACATTCTGCATCTTAGTCTCTTCATCTCTCTGACTGCATGAAGCCTTATCTCAAACTGAGCCACCTGATGTTGTCTTGTTCCATGCCAGGCAAATCTGTCTACTGCTGTCAAGTTCGGGACTGTGTAGGTGTGTTGCAGCATGTTAACATCCTCCTGTCCACTCATTACAAGTTAACTTCATCTCAATACCTCTCAATTACTTGGAGCTTTATAGTCATCCAATACTAATCATACTTTATTAGTGGCATAATATATACAATAAAAGGATATAGAGTGCAGAATGCCCAGTTAGTCACAGCTTGTGGATCATTTAATCTTTCTCCTTGGTTTCATATTTGACTTATGAATGAATTTGATATAGTCATTTGGAGACAGAGGATGAGGTCTGTCACAAGACTCAGTGTGATGATTATCTGGACATGTTTTTGGTTACATGTAGAGCAATACCCTTAAAGGACTGATGTGACTATGAGGAGTCCTATCTACCAAGCTCATAGGTTAATAAGGCTAAAATTAATATACCAGTTCACTTTGCAGAAACCAACACAACACAACATTGCAAATTTCTAGCACCTGGACTGTCTTGGAGTTTTTAATAAACACTTTAATTAGCTAGTCTCAGTTTTCCCCATTAGGCAGTCAACTCACTGAGATCAGGGCTTTTGCCTAAAATAGATATTCACAGGACTATCCCAGATAACTCTCCGTGACAATGAAAATGTTTTGTAAAATCTGTGCTGTTCCACATGGTAGCCACTGGACTTGTATGGCTAGTGAAAAAAAATGAAACATATTAATAGATAGCAAAATGAAGAACTGAATTTTTAAATATAAAAAATGCTATTTTACATATAAATAGCTACCTATGGCTAGTGGTTAATGTATTGGACAGCACAGATCTGCAGTATTCTGAGTAACATGACCTTTTATCTTTTACTGTACAATATATGTATTTTAAGTTCTCAGTAAACTCTTTCATTATTTGAAACATACACACACATAAAACAGGTTTGAGACCATCTGGAACTGGTCATGGCTATTTATGGGTAAGATACCTAGAAAACTCTTTTTTAATGTTCCCAGAGATTCCGCTTGAATTTCCTGTTAACAACCATACTCCTTGGTATTCAAAAGAAACCACTGAAATGGAAATCATAATTTTGAGGTTAGTACAAAATAAAGTCATTAATAAGATAATTAAGCTGTCAAAACACCGAGGTTATAAAGCATTTGAGCCAAATAATACTGTATGCCTAATATTTTCTCTCTTCATTGTGTATGTGAAAAGGATAGCAAAAAGAATTGTCTGTAACTTTCCTTCTTGATGAAAAAGAGAAAATTCTCATAGACAATTGAATGGTGTTGTATTCCTAATTTCTTTTAATAATCTAAAATAAATAATCATTTATTTTGAGATGAATAAGGGAGGAATGTCTTCTAACCATAGTCCAATTTTCACCAAACTGATTAAAGACACTATGTGAATTAAGTTGCTAGAAACTTTCTCAAAGTGCCTATTGTGCCTGTGTAAACTGGCCCTCACTCTCTTTCCATTAACATTTTAACTAAAAGTTATGATCTGTTCTTCCTTAGCTTTCTCTTCCCTTTCTGTAAATTCCAACCTACTTTCTACTTTCAGTTTGTGACAAAAAGAATGTTTATTAAAAAGCCAAGTAAAAACTATGATATTCATGAATTGCTTTTAATATCTGCAACTTTGCATAAAGAACTAATCAAGAATTCCTGGAATCACGTTGGAAATTCTATGTTGTTTCACGTCTGTGGCAAGAATTTCTTTGATGAATTTAGCCTTTATGGAAAAAACATATAAACTACATATGAAAAGAGATGGCAGAATATTTATTGGATGTGCTTAATCAGATATTTAATAATCATCAGTTCAGTCAAAGAGTCGTGTCTGACTCCTTGCAATCCCATGGACTGCAGCACACCAGGCCTCCCTGCCCATCACCAAACCCTGGAGTTTACTCAAACTCATATCCATTGAGTCAATGATGCCATCCAACCATTTCATCTTTGGTCATTCCCTCTCCTCCCACCTTCAGTCTTTTCCAGCATCAGGGTCTTTTCAAATGAGTCAGTTCTTTGCATCAGCTTCGGTTTTCTAATCTCAAAGTCGAAGTCGTAGTCAGGAAGGTTACTTATAAGTCCTGACTTAAGAAATTCTACCTGACGAACCTAGAAGAAGGTCAGGTTCCCTCTGAGTTCTCAGAAGAGGTTGTGGTGTCAAGTTTGCGTAGTTAAGAATCAACGAGTTGAGAGAAATATCAGGTTTAGACTAATCCATACATGACTACTGGAAAAATCATAGCTTTGACTAGATGGACCTTTGTTGGTAAAGTAATGTCTCTGCTTTTTCTTTTTTATGTATTTTCTACTTTTTAATATTCTGTCTGGGTTGGACATAGCTTTTCTTCCAAGGAGCAAGCGTCTTTTAATTAAATGGCTGTTGTCACCATTTAAAGTGATTTTAGAGCCCAAGAAAATAAAGTCTGTCATTATTTCCACTGTTTCCCCATTTATTTGCCATGAAGTGATGGGACAGGATGCCATGATCTTAGTTTTCTGAATGTTGAGCTTTAAGCCAACTTTTTCACTCTCCTCTCTCAATTTCATCAAGAGGCTCTTTAGTTCTTCACTTTCTGTCATAAGGGTGGTGTCATCTGCATATCTGAGGTTATCAAAATTTCTCCTGGCAATCTTGATTCCAGCTGTGCTTCATCCGACCCAGCATTTCTCATGATATACTCTGCATAAAAGTTCAATACGCAGGGTGACAATACACAGCCTTGACGTACTCATTCCCTATTTGGAACCAGTCTGTTTTTCCATGTTCAATTCTAACTGTTGCTTCCTGACCTGTATACAGATTTATCAGGAGGCAGGTGGTCTGGTATTTGCATCATTTTCAGAATTTTCCAGTTTGTTTTGGTCCACACAGTCAAAGGCTTTGGTAAGGTCAATAAAGCTGAAGTAGATATTTTTCTGGAAGTCTCTTGCTTTTTTGATGATTCAACAGATGTCGGCAATTTATCTCTGGTTCCTTTTCATTTTCTGAATCCAGCATGAACATCACGAAGTTTACGGCTAACACACTACTGAAGTCTGGCTTGGAGAACTTTGAGCATTGCTTTGCTAGTGTGTGAGATGAGTACAATTTTGCGGTGGTTTGAGCATTTTTTGGCACTGCGTTTCTTTGGGATTGCAATGAAAACTGACATTTTCTAGTCTTGTGGCCACTATTGAGTTTTCCAAATTTGCTGACATATTGAGTGTAGCACTTTCACAACATCATTGTTTAGGATTTAAAATAGTTCAATTGGGATTTTATCATTTCTACTAGCTTTGTTTGGTGACATTGTACAGGAGAGAGGGATCAAGATGATCCTCATGGAAAAAAGAAATGCAAAAAAGCAAAATGGCTGTCTGGGGAGGCCTTACAAATAGCTGTGAAAACAAGAGAAGTGAAAAGCAAAGGAGAAAAGGAAAGAAATAAGCATCTGAATGCAGAGTTCCAAAGAATAGCAAAAAGAGATAAGAAAGCCTTCTTCAGTGATCAATGCAAAGAAATAGAGGAAAACAACAGAATGGGAAAGACCAGAGATCTCTCCAAGAAAATTAGAGATACCAAGGGAATATTTCATGTGAAGATGGGCTCGATAAAGGATAGAAATGGTATGGACCTAACAGAAGCAGAAGATATTAAGAAGAGGTGGCAAAAATACAAAGAAGAACTGTACAAAAAAACTTCATGACCCAGATAATCATGATGGTGTGATCTCTCACCTAGAGCCAGACATCCTGGAATGTGAAGTCAAGTGGGCCTTAGAAAGCATCACTAAGAACAAAGCTAGTGAAGGTGATGGAATTCCAGTTGAGCTATTTCAAATCCTGGAAGATGATGCTGAGAAAGTGCTGCACTCAATATGCCAGCAAACTTGGAAAACTCAGCAGTGGCCACAGGACAGGAAAAGGTCAGTTTTCATTCCAATCCCAAAGAAAGGCAATGCCAGACAATGCTCAAACTACCTCACAATTGCACTTATCCAGTAAAACATCTATTTCTGCTTTATTGACTATGCCAAGCCTTTGACGGTGTGGATCAAAATAAACTGTGGAAAATTCTGAAAGAGTTGGGAATACCAGACCACCTGACCTGCCTCTTGAGAAGTCTATATGCAGGTCAGGAAGCAATAGTTAGAAGTGGACATGGAACAACCGACTGGTTCCAAATAGGGAGATGAGTACGTCAAGGTTGTATATTGTCACCCTGCTTATTTAACTTATATGCAGAGTACATCATGAGAAACTCTGGACTGGAAGAAACACAAGTTGGAATCAAGATTGCCAGGAGAAATATCAATAACCTCAGATATGCAGATGACATCTCCCTTATGTGGCAGAAAGTGAAGAGGAACTAAAAAGCCTCTTGATGAAAGTGAAAGAGGAGAGTGAAAAAGTTGGCTTAAAGCTCAACGTTTAGAAAAAGAAGGTCATGGCATCTGGTCCCATCACTTCATGGGAAATAGATGGGGAAACAGTGGAAACTGTCAGACAGTGGAAACTGTCAGACTTTATTTTTGGGGCCTCCAAAATCACTGCAGATGGTGATTGCAGTCATGAAATTAAAAGACACTTGCTCCTTGGAAGGAAAGTTCTGACCAACCTAGACAGCATATTAAAAAGCAGAGATAGATATTACTTTGCCAACAAAGGTCCATCTACTCAAGCCTATGGTTTTTCCAGTGGTCATGTATAGGTGTGAGAGTTGGACTATAAAGAAAGCTGAGCACCAAAGAATTGATGCTTTTGAACTGTGGTGTTGGAGAAGACTCTTGAGAGTCCCTTGGACTCCAAGGAGGTCCAACCAGTCCATCTTAAAGGAGACCAGTCCTGAGTGTTCATGGGAAGGACTCATGCTGAGGCCGAAACTCCAATACTTTGGCCACCTCATGTGAAGAGTTGACTCATTGGAAAAGACCCTGATGCTTGGAGGGATCGGGGGCAGGAGAAGAAGGGGCCGACAGCGGATGAGATGTCTGGATGGCATCACCGTCTCGATGGACATGAGTTTGAGTGAACTCCGGGAGTTGGTGATGGACAGGGAGGCCTGGTGTGCTGTTATTCATGTGGTCACAAAAAGCTGGACATGACTGAGCGACTGAACTGAACTGAAAGGAAATAAATACTGACTATTCATTAGAAGAACTGTTGCTAAAGCTCTAATACTTTGGCCACCTAATGTGAAGAGTTGACTCATTGGAAAAAACCCTGATGCTAGGAAAGACTGAAGGCAAAAGGAGAAGTGGTTGGTAGAGAATGAGATGATTAGATAGTATCATGGACTCAGTGAACATGAATTTGAGCAAATCACAGAGATAATAGAGGACACAGCAGCCTGGCATGCTACAGTTCATGGCTACGCAAAGAGACGTGAGTTAGTGACCAAATACACTTACAACAATGCTGCTAAAAGCTTTAGACAAAGAGCCAATCTAACACAGAATTTTAAAATAAGAACAAAATTAACATAGAATTTAACAGCATGAGGAAATCATCAACACCTGAACCATTCTTTCTCATCAGAGCAGAAATTATATCTATCTGCCCATGAGAACTAATATTTTTTGAATGTTGCATGTCATTGTAACATCAGATCTGGAATGAACCCTAGAATATCATGGATTTTTTAAACAAATTCACTATTGCTACTGGTTTTGCTAAAACCAGTAAGATTTTTTAATGACTTTTTTTTTAGAACAATTTTAGGTTCACATCAGAATTGAGAGGATGGTACAGAGATATTTTAGGTTACTCCTATCTCCACATATGCATAGCCTGTCCTATTATCAATATCCCCAAACAAAGTTGCTCATTTGTAACAGTTTAAAAATTTATATTAACACTTGTTTATCACCCAAACTCCATAGTTTATATTATGATTCATTCTTGATATTATATATTTTAGGGGTTTGGGTGAATTTATAATAAGATATACCCATCATTGTAGTATCAAACATAATATTTTGACTTCCTTATAAATTCTCTGTGCTCTGCCTATTCACCCCTGCCTTCAAATTAACCTCTTGAGAACCACTATTCTTTTTTTTTTATTCTCCCTGTAGTTTACCCTTTACAGATTATTGTATAGATGGAATCATATAGTATGTACATTTTCAGATTTTTTTTCACTTAGTAATATGCATGTTCACTAACTGTCTTTTTGTGACTTGATAATCTGTTTCTTTTAGCATTAAATATGACTGCAAGGAGATCCAACCAGCCCATTCTAAAGGAGATCGGTCCTGGGTGTTCTTTGAAAGGAATAATGCTAAAGCGGAAACTCCAATACTTTGGCCACCTCGTGCAAAGAGTTGACTCATCGGAAAAGACTTTGATGCTGGGAGGGGTTGGGGGCAGGAGGAGAAGGGGATGACAGAGGATGAGATGGCTGGATGGCATCACCAACTCAATGGACATGAGTTTGAGTGAACTCCGGGAGATGGTGATGGACACGGAGGCCTGGTGTGCTGCAATTCATGGGGTTGCAAAGAGTTGGACATGACTGAGTGACTGAACTGAACTGAACTGAATTGACTCTTCCATTGTCTGAATGTACCCACAGTTCATTTATTCATTAACCTTCTGAAAGATAAAAGCAGTGATGAGAGGGGACATCCATGCTTTGTTCCTGATCAATAGTGGAAAAACTTGTGGTTTCTCCCCATGAGGGATGATGCTAGAAGTAGGTTTCTTTGTAGATATTCATTATCAAGTAGAGAAAGTTCCCCTCTATTCCTATTTTATTGAGTTTTTAAATTCATAAATTGTGTTGGATTATAATGCTTTTTTCTTCACCTACTGATATAATAATTTGATTTTTCTTAGTCTATTGATATAATGATTATATTTATTGACTTTCAAATGTTAATCAACTTTGCATATCTGAAATAAATTCTACTTGATTATGGTGTATAATTATCTTCATATACTATTAGATCAATTTGATAATATTTTGTTGAGGATTTTTGCATTTATGTTCATGAGAGGCATTTGTCTGTAATGTATTGTCTGAGTATTAGGGTCAGGCTGGGCTCATAAAATGGGTTAGGATATAACTCCTCAGCTTCTACATTCTACATTTAGATAAGTGATATAACTTCTTCTTAAAGTCCTTGTTACTATTCTTCTCTTATTATCTTTTAAAGTTCATAGAATCTGTAGAGATGTCTTCTCTTTTATTTTTCATATTATTCATTTATGTTCTCTCCCTTTTTTCTTAGTCTGACCAAACACTTATCCATGTTAGTGATGCTTTCAAAGAACCAGCTTTGATTTCATTGATTTTCACTATTCGCTTCCTGTTTTCAATTCACTGATTTATATTCAGATTTTTCTTTTCTTTCACTTACTTTGGATTTAATTTGCTCTTGTTTTTCTAATTCTCTAGGGTTAAAGCTTAGATTATTGAGTTTAGAACTTTCTTTTTTCTAATAAATATATTCAATGCTATAACTTTCCAGTGAATCACTGTTTTAGATGCATTCCACAAATTCTGAAAGGTTGTGTTTTTTTTCATTTAGTTCAAAATACATTTATCTTGAAAGTTCTTCTTTGACCTATGTGTTATTTAGAAGTATGTTGTTTAATTTACATGTATTTGGGGGTTTTCCAGTTATATTTCTGTTGTCAATTTCTAGTTTAATTCCATTGTGGTCTTAGAGCAGCCATTGCATAACTTATATTATTTTAAATTTGTTAAGGTATGTTTTATGTCCCATAATGTGATCTGTCTTGGTTAGTGTTCTTTATAAACCTTACAAGAAAGTTTATTCTGCTGTTGAACAAAGCATTATGTGTATATTCACTTCATTGAGTTGATTGATAATGTGATTGAATTCAGCTATGTCATTTCTAACTTTCTACTATTTGGATCCATATATTCCTGAAAGGTATTGAAATCTCCAAATACAATGGTGGATACTTCTATTTCTCCTCTCAGTTCTATCAGATTTCACCTTATGCATTTTGATGCTCTCTTATTAAATACATACACATTAAAAATTTCATGGTTTTAAAAAACAGAAAAAAAAGAATTGTCATGTTTTTTGGAGGACTGACCCTTTTATCATTACATAACACCCCTCTTTATCCCTGATAGCTTTTATTTTTTTCCCTCAAACTTTAAACTTTTATTTTGTATTGGGGTACAGCCAATGAACAAAACTGTGATAGTTTCAGGTGAACAGCTAGGGACTCAGCTGTACATACCCATTCTCCCCTGAGACCCCCTCTCATCCAGGCTGGCATATAACACTGAGCAGAGTCCCATGTGCTTGACAATACGTCTTTGTTGGTTATCCATTTTAAATATAACTGTATGTACATGACCTTCCCAAAGTCCTTAACTATCCCTTCAACCTGGCAAACACAAGTTCATTTTCTAAGTCTGTGAGTCTCTTTCTGTTTGTATGTAAGTTCATTCATATCATTTCTTTTTAGATCCACTGATTTGAAGTCAATACTGTCTGAAATTAAAGTTGCCACTCCTGATTTTTTTTTAATTAGTAAATCATAGTATATATGTTTCAATCATTTATCTTTTAATATACATGTGTCCTTACATTTAAAAAGGGTCCTTTGTAGACAACAAATGCTTAGATCTGTTTTTTGAGATACTCTATCAATCTCTGTCTTTTCACTGGTGCATTTAGAGATCTCTTCAAGAAAATTAGAGATACCAAGGGAAATTTCAGCAAAGATGGGCACAATAAAGGACAGAAAGTGTATGGACCTAAGAGAAGCAGAAGATATTAAGAAGAGGTGGCAAGAATACACAGAAGAATTATACAAAACAGATCTTCATGACCCAGATACCCACGATGCTATGATCACTCACCTAGAATCAGACATCCTGGAGTGTGAAGTCAAGTGGGCCATAGGAAGCATCACTATGAACAAATCTAGTGCAGGTGATGGAATTCCAGTTGAGCTGTTTCAAATCTTAAAAGATGATGCTATGAAAGTGCTGCATTCAACATGCCAGCAAATTTGGAAAACCAGCAGTGGCCGCAGGACTGGAAAATGTCAGTTTTCACTCCAGTCCCAAAGAAAGGCAATGCCAAAGAATGCTCAGACTACCACACAATTGCACTCATCTCACATGCCAGCAAAGTAATGCTCAAAATACTTTAAGCTGGGCTTCAACAATATGTGAACTGAGAACTTCCAGATGTTCAAGCTGGATTTAGAAAAGGCAGAGGAAAAAGAGATCAAATTGCCAACATCTTTTGGATCATCAAAAAAGCAACAGAATTCCAAAAAAACATCTGCTACACTTTATTGACTATTCCAAAGCCTTTGACTTCATGGATCACAACAAACTGTGGAAAATTCTGAAAGAGTTGGGAATACCAGACCACCTGACCTGCCTCTTGAGAAATCTGTATGCAGGTCAGGAAACAACAGTTAGAACTGGACATGGATGGACTGATTCCAAGTTGGGAAAGGAGTACATCAAGACTGTATATTGTCACCCTGATTATTTAGTTTATATGCAGAGCATATCGTGGAAATGCCAGGTTGATTGAAGCACAAGCTGGAATCAAGTTTGCCGGGAGAAATATCAATAATCTCAGATATATAGATGACACCACCCTTAAGGCAGAAAGCAAAGAGGAACTGAAGAGCCTCTTCATGAAAGTGAAAGAAGACAGTGAAAAAGCTGACTTAAAACTCATCATTCAGAAAACTAAAACCATGGCATCCGGTCCCATCACTTCATGGCAAATAGATGGGGAAACAATGGAAACAGTGGCAGACTTTATCTTTTGGTTTCCAAATCATTGCAGATGGTGACTGCAGCCATGAAATCAAAAGATGCTTGGTTCTCAGAAGAAAAGCTTTCATCAACCTAGATAGCATATTAAAAAGCAGAGACATTACTTTGCCAACAAAGGTCAGTCTAGTCAAAGCTATGATTTTTTCTAGTAGTCATGTATGGATGTGAGAGTTGGACTATAAAGAAAGCTGATCATTGAAGAATTGATGCTTTTGAACTGTGGTGTTGGAGAAGACTCTTGAGAGTCCCTTGGACAGCAAAGAGATCCAACGAGTCCATCCTAAATGAAATTGGTCCTGAATATTGGAGAAGGAAATGGCAACCCACTCCAATACTCTTGCCTAGAAAATCCTATGGACGGAGGAGCCTGGTGCAGGCTACTGTCCATGGGGTCGCAAAGAGTCGGACATAACTGAACGATTTCACTTATTCATTGGAAGGACTGATGCTAAACCTGAAATTCCATATTTTGGCACCTGGGGTGAAGAACTGACTCATTTGAAAAGACCCTATGCTGGGAAAGACTGAAGGTGGGAGAAGGGGATGCTGTGGATGAGATGGCTCCAGGAGTTGGTGATGAACAGGGATCCTAGAAAATCCTATGGACGGAGGAGCCTGGTGCAGGCTACTGTCCATGGGGTCGCAAAGAGTCGGACATAACTGAACGATTTCACTTATTCATTGGAAGGACTGATGCTAAACCTGAAATTCCATATTTTGGCACCTGGGGTGAAGAACTGACTCATTTGAAAAGACCCTATGCTGGGAAAGACTGAAGGTGGGAGAAGGGGATGAGAGGATGAGATAGTTGGATGGCATCACTGACTCAATGGACATGAGCTTGAGTAAACTCTTGGAATTGGTGATGGACGGGGAGGCCTGGTGTGCTGCAATTCATGTGGTCGCAGAGTTGGACATGACTGAGCGACTGAACTGAATTGATGTTCTATTTTTTTGCCGTTTTTTTCAGATGAGAAAATTAAGGAACAAGGTAAAATCAGAACTTGAATACCTGTTCAAATAATGTACTGTGCTTTTTCAAATAAATCATTAACTGTACTGATTAATTCCCATTTCTATTGATATTGACTTCTTATATTTCCTTCTGCTTATCAAGTTTCCACACATCATTTTAAAAATTTCTGGAGCATCTGTTGTAGTGAACTTCCTCACTTATCACTGGTAAGGGTGATAAATGAGAAGTTAACACCTCCATGCTCTTTTGAGCATCAGTAGATCATATCAACTCTCAGACCATATTGCTTGTCCAATGCAACTACAAGTACTCACAGTCCCTCCCTTTCTGTTTCAATTCCATAGTCTCTGAACTGTCTTTAAGAGAAATATGCTCCACCAATATGTCTGTGTCCTGCTGAATCTACTTTAATCAGGAATGATTCTGTGTAGAACGCATATAGTCATCCCTCTGTATCTGTGGATTTCATACATGTGGAAATGGGGAGTCCAACTGTGGGACACAAACATTCATGAATTTAACTACTTTTGAAGGATCTTGGACCAATCCTCCATGGATACTGAATGATGACTGTAATACCCTCCCTTTTTTTTTAATAGCAAGTGAATTCTTTTTTAAATTTTTGAATATTTAAAAAATTTGATGTAAAAAAGTAGAGAAAAATGAGTTAGGCCTAGTGTAAAGATCACTAAATACAACAGGAAGCACAATCTCAATCTCATTGTTAATTTTTGCCAAAAACTTCTAAATCTTTGAAAAATATCAAAAATTTCAAATTTAATAAAATTTTATTTTTGTTTACCTGATAAATATTCAGTTCAGTTCAGAAGCTCAGTCATGTCTGACTCTTTGCAACCCCATGAATCACATCATGTCAAGCATCCCTGTCCATCACCAACTCCTGGAGTTCACTCAATCTCATGTCCATCAAGTCGATAATGCTATCCAGACAACTCATCCTCGGTCGCCCCTTCTCCTCCTGCCCCCAATCCCTGCCAGCATCAGAGTCATTTGCAATAAGTCAACTCTTCACATGAGGTGGCCAAATTATTGGAGTATCAGCCTCAGCATCAGTCCTTCCAAAGAACACCCAGGACTGATCTCCTTTAGAATGGACTGGTTGGATCTCCTTGCAGTCCAAGGGACTCTCAAGAGCCTTCTCCAACACCACAGTTCAAAGCATTCCTCAATTCTCAGCTTTCTTCACAGTTCAC
The DNA here is from genome assembly GCA_006410675.1 of Oreotragus oreotragus. NCBI lineage: Eukaryota > Metazoa > Chordata > Mammalia > Artiodactyla > Bovidae > Oreotragus > Oreotragus oreotragus. Next base: position 13,481 of record SJYX01015707.1, read on the forward strand.
TCTAACATCCATACATGACTATTGGAAAAACCACAGCCTTGACGAAACGGACTTTTGTTGGCAAAGTAATGTCTCCGCTTTTCGATACACTATCTAGGTTGGTCAAAACTTTCCTTCCAAGGAGTAAACGTCTTTTAATTTCATGGTTGCAGTCACCATCTGCAGTGATTTTGAAGCCCCCCAAAATAAAGTCTGACACTATTTCCACTGTTTCCCATTCTATTTCCCATGAAGTGATGGGATCAGATGCCTTGATCTTAGTTTTCTGAATGTTGAGCTTTCAGCCAACTTTTTCACTCTCCTCTTTCACTTTCATCAAGAGGCTATTTAGTTCCTCTTCACTTTCTGCCATAAGGGTGGTGTCTTCTGCATATCTGAGGTTATTGGTATTTCTCTTGGTAACCTTGATTCCAGCTTGTGCTTCTTCCAGCCCAGCGTTTCTCATGATGTACTCTGCATAGAAGTTAAATAAGCAGGGTGACAATATACAGCCTTGACGTACTCCTTTTCCTATTTGGAACCAGTCTGTTGTTCCATGTCCAGTTCTAACTGTTGCTTCCTGACCTGCATACATACAGGTTTCTCAAGAGGCAGGTCAGGTGGTCTGGTATTCCCATCTCNTAAACGGACTTTTGTTGGCAAAGTAATGTCTCCGCTTTTCGATACACTATCTAGGTTGGTCAAAACTTTCCTTCCAAGGAGTAAACGTCTTTTAATTTCATGGTTGCAGTCACCATCTGCAGTGATTTTGAAGCCCCCCAAAATAAAGTCTGACACTATTTCCACTGTTTCCCATTCTATTTCCCATGAAGTGATGGGATCAGATGCCTTGATCTTAGTTTTCTGAATGTTGAGCTTTCAGCCAACTTTTTCACTCTCCTCTTTCACTTTCATCAAGAGGCTATTTAGTTCCTCTTCACTTTCTGCCATAAGGGTGGTGTCTTCTGCATATCTGAGGTTATTGGTATTTCTCTTGGTAACCTTGATTCCAGCTTGTGCTTCTTCCAGCCCAGCGTTTCTCATGATGTACTCTGCATAGAAGTTAAATAAGCAGGGTGACAATATACAGCCTTGAGTTACTCCTTTTCCTATTTGGAACCAGTCTGTTGTTCCATGCCAAGTTCTAATTGTTGATTCCTGATCTCAAGAGGCAGGTTAGGTGGTCTGGTATTTCCATCTCTTTCAGAATTTTCCACAGTTTATTGTGATCCACACAGTTAAAGGCTTTGGCATAGTCAATAAAGCAGAAATAGATGTTTTCTCTGGAACTCTCTTCCTTTTCCAATGATCCAGAGGATGTTGGCAATTTGATCTCTGGTTCCTCTGCCTTTTCTAAAACCAGCTTGAACATCTGGAAGTCCACGTTCATGTATTGCTAAAGCCTGGCTTGGAGAATTTTGAGCATTACTTTACTAGTGTGTGAGATGAGTGCTATTGTGCAGTAGTTTGAGCATTCTTTTGCATTGCCTTTCTTTGGGATGGGAATGAAAACTGATGCTTTCCAGCCCTGTGGCCACTGCTGAGTTTTCCAAATGTGTTGGCATATTGAGTGCAGCACTTTCACAGCATCGTCTTCCAGGATTTGAAATAGCTCAACTGGAATTCCATCACCTCCACTAGCTTTGTTCATAGTGATGCTTTCTAAGGCCCACTTGACTTCACATTCCAAGATGTCTGGCTCTAGGTGAGTGATCACACCATTGTAATTATCTGGGTTGTGAAAACCTTTTTTATACAGTTCTTCTGTGTATTCCTGCCACCTCTTCTTAATATCTTCTGCTTCTGTTAGGTCCATACACTTTCTGTCCTTTATCAAGCCCATCTTTGCATTGTATGTTCCCTTGGTATCTCTAATTTTCTTGAAGAGATCTCTAGTCTTTCCCATTCGGTAGTTTTCCTCTATTTCTTTGCATTGATCACTGGGGAAGGCTTTCTTGTCTCTCCTTGCTATCTTTGGAACTCTGCATTCAGATGTTTATATCTTTCCTTTTCACTTCTCTTCTTTTCAGTTATTTGTAAGGCCTCCCCAGACAGCCATTTTGCTTTTTTGCATTTTTTTTTTTTTCCCATGGGATGGTCTTGATCCCTGTCCCTTATATAATGTCAGGATCCTCTGTCCATAGTTCATCAGGCACTCTATCTATCAGATATAGTCCCTAAAGTTATTTCTCACTTCCACTTTATAATCATAAGGGATTTGATTTAGGTCATACCTGAATGATCTAATGGTTTTCTCCACTTTCTTCAATTTAAGTCTGAATTTGGCCATAAGGAGTTCATGATCTGAGCCACGGTCAGCTCCTGGTCTTGTTTTTGTTGACTGTATAGAGCTTCTCCATCTTTGGCTGCAAAGAATATAACCAATCTGATTTCTGTGTTGACCATCTGGTGATGTCCATGTGTAGAGTCTTCTCTTGTGTTGTGGGAAGAGGGTGTTTGCTATGACCAGTGTGTTCTCTTGGCAAAACTCTATTAGCCTTTGCCCTGCTTCATTCTGTATTCCAAGGCCAAATTTGCCTGTTGGGCTTCCCTCATGGTTCAGCCAGTAAAGAATCTCTCTGCAATGCGGGAGACCTGGGTTTGATCCCTGGGTTGGGAAGATCCCCCAGAGAAGGGAATGGATACCCCCTCCAGTATTCTGCCTAGAGAATTCCATGGACTGTATAGTCCATTGCGTTGCAAAGAGTCAGACACAACTGATACATATTAGCCAGGCTTAATGAAGAATTAAGAGTTAAGAACAATTAAGGCATAATCCCAGATGAGAGAGAATTCTACTAATTAATGTAATAAATGAACACATGTCATGTGCCAGTTTTATGTTTATTCTTCACATGTATTTGTGAACTTTGCTTGAATTAAGACTTTCAGTTTTGTCTGACTATGGGATATTGAGTAAAAGCATTTAACTCCTCTAGGCCTTGGCTTTCTCACCTCTAATAAAAAGTAGGTAGAACAGAAATGATCTTCACAACTCTCTACTTTGTAGTCATAAATATTGTGATAAAACCCAGAAAATGAGTTGAGAGAAAAAGATAGCTGAGCAATATCACATTAAAATAAAATAGCCCATATTCCAATTAAAACATTAGAAAATAAAAATTAATGCCAAATATACCATTTCTTCAAGTGTGTGATTAATAAAAAATAGTTACTTAAGTGTCTTCTTCTTTCAAACCCAGGATAAACGGTTATCATATAAGTCTGATGGCCACTCCTTTCCACACAACTCAACTCCTGAATTGGGCGTGTTTTTTGTTTATTTGTTTGTATATTAAATTGAATTTCCTTTAAGGAGAAGAGGTGTTGTTTAGATTTTTCTACTCTCCATAATGTCAAGCCTTCTCTACTTATTTTACTAACCTATGTGGTCATGCCATTATTGGGTATGTGAAAGTGATAAAACTAATGAATTGCTGGTTAGATATTAGCAGAATTTTAATTTTATTGACAGAATAAACATTGAAGAAGCTCTTTAAATAAAATGATAGCATTGTTTTCTCTGTAGTATTTCAAATCAGAATAGATTCTAAAGGGAAAAAAAATGTTTCCAGAATAATATATATATATAGAATATGTAGAATGCATACAGTCANGGGAGTGGGTGGCCTATCCTTTCTCCAGGGGAGCTTCCTGATCCAGGAATTGAACTGAGTCTCCTGCATTGCAGGTGGATTCTTAACTAGCTGATCTACCAGGGAAACATAGGTGTTGTAACTAAGGGTATTTCAAAACAAAGTGTTGAAAATACCACATGGTTTCTTCTTGCTGCTTATAGTCTGTCTCTTATACACATCTAGATGTGTATAAGAGACAGATATATATATATATATATATATACACTTTAAAGCTTTTTGGCTTAAGATTTCTATAGTGAACATGATTCTCTTTTATATAAATTATCAAAATATGTCTCATGCGTAATTTCAAAACTTTCCACCTTACTTGAGTTACAACCCAACAAATGATTATGGTGAAGGTGAAGACAGTTATGTGATATTCTGTATAAATTTAAAAAGACATGTTTAAACAGGAAGCATTGAGTCCACTGTAATTGTAATGTTAATGTTAACAAATATGATATTTGATGTTATAAGATATAAATGTATGTTCCATTTATTCAGTTTCATGAACTGCACTTGAAAGTATTTTTCATTATATTGTTTCTTTATTTTGAAGTGGTTTGTGACCCACATGAAGTGATTATTGTCATGTCAAATATCTAGATTGCTAAATATTGGAAACTGAAACTTCATATGAGAAGAGCAGTCCCTGAACACCTTCATTATTCACACTGGAATCAATGACATATTATTTAGTTATTGCAGTTTGTAAAACCATCAGGTTTGTTCTGCTTTGAACAAAGAAATCCATTTTTTTCTTCCTAGCTTCTCCCTTGCTACAACAGAGTTTTTGTTAAGATCACATCAACACATCCTTTATAAATTCATTACAAAAATGAAAATAGTCCCAGCTAAAGATTCAGAAGGGGGCCTACAAAAGGAGTAGTATTTACAGATGGTTTGGAGGGAAATAAGCCAGAATAGTGAATTGTCAGCAGAGATCACTGATGATTTCTTTAGCTGTGAGAGAATAGGACCCATCCGGGTTTTGTACAAATCTTGTCAGTGATATTTACAATGTTCACTTTTATTTGGAACTCAAAAAATAAATTACACAGAAAGACAGCACAAAGTGGTTTTGGTTGATGATATTTCTTTAGACTTATTATAACTCTAAGTTTGATATCCTATATATAAAAGAAAAATTTCCTGTGAGCCATATGATGGTAACAATATTCAAAACACAGGGTGGAGAAAGTAAGCATATGAACTCACAAAGCATGTCCTTGACCAATATAGTGTGTTTTTACTATGTATTTTTATTTTTAGCAAAAATGCCACAATAAAGAATGGGTAACTTTTTTGGAAAAAAAGTGTCAGCAACTCTCAATTACATAGTATTTACCAATATGGATGTAATTACAATTGTATCTGCTTGATTGAAGTGTGCGCCAAAGTAAAATACATAAGGTTATCCTCCTTATCCAAAACAGAGCATTCCTATGAAACCTTTTGTAGGTTGACATGGCATAAGGCAAAGAAGCAACTACCTTAGGGCACATCTTGCTAAGGGATGCACAAAAGAAACCAAGATAAAGCTCAGATGCTTACAGACACAGTTGTAAGCTGTGGTGTCTTGATCACTGAGATGCTAAGTGTAGTTCCTGGGGAAGGAGCTTGGTGGTGCTACTCTAGCTGCATGTTGCCTCTATAACAGCTCACAAAAATATAAACACTGGACACAATTTTCACTCTTTGCCTTTGTGCATAAAAGGGAAAATCCTTTTTGGATTTCCTTTGATTAGAAAAAAACAAATACTGATATAGGTCTTTCATAAACACTTAGTGGAATGAAACAAACTTCAGAAAAGCAAGGGATATATGTATCTATCTTTGCTCAACTTGCAAAACTATTTGAAGTAATATATAGATAGCTGTCATGTTAAAAAATCTTTAAATATTTTTAAAATGGTTAGAAAATACATATAAAATCATTTTCCACAATTTAGGGGGAGGTTCATATCTCTAGCAAATACCAAAGTCTGAAAACCAGGTCATTTTATCACTTTTGCTTATTCTTCACATTTTTAACACATATCTCAGGGTATACTTGCTCTTTATTTTTACCTTAGTAAAGTATACTTTCCATGGAGTCTTAATCTTAAATTANTTTAGGGGGAGGTTCATATCTCTAGCAAATACCAAAGTCTGAAAACCAGGTCATTTTATCACTTTTGCTTATTCTTCACATTTTTAACACATATCTCAGGGTATACTTGCTCTTTATTTTTACCTTAGTAAAGTATACTTTCCATGGAGTCTTAATCTTAAATTATTTATTAGCCTATTTTCAGTTCAGTTCAGTTGCTCAGTTGTGTACAACTCTTTGTGACCCTATGGACTGCAGCACTCCAGGCCTCCTGGTCCGTCGTCAACTCCCAGAGTTTGCTCAAACTCATGTCCATCAAGTGGGTGATGCCATCCAGCCATCTCATCCTCTGTCATCACCATCTCCTCCTGCCTTCAATCTTTCCTAGCATCAGGGTCTTTTCTAATGAGTCAGTTCTCCACAACAGGTGGCCAAAGTATTAAAGTTTCAGCTTCAGCCTCAGTCCTTCCAGTGAATATTCAGAACTGATTTCCTTTAGGACTGGTTGGATCTCCTTGCTGCCCATGGGACTCTCAAGGGTTTTCTTCAAAAGCACAGTTCAAACGAATCAATTCTTGGGTGCTCATTTTTCTTTATAGTCCAACTCTCACATCCATAAATGACTATTTGAAAAAATCATAGCTTTGACTAGACAGACTTTTGTTGGCAAAGTAATGTCTCTGCTTTTTAATATGCTGTCTCAATGACAAATATTCAGTTTTCAGATTATTATTTAACATAATGCTTTAAAGAATATCTTAAAAGATATGTTTTTGTTGTTCAGTTGCTAAGTTGTGCCCAACTCTTTGTGACCCCATGGACTGCAGCATGCCAGGATTCCCTGTCCTTCACTATCTACCGCAGTTTGCTCAAATCTCATGTCTATTAAGTCAGTAATGTCATCCAACCTTCTCATCCTCTGTCGACCCCTTTTCCTCCTGCCCTCAATATTTCCAAGCATCAGGGTACATCTGTACAAATAAAGTGGTTTCGTTGATGGCTCTGCTAAGACATGCAGCTTTCACTGCATAAAAATATCCAATTGGCTAATAGTGGCTTGTGAGCTCTGAGAGATTTGGATAATTCTTTCTCTGCTATTGTAAATATGGAAGGAAGACAAGCAAGACTACAGAAGATTCAATGTCTCCCTTGAGAATATTTAAATTCTCTACTGTACTGCTGTCACCCGGTGAGATAAGATTTAGTTATGATTCATCATTCAAGCAATTTAATTTATTACATTGGTGATATCATAGCAAAAGCCAAAGGATTTGTGAGAACTGCTCTAGGACGTATTACTAGGTGGGGTTGGTTTATTNATATGGAAGGAAGACAAGCAAGACTACAGAAGATTCAATGTCTCCCTTGAGAATATTTAAATTCTCTACTGTACTGCTGTCACCCGGTGAGATAAGATTTAGTTATGATTCATCATTCAAGCAATTTAATTTATTACATTGGTGATATCATAGCAAAAGCCAAAGGATTTGTGAGAACTGCTCTAGGACGTATTACTAGGTGGGGTTGGTTTATTTGGTCAGATAATATATAGGGTCAGCCTAATCAGTTAAATTCTTGGATGTAACTTGAGCTAAAGAGCCAAGAGACATTCCACAGACAGCACAGGATAAATGTTTGTCTTTGCTAAATCCTACCAATAAGAAAGATGTGCAATGCCTTAGGAGGTTATCTGATTTTGAAGGACACATGTGCCTCACTTGGGTTTTTTGTTAGCTATTATAGATAAAGTGACCAAAATAAATATGAATTTAAATGAAAACCAGTATAAAAAATTCTTGCTGAAGGCTGTAGCTCAAGAGGTACTATTAAGAATATATAGTTTCCATAAAAACAAATAATGTGAAGCATTTTTTTTCTACAGTAATTCACCATTTACATATCTTCTTTGATGAAAGGTTGTTCCATATCCTTGGCTTATTCATTGATTGGGGTTTTTCTTTCATATTATTGACTTTTGAGATCTCTTTATGCATCTGTCAAGTCTTTTATCAGATATGTGGTTTTCAAAGATTTTTCTTGCAATAGAAGGCTTCTATTTCTCAACTCCGGGGAAGGCAATGGCACCCCACCCCAGTACTCTTGCCTGGAAAATCCAATGGACGGAGTAGCCTGGTGGGCTGCAGTCCATGGGGTCGCCGACAGTCGGACAGACTGAGCGACTTCACTTTCACTTTTCTCTTTCATGCATTGGAGAAGGAAATGGCAACCCACTCCAGTATTCTTGCCTGGAGAATCCCAGGGATGGGGGAGCCTGGTGGGATGCCGTCTATGGGGTCACACAGAGTCGGACACGACTGAAGTGACTTAGCAGCAGCAGCAGCAGCATTTCTAAGCTCTTACCAGTAGTTTTTTTTTTTTTTTAAGCAAAGTTTTGCATTTGGGGAAGCCCTATTTATCAACTTTTTTATGGTTCTTAAATTCTTGATTTTGGTTTTATATATAAAAATGCATCACCAAACCCAAGGTCACACAGGTTTTCTTATAACCAGAAGTTTTATAGTTTTATGCTTTATATTCTGGTTTATAATCCATTTAAATTTAGATTTTGTGGCAGCAGTTCTGAGTTATACGTCTATTTTATTTTAATTTTTGAAAACAGATGTATAATTTTTCAAGTGTCATTTGTTGAAGGATTGTCCTTTCTGTAATAAGTTACCTTTGCGCACATGTCAGTATTAGTTGAAAATGCTTTAGAGGTCTATTTCTGAGATTTATATTCTTTTCCATTTATTTACATGCAACTATTCTCAATACCTTTCTGTCCTTTTATATAGTATGTCTTGAAATTATGCATTGTGAGCGTGCCAAATTTGTTCTTTTTTAGTATTATTTTGGTTTTTCTTGTTCATTTGCCTTTAGAGTATATTTTAAAATCAGCTCATTAACATTCACAAAAGAAACTTTTTGAGATTTTTTTTTTTCCTGGGAGGGTGAAAAGTCCATAGATTAAGTGGTTAGAGTAAATTTCCTAACAAATATTGGGTCTTCCTTTCCACAGACATGGGCTAGCTCTCCTGTTATTTAGGTATTTGTTTATTTCTTCTGTCAGTAAGAGAAAAGCAGTTTGCTGCCAATATGATGCAATCACCTGATCATTGTGCTGCAGGTAATCTTCTCTGCCTCTCTATCTGAAGTTTAGTAAGGCTGGGCTAAGGGTTTTTATTTATTTGGGCTGGTGAGTGAGATAGTGGTGATGATAGAGATATTTCATTCCCCCTGTTAGTCATAAAAAACTTGTTACTGAGAATTCAGCAGGTTTCCTGAAGACAGAGATTCTTACTAAATTATACTTGCAGCAGCACTCTTCTCATCTGTCAATGCCTTCCTTTCCCCACTTTCTCCTTCCCATTCTTGTTTTCTTAGCTATATAACATCCTGCTGAAAATGACTGAAAAATAGAGCATCTGAAATTTTATGGAGGAAAAATTCTCAAATGTGTCTGAGAAGCATCAGAAGGGTCTATGTGGCTTCTCAGAATGACTAATGACCCTTACAACATAAATATAGCCCATTCCTTCCTCTTTTCATAAGTATACTGCAAGATTCTGATAAACAAATCCTTCCATGCTTGTCTGCAAACTACCTGCTATAATTTAAATTTGAGAAAGTCCACTCCTCTTCTAACCTGAGTTAAATCTACTTAGGTAGTGTGGTCAAGAGTGGACAGTGCACATTTCAGCATTGATCATCCTGGGGTATTTCCAATGATAGGATGAAATTAATGTTCACAGAAGAACTGCTTCTGCATTCCACAAGCATAACATAATTTAGCTGATAAAGTGCTGCAGGGCTTTCAATGTTTGATGAAACAATTATCTGCTCATTTCAATCACTTATGATTATCCAGCAAATCTAAAGCAATTAGATAGATTTTTTTTACTCTCTAAAAATACAAGTATAGATATGTACATTCATACATACACATGCATGCATGCATGCACATACATGTAACATCATTTATAAAGTGTATTGTGTGCATGCATGTGTACCAGTAACTTGTTATGTAATAAATATGTTTAAAAATCAAATTATCTTTGCTTCTTGTTTTCTTTTTAGTTCTTTTTCTTAGAGGTCACTTAAACTAAATCTTAAAGGAATCCTGAACACAGTACCAAAACTCTAGAAAACAGTTCTTTAAGAAAACACAAGAGCAAGCTTTTGCATGGACTATTGATTGGATATCAATTCAAAGCATTCAATATGTATTTAGTAACATAACAACATGTTATATATTGTGACCTACACTGGATGCATGAAAGACAGTGCTTAAAATGTGTAAGCCAGAGTCTCAGATTTTAGAGTCTAATGCGTAACATAAGTGAGTAAAAATAACAGAGTCCTAAAATGTTTAGCCAAAATATTCACGTGAGCTCAGACAAGAACTGCATGATACTTTTTGTTGTTGTTCAGTTGTTAAGTTGTGTGAGACTCTTTGCAAGCCCACGGACTGTAGCCTGCCAGGCTCCTCTGTCCATGGGGTTCTCCTGGCAAGAATACTGGAATGGGTTGCTATTTCCTTTTCTAGATACCTTTTGGGGGGTAGTTAAGAAAGGAGCCAGGAAGGAAGTGTTGCACAAATGAGTTTTTGGTATCATTTGACACTAGTTCTTATTATTAAGTTATTACTATGATGATGATGAACAAGACCAGCAAAGGCACAGAATTTGTCATAAGAGGAGAGATCAGCCTTAGCAGGAGGCTAGAGGCAAGGAAAGCAACTCTGGCCATTTCGACATTTGGCAACACATGCATAAGTCATGTAAGGGGAACTGGAAGAGAAAGCTAGAACCTAGACAACACAATATTTTGTGGATTTAATTAAGCACTGTAGGCTGCTATAGACTTTCATTTAGGTGTTTGCCTGGTGTCTCAGATGGTAAAGAATTCTTTCCTAGAGAATCCCATGGACAGAGGAGCCTGGTAGGCTACAGTCCATAGGGTCAAAAAGAGTCAGACACCACTGAGCATGCACGCACCTTGCAGAGCATATAAGGTATCCAAGAGAAAGAATGTAAAGGTTGAAGGTGTGAACTCTGCTTTAATGGTTTATTATCCTAGCTTTTCAACAATCAAGTTCATATCTATAATTTATTCAACATTTGTGGTTAAGCTTCTTTTAATACTAAATTATACATTTCCTCAACGTTTTGCATTTAAGCAGATAATATGGAACTAAAATATAAGAGCTCTTGTCCTGAGGAGAATATCATTCTGCTATCACAGAAAGGCTGTTTTATCACAGAAAGGCACAGAAATGCTTATATTTGTGGTCAGTTTTAAAATAGAAATCAATGAATTTGGCACAGTTAATCCCTCTTTTACTTTCTTTTTCATTTTTCAGCATTAGAAAAAAATTACTGCTGCTTAGTACAACCTTCAGAATTGGTATCTTGATCAAATCTAGCAACATAACCTTCAGAGTTATTAGTCATTGGTATTTCTGCAAGAACGTGTCTATTGGGAAATGTTATAAGCAGGAGTTAAAAGATTATGCTCAAGAGAAGCAGAATTATTGCTAGTTTAAATTAGGAAAGATTATGAGAAATAAAGAATGAAAGTAAAGACTATATAAATGGTTTGTTACCAGCATCTTGATCACTTAATTTTAATTTTGTATGGAAATTGCCATTTTGTAAGACATTTAAAGAACAAGCTTCAGGATTAACTTCAGTTTTCACAAAGAAAATTAATAAAGGCCTGCAATAGCATACATAATATTAGAATCACACTAAGATGTTCTGAAAAGTTTCAGAAGTCATATTTGAAGGTTGGAAGAAATTAAATACAAAATGCCTAAGAATTATTTAATCTTGAATACCTACATTAAAGAGATTTAAGTGTAATTACAAAATCTTGACTAAAATGCTTTCATTATGTGGGCATATAATTTGAAGCTCTAAGTTAAATTCACTTTATTTGTGCTAAAATCTCTCAGCTCTCATGGGTGTAGCAAATTAAGATAGTTGTCCTGGGCTTCATGGCATAACAGATTTGATTCCTGTAGAGCCTGTTAACAGGGCAGTGACTCCAGGAGGCAGCTGGTAGGAGAAATGAAGGTAGCTACACCATTTGGTGCCAAACAAAGCCATGTGGCTTATACATTCATCACAGTCAGCTCAGAAAGTAACAGTGTAAAACAGTTACCCTCTTGATTTAAAAAATGAGGCAGAACATAGTTATACACGCACAAAACATCCTATGTCTTTTCATTTGTTCTTTCAAAAAGTATTTATTGAACGCTAAAATTCCAAGTTAGTACTAATGTCAGTGGCTCAGCAGGTAAAGCATCTGCCCACAATGTGGGAGACCCAGGTTCAATTCCTGGGCTGGGAAGATCCCCTGGAGAAGGAAACGGCAACCCACTCCAGTACCCTTGCTGGGAAAATCCCATGGACAGANTTGAACGCTAAAATTCCAAGTTAGTACTAATGTCAGTGGCTCAGCAGGTAAAGCATCTGCCCACAATGTGGGAGACCCAGGTTCAATTCCTGGGCTGGGAAGATCCCCTGGAGAAGGAAACGGCAACCCACTCCAGTACCCTTGCTGGGAAAATCCCATGGACAGAGAAGCCTGGTGGCTACAGTCCATGGAGGCACAAAGAGTGGGACATGATTGAGCGACTTCACTTTCACTAATGTCAGAAGCCAAAAAGAGGACATTAATAACATTGAGGGGAAGGTGAGCAAAAGAGTAATAAAATTCAAAGTGAGTGATGGGCAGCCTTTTTTTTTTTTCTTTTTTAATGGATTGTTTGAGTAAAATGAAGTCACTCAGTCTTGTCCGACTCTTTGTGACCCCATGGACTGTAACCTATCAGGCTCCTCTCTCCATGGGATATTCCAGGCAATAGCACTGGAGTGGATTGCCATTTCCTTCTCCAGCAGATCTCCCCGACCCAGGGATCGAACCCAGGTCTCCCGCATTGTAGACAGTCGCTTTACCGTCTGAGCCACCAGGGAGAAACCTAAACTGAATGAAAAGAACATACAGTTCTTTGGGATTAATTGTATATGCAACATCTTGGAAGAAGAAATTATCCAGTTTTGTATAAAATCAGAGTTTGTTTTGAGTGAATATTTTGTGTTTAGAAAAATCACTTTCCATGTTACTTGAATAGGATTATACTCTTAACCACCTTAGTGATTATTCACAGTGGAATTTCTCTTCGTGGCAAAAAAGGAAAAAGTTACTTAAAGGTTTATAAATTTATGCTTTTCCTCATAAGTTTTCTATTAAAAAAAAAGTTCATGCTAACATTGCGATTGTTTTAGGAAAACTTGTTAGTTGCTTATGATCCTCCATAGTCTGTGAGAGCCTATTAAAT
>SJYX01015707.1:26831-58965 GCA_006410675.1 Oreotragus oreotragus
TTGGCGGGGGGGAGGGGGGGAGGGGGGGGTTCCTAGTGGAAATGAAGAGGTAGAGTATTTTGAAAGAAAGAAATTGAGGATTTTAAAAACAAAGAATTACTAGCCAAAAGAAAGCAGATAATTATGTTGTATTTCTGCACAGAGCTGATTAATTCTTGATTTCTCTCTCTCTCTCTTTTTTTGTTTTATATTGCTCAGTTATGTCTGACTCTTTGAGACCCCATAGACTATACAGTTCATGGAATTCTCCAGCCCAGAATACTAGAGTGGGTAATCTTTCCCTTCTACAGGGGATCTTCCCAATCCAGGAATCAAATTGGGGTCTCCTGAATTGCCTGTGGATTCTTTTTTTAAAATTTTTTTATTTAATTTTTTTTTTTAACTTTACAATATTGTATTGGTTTTGCCATACATTGACATGAATCCACCACGGGTGTACTTGAGTTCCCAATCCTGAACCCCCCTCCCACCACTTACCTTGTATCATCTCTCTGGGTCATCCCAGTGCACCAGTCCCAAGCATCCTGTATTGAACCTAGACTTGTGATTCTTTTCTTACATGATAGCATACATGTTTCAATGCCATTCTTCCAAATCATCCCACCCTCGCCCTCTCCCACAGAGTCCAAAAATCTGTTCTATACATCTGTGTCTCTTTTTGGACTGATGCTAAAGCTGAAACTCCAATACTTTGGCCACCTCATGCGAAAAGTTGACTCATTGAAAAAGTCCCTGATGCTTAGAGGGATGGGGAGCTGTGGAAGAAGGGGATGACAGAGGCTGAGATGGCTGGATGGCATCACCGACTCAATGGACGTGAGTTTGGTTGAACTCTGGGAGTTGGTGATGGACAGGGAGGCTTGGCGTGCTGCAATTCATGGGGTCCCAAAAAGTCAAACAGGACTGAGCAATTGAACTGAACTGCAGGATTATATAACAACAATGTATCCTTCTTGAGGACATTTTCTCCTTCCTGAAAACTTTCTGACTAATCTTGACATATTAGAATGTATATTATGGGAATGGGTCTGATAAAATCTTTCAACTGCTAAGTTCTAATCATGTTATCTTAAAATTTAAACTGTGGGAGTAGATCTGGTAAAATTTTTACAACTTTGAGACAATCTTTTGATTTATTGTAATAACTACTTTAAAAAGTATATAACTTCCTTGCTTAGACAAGCGATCAGGGCACTCTCCATCCCCCTACTGATGTCTGGATCAGAAGTTTTCTCTGTCCCTTTTCATAGTTTAATAAACTCTGCTACACAGAAGCTCTTGAGTGATCAAGCCTGGTCCTTGATCTCGAAGCTAAATCTTCTTGGAGACCACTAATATGGATCCATTCACTGTAAGCTATCAATGGAATACTTGTTATAAATGTACACATATAAGGTTTAATCAGTATTTAAAATATGAACACCTTTAAGGCTCGAATGAAATATTTTCCATCCAAAGTATCACCACTAAAAATAGATATATGCTTCATTCATTTACTGCACATATTGTTCACTCAACTTACATGACTGGAATGAATTTTTTATTATTCCATGTTACAAATGAGAGAGGTAATAAACAATGGGTGACAAGTATTGCAAAAGCAATCTGTTTTGATTTTTTTTAACTCTATAAACTTTTTTCAGTTGGGTCTGAAGCAATTTGAGGTATCATTTTACAAGCATAACTTTTATAATATTCTCAAATTCTCATGCAAAATTATAATGATTTCATGATCTAGAAGTATCATAGATCAGAGAGAAAAGAAAGGACTATCATTTATTCTAGTAGTTTGATTAAACATCAGCCTATAGTATAATTTGTAGTGGCCTACTTTCCCCTTAGACATCAAGCACAAATTCATTAATTTTACATGCCACATCATATGTCAGACTAAATTATAAGTACCAAGAAGGATTGTTTCAGTTATATTTAGGAATCCATTATAGAGCTAGAGTCACAACCTATTTCCATTTAACAAGTGTGTGCTGAGATCATAGTGTGAACAAATTAAAGGACTGTTAAGTTGTTGAGAATCCCTTATAGACAGCCTGGGCTCTACTTGGATGAGAAGAGAGCTGTGCAAAAAAGTCAGCTCCCTTTCCATGATTTAAAAGATGATTATCTGACCATATTTTCTAATATTCTCAAGGTGCTTTAGATTTACTATGAATAATCTATTTCCTTCTCTTCTTATTCTGTATGAGAGTCTTGTTCTAATATCCCCCAAAGTCTAACACATTTATTAAACGTAGACCACATTGGATAAACCCCACAAGCTGCTTCATTTCCTGGATCTGCCTTGAGCCTTTGCCCTTGAAGTAGGAGCTCCAATCCAAGAATATAAAGCTCCAATCCATAGTTAGAGACAACTTTGTAGGGTGGCTTTAAACAGATGAGCTAATTATTTTTGTAAAAAACATTCATCCCAATTACCTTTCAAGACAAGGTCTCAATTTTGTATATAAACATCTTGCTTTCTCAATATTCTCACTGCTCCTGTTAAACTTTACAATTTCTACAATAGACATTATTTTTTTCTCCAAATCTCTGCCATATTATTTGCCTCATCTAATATTTTCTTCTAACTCTAAGACTTCTAAAATGTAGATAGACACATTCATGAAATATGAATTAATTCCTATCTTTTATGCCAAACCTTTCTCATCTTTGACTCAAAGCTTCATTGGACTTGTTATATTAACCTCACTTTTCTGAGTCTAAAAAGGAGATCTAATCATGTTCTTCTTCCTTGACATACTGTACAAAGTTCTGCATTAACTTTCTTCTGTTTTTGCAGTCTCAGTGATGAGGGCAGATGTAAATTAAAAAACAAAGTTATCAGATAAAAAGCACAATGCAAGGAATTAATATAGGATAACACAAGGATCGACTGAGTATGTTATATACTGCTACTGCTAAGTCACTTCAGTCGTGTCCGACTCTGTGCGACCCCACAGACGGCAGCCCACCAGGCTCCCCTGTCCCTGGGATTCTCCAGGCAAGAACACTGGAGTGGGTTGCCGTTTCCTTCTCTAATGCATGAAAGTGAAAAGTGGAAGTGAAGTCGCCCAGTTGTATCTGACCCTCAGCGACCCCATGGGCTGCAGCCTTCCAGGCTCCTCCGTCCATGGGATTTTCCAGGCAAGAGTACTGGAGTGGGGTGCCATTGCCTTCTCCGATGTTATATAGGGTCATCACAAAAGATCTATACAGTGAGCCCCCCAGTGATACACAACCTTCTGTTCCTCCTACTCTTATAAATACTTCTTTGAATATGGACTGTACTTATTGACTCACTTCTAATAAAAAATACAGCAAAAGTGATAGGATATCACTTTTAAGATTAGGTTACAAAAATACTGTGCCTCTGTTTTGGGCTCATTCTTGGTAAAGTATACATGGGATAGAAAGTATACATGGCATGGCCAACAACTTGTGAGAGTCTGACAACTGACAACAGCCTCATGGGTAAGCTTGTAATAGGATCCTTGTCTAGTCAAACACAAAAATGACTGCAGTCCTGACTGTCATTTTGATGGTGATATGTGAGAGACACTGAGTCAGTCACATAGTTAGTTGCATGCAAATTTGTGATCCACAAAAGCCAGAGGTTATAATTATTTCTTCTTCTAAGATGCTATGTGCTTTAATGTTGACTACACAGTAATAGAAAACAAATTCATATTAGGGGGCTTGGAACTAAAATGCTGCCATAACTAATATCAAAAGTTTGGAAGGAGTTTTGGATTGGGCAGTGTGTTTTGGGGAAACTTTCAATACAGCTTAAAATGTCTTGAACAAACTGTTCATAGAATTTTGGGCTCTGAGGATGCTTCAGGTGAGAACTAACACAAATATAAAGAAAATCGTATCAAAAACTCGTGGGATATTAGCAGAAAATTTAGCAACACTGCTGTGAAAATTTATGTGCAATGTAGAAAATGGGTCTAAAGAAAGAACTAGGTGTTATAACTATGTTCTGTGCTTAGTCGCCCAGTCCTGTCGGATTCTTGGTGACCCCATGAACTGTAGCCATCCAGGCTCCTCTGTCCCTGGCATTCTCCAGGCAAGAACACTGGAGTGGTTTGCCATGCCCTCCTCCAGGGGCTCTGCTCAACTCAGGGCACAAACTTAGGTATCCAGCATTGCAGACCAATTCTTTACCATCTGAGCCACCAGGGAAGCCAAGAATACGGGAGTGGGTGGCCTATCCTTTCTCCAGGGGAGCTTCCTGATCCAGGAATTGAACTGAGTCTCCTGCATTGCAGGTGGATTCTTAACTAGCTGATCTACCAGGGAAACTTAGGTGTTGTAACTAAGGGTATTTCAAAACAAAGTGTTGAAAATACCACATGGTTTCTTCTTGCTGCTTATAGTAAAATACAAGCTGGGAGAGTTAATTAGAGGGAGAACTTGTGAACAAAACAAGCCATAGCTTGACGTTTTTGAAGATTCTTAGTTTCTCCACATTAAAAAATAAAAAATTGTAAAATTAAAGGTCTCTGTGAAAATATCAAATCCAGTGTATTACCTGAAAAGCATTGTCTAAAGAAGAAGCTGAAAGTCTGACTATGAGACTTTTGTTAAAATCTGCAAAAGCCCCCAAATTTTGTCTCAGTGTAGTAATAAATCACACCTTAGAGAGATTAAAGATATGTCTCACAGATTCTCTCCATTAAGCAACAGGATCTTTAAAAGGCTTACAGGCATTGCCCAGCAATCATGTCAGGAGAGTTCTTTGTTAGGGAGAGGTGTCTAGGAGTTCTGTATATGGGAATTTTGAGTAAAGGCCAATGATACTCTTAGGTGCCCACAAAGTTTCTGAAAGACTCATATTAGCAGTAGTGCTACTACTGTAGAGTGAAGAAAACAGAGATAGCGTAAAAGGAAAGTGGCAGTTGGACCCCTACAATTCTACTGGCAGGAAGTGGGCTGAGTAAGCTAACAAACTGAAAGCTCATGCTGCCTCATGAAAAGCAAAGAATGATTAAAGAGTAGATCCAAGACTTCAAAGTGTGGAACTTGCATCTAAACATTTTTCAGGCTTTTAAAACTATTTAAGGAACTTGAAACATTCACCAAACTGGATTTCAGAACTGCTATTGATCATTGACTTTGTGCCTCATTTTTTAAGATGAAGGTTTATGGCAGTTATACTATGCCTGTCCCACCACATTAATTTGAATATGTGTGGAAGGAGAGCATATATATTGTTTCTTTAGTTTTATAATTCAACAGATTAAGGGGAACCACACTTATATAGTTGTACTCAAGTAGCTGCTTTTGAGGCTCCTCATCCATAGCTACACGAGACTTAAATGAAGATATTCTGAATTTTAAGCTCTTTCTGTGACAGATATTTAAAACCTTGGGTTGGGGTGTATCTTGCATATGGGAAAAACATGAATCATTGAGGGCCTTAGGTCAGACTGACGTAGACACAGAGATGACCCCAAATGATCCTCAGCTGTTGGTGTTTACATTGTTACATAAAACCTTTCCCTTGAATATGAGTTAGACTTGTGAGTAGATTATAATAAATAGAGTTCAGTACAAAAATAAAATGTCATCTCTCTAAGATTTTGTTTTTTTTTTTATTTTAATCTTTTTTTTTAATTTTTATTTATTTATTTTTTTTATTTTTATTTTTTGTATTTATTTATTTTTTTACACGAACTCCCAAACATGAACCCCCCTCCCACCTCCCCCGCCACATCTTCCCTCCAGATCATCCCCATACACCAGCCCCAAGCATCCTGCTTTGAACTGTGGTGTTGGAGAAGACTCTTGAGAGTCCCTTGGACTGCAAGGAGATCCAACCGGTCCATTCTGAAGATCAGCCCTGGGATTTCTTTGGAAGGAATGATGCTAAAGCTGAAACTCCAGTCCAGTACTTTGGCCACCTCATGGGAAGACCTGACTCATTGGAAAAGAGTCTGATGCTGGGAGGGATTGAGGGCAGGAGGAGAAGGGGACGACAGAGGATGAGATGGCTGGATGGCATCACTGACTCGATGTATGTGAGTCTGAGTGAACTCCGGGAGTTGGTGATGGACAGGGAGGCCTGGCATGCTGCTATTCATGGGGTCGTAAAGAGTTGGACAGGACTCAAGGACTGAACTGAACTGAACTGAAACTTGAAACCAGAAGGAGAGCCAGCTGATGTGGGGAATGAATGAAAGTAATCTCTCTGCATCTTATCTATTCTCAGATATCAATTCAAACCTTTCTAATCCACACTGGCTTCCTCTCAGCTCTATCTTTTTGTTTTGTTGCTTTGGTTGTTCTTTCTGGTACTTACTTCAGCACAATGTGACATGCTTTATTGCAAAAAAGCTTTACCATGCTGGCTAGCGTTAACAACACTATTAAACCTGATTTAGGCAAAAGAAAAAGGCTAGAGAAAGCAAACCTAATGAGAGAAGAAAATAACATTGTGCCTTGGTATTAACAGGCTGTGATGACAGAAAATATGAATCCTGAGGTGGCCATGCCCCTCAAACACTTCTACCTCCACTCTTAATTAAAAAAAAAAAAAAAGTCAGCATTTGTACTTTATTGCTGCATAGGCAATAAGCACCAATAGTAAAATACAACAGCACACATTATTTCTCATGGTATGGCTCAGTTTTAAGTTTTTTGGGTTGCAGCTCCTCTACATTGTGCTTCAATCTTTGGTGAGTAGTCACGTCAGGCAGTCCTGATTCACATGAGTTCATTCTGGGCACAGACTGAGGGAGTAAGAGATACCCAGGGAAAACTATTCTCAAGGAAATGACAGGAATAGAAGAGGTTAAGTGGAAACACACCAGGTCTTTTAAGGTCTAGACTTGGAAATGGAACTCTTTCACCTCTTCCCATGCTCCGTAGGCCAAAACAAGTCACAATACCAAGAACAAAGGCAAACAGACATGAAAAATACACTCCTCATTTTTTGGGAAAAAGTGGATATATGCAATACAAAAATGGAAAGGAGAGGAAAGAGAGAAGGAAAAAAATATATCAAGGAAGGGACAAAGAACAGAGGCCAATAAAATGACCTTGCACATAACAGATGGGCTGCAATGACTTGGGAAGGCCCAACTGATATAACTCAACATGTCAGCCCTGGCCACTATCGATTTGTTTCATTAGATCAACAGGAAATAGCACGTTAGTTTATAGTTTTCAAAATGGAAGAGCTTCTCCAAACAGCTCTAATCTGAAGAATAACAACTTGTCTTGTTGTTTTGGTTAATATTTTTGCTGAAAACCTTTATATAGAGTGGAAATAATCATACTCCTTAATTGACAGACTACACACAGAACTAAATAAGACCATGCATAAGCAATTCTTAACACAGAGCATGACATGTCATAAGTTCTGGATAAATGTTAGCCAATAAAAACAATGATTAATGAAATATAAACATTTATTCAGCATACATTTTATAAGCACCTAAGACAGTGATAGACTGTGCCAGAGATAGTAAACCTCTGCTCTCAGAAGGCATGTTCCAGAATTAGAAGGGGCACCCACATCTTTCCTTCTACAGGATGTCCATACCAAAGAGAACATTAACTGATGTTTCTGTTCCTCAGGACAGACTGCAAAGATTCTTGTTTCTTCAGGTAAATTTTCTGAAACTAGAAACTACCTCTTCCATGTGAATCAATGATGGATATTTTCTCTCAGGCAGTAGCCTTGAAAAGAAACCTTGCCAGTAGTTACATGATCAGACAATGAAAACACAGCAGCATTCAAAACTTCTCCAACATATTTCCCCTTTCACATACAGACTTCCCTACTCTAGGCCTCAGTGTACTGTGGATCACATGTTGACATTTCTCCCTTCACATAAATATATTTTTTCCCTACAGCTTCCTCACCAATCATGTTACTCACTTTTTTATCATGTATGTTTTTGTATTTTGTAAAAGTTATCATACTGTATGTACTTGTCTGCATTTTGATTTTAGAAGGTTTTGGAGACTTAGCTAATTTGATACATGCTATATTAGTACAGTTACATTAATAATCATATAGCTTTTTATTTTGTGACTCTGTTACAATTTATTTATTACCTTTGATGCTGGAAAGGTGTTTTTAATTTTTAGATGTTTTTAATTTTTTCCCAATCACATACAATAATATAAAGGGCATTTAAGTATACAGCTTCTTTTTCACATGTGTGAAAATTTCTTCAAGATTTGTACTTTGCAAAGAATTGTTGGGTTAAAAAGTCTATAAAAAATACAATTTATTAAATATTATCAATTGCCCTTCAAAAGAATCACTCCCATACTATATGAAATATCTAAATTTGCTACATCTTTTCCGAGCCTTTTAGAATTACTTGACTTCAGATTTATATGAGTATCATTGGTATGGGATAATACTTTATTACTATTTTAATTTGCATTTTCCTGACAACTTGTAAGATTGAGCACATTGTCATATAAGTACTGGCCATTTGTCTTTTATTTTTATGAATGCTATTTTCATATATTTTCAAAATATTTCATATATTTTGCTCCTTTTTAGTGGGTTATCTTTTTTCATTCCAATTTGTAGAAGCTCTCTGTAAATTCTGCATACTTAACTTTTTTCAGTTTTATGCATAAATAGCTTTTTAAAATATGCTGCTTATTTTTTTACCTCATGATACCTTTAGGCAAACAGATGTTTTTCATTAAACTGATTCAAACTTATCCACTTTCACTTTTATGGTGTGTCGTTCTGTATGTAATTTAAAAAGGAAATTCACTGCAAACCTAAGATAATAAACACAATGTTTTACATTTTATTCCCAACGTTTAAAATGTTTAAAATATTACTTTGTGGAACTTGCCTGGCGATCCAGTGGTTAAGACTTTGCTTTCCAGTGCAGGAGATGTGGGTTAGATCCCTAGCTGTGGAATTAGATCCCACATGTCTCCTGGCCAAAAATCAAAACAAAAAACAGAAACAATATGGTAACAAACTAAGAATTTAAAATGATCCATATTCCCAAAAAATAATTATTTTACACAGATAGTTGAAGGGCCTCCCCACCTTTATTCCCTTACTCAATCCTAATTTGGTATAACACACTTATTTCCCACTTTCCTTATGAAGCCATCTATGAACACTCAAACCTTTGCTAACTTCTCTTTCCCTAGACTGCTAAACAGCTATCTCTGATACTGTAACTAGTTTTCTCTGAATCCTGGGAATGTAAATCAATACCGACAATATCCAGGAAGGCAACACAAATAAATGAAATGGATAAGAACAAATATAATTAAGAGAGGAATGCTGGAGACTTTGGCAGATGTGGCCTACCTAATGGATGAAGGGGCTACACAGGATGGGCCAATTATTGCTATAGGCACCATGGGCTCAGAGCTGCCAGATCTTCTGATTTTTGTTTTTAAAAAGAAACCAGAAATTTAGATTTCTCTATAAAATCTCTTGATCTTTAAAGTCCATAACAATTTTAAATGTTT
Organism: Oreotragus oreotragus; assembly: GCA_006410675.1. Classification (NCBI taxonomy): domain Eukaryota; kingdom Metazoa; phylum Chordata; class Mammalia; order Artiodactyla; family Bovidae; genus Oreotragus; species Oreotragus oreotragus. The sequence continues at coordinate 36,300 of SJYX01015707.1, forward strand.
AAATGAATAATATGCTGATCTGTGATGTGTGTTCTAATGCTGTATTCCTCAACTTTTGTCTCATTATCACCTCCCTAAGGAGTCTTAAGCATCCTGTTTCTCCTAAGCTGCTGCTGCTGCTAAGTCACTTCAGCCGTGTCTGACTCTGTGTGACCCCATAGACGGCAGCCCACCAGGCTCCCCCATCCCTGGGATTCTCCAGGCAAGAATACTGGAGTGGGTTTAAATATAATTAAGAGAGGAATGCTGGAGACTTTGGCAGATGTGGCCTACCTAATGGATGAAGGGGCTACACAGGATGGGCCAATTATTGCTATAGGCACCATGGGCTCAGAGCTGCCAGATCTTCTGATTTTTGTTTTTAAAAAGAAACCAGAAATTTAGATTTCTCTATAAAATCTCTTGATCTTTAAAGTCCATAACAATTTTAAATGTTTAAATGAATAATATGCTGATCTGTGATGTGTGTTCTAATGCTGTATTCCTCAACTTTTGTCTCATTATCACCTCCCTAAGGAGTCTTAAGCATCTTGTTTCTCCTAAGCTGCTGCTGCTGCTAAGTCACTTCAGCCGTGTCTGACTCTGTGTGACCCCATAGACGGCAGCCCACCAGGCTCCCCCATCCCTGGGATTCTCCAGGCAAGAATACTGGAGTGGGTTGCCATCTCCTTCTCCAATGCATAAAAGAGAAAAGTGAAAGTGAAGTCGCTCAGTCTGTCCGACTGTTAGCTACCCCATGGACTGCAGCCCACCAGGCTACTCCGTCCATTGGATTTTCCAGGCAAGAGTACTGGGCATTTACCCACAAAATTAAATACTAAGGAATATGGTTTTATCAGATAAGGTTGATATCAGAAGAAAAGATCACAAACCATTGTAATATCTAAGAATTTTATGCCCCCCAAGAGCCAACTCTTGCCTTGTTAAGAATGGTTTAAATGTTTCTAATCTTTTTATCAGCTAATCATCACTTTTCCTTCAGTTAATCACTACTTTTCCCTCAAGTAATCATATGCTCATTGGGAACATGAACTCTTACTTCATATACTGAATATAATGCAGGGTGAAGCACCTGATATATCCTCAATAGTTGTGGAATAACAGGGAATTTTATAATCACATTCAGATTTTGAGGAGAGAATTTAAGAGCAAATTCTAAAAATACAGTCAAGATGGCTTCCCATTTCATTACAGCCATACTGAGACTGTGAGAAAATGGCCAACAGACAAAGCTTTTTTCTGAAGTCGAGGCCATACTTCCATTCTTGTGGCTAGGATGCAATCTCCTCCAAGAGATTTTTGAGATGTCACTGGTCTGAACATCAGGAAGAGCAGTTTCACACTCCTCAGAGCAGCAACAAAGGGGCACAGAAAGAACTGGAAAGTCCTCATTGTCTTCTTGGTACAGTATCAAAGAATCTGCCTGCCAATGAAGGAGACACAATAGATGTGTGTTCCTGGGTCAGGAAGATCCCTGGAGTAGGAAATGGCAATTCATTCTAGTATTATGGCTGGGATAATCCCGTGAACAGAGAAGACCGGCAGGCTACAGTCCATGGGGTTACAAAGAATTGGACACAACTGAGCACAAACACATACACAATGTCTTCTAGGGCAATCCAGGCTCCTTTGAAGGATGTACAAGGCACGATCATTGCCCTTTCAGTTCAGTCATATTTCCTAAGCTTCTGTATCTTCACCTAGTCTAGCTCACATATAGTTCATACAATGGTCCAAAGGCTTTCCTCTGTTGAAATCAGCCCTGGAATAGGATCAGAATACTAGATTCAAGTCTTGTGTGTGCCCCTGGAAGCTTTATGTAAAGAACTTAACCTCCTCAGTTTTCTCATATGCAAAGACATAAAAGCCATAATATAGACTCCAAGCTCAGTATTTGCAGAGGCTATGCCACTAGGTTGCCAAGAGTACTGTGTCGTCCATCAGACATGATTTGAATTCCAAGCAAGAAACTTAGTAACACAAGCCTCAAAAAATGTGACACAGCCTTTCTTGGCGTTAATTTCCACAAGAATGCTTATAATAATGATTCTTATTTACCTGGTTGCTCTGAATATCAAATGAAAGTGAAAGTGCCTCAGTCGTGTCTGACTCTTTGTGACCTTATGGACTACAGAGTCTATGGAATTCTCCAGGGCAGGATACAGGAGTGGATAGTTTTTCCATTCTCCAGGGGATCTTCCCAAGCCAGAGATTGAACCCAGGTCTTCCGCGTTGCAGATGGATTCTTTAACAGCTGAGCCACAAGGGAAGCCCAAGAATACTGGAGTGGGTAGCCTACAACTTCTTCAGCGGATCTTCCTGACCAGGGATCGAAGCAGGGTCTCCTGCATTGCAGGCAGATTCATTACCAATTGAGCTATCAGGGAGATCAAATGAAGTTACACTAAATAGCTTTGTTCCATGAATAACTGACTTAGTAGGTTTAAAAGAACATCAGTTCAGTTGGTCCATGTCTGACTCTTTCCAATCCCATAAACTGCAGCACACTAGGTTTCACTGTCCATCACAAACCCTGGAAGCTTGCTCAAATCATGTCCATAGAGTCAGTGATGCCATCCAACTATCTCATTCTGTATTGTCCCCTGCTCCCCTCGCCTTGAGTCTGTCCAAGCATCAGGGTCTTTTCCGATGAGTCAGTTCTTCACATCAGGTGGCCAAAGGATTGGAGCTTCAGCATCAGTCCTTCCAGTGAATATTCAGGACTGATTTCCTTTAAGATTGACTGGTTTGATCTCTTTCCTGTCCAAGTGACTCTCAAGAGTCTTCTCTAATACCACACTTCAAAAGCATTAATTCTTCAGTGCTCAGCTTTCTTTATGATTTAACTTTCAAATCCATATATGACTACTGGAAAAACCACAGCTTTGACTATAAGGACCATTGTCGGTAAATAATGTCTCTGATTTTTAATATGCTGCCTAGGCATGTCATAGCTTTTCTTCCAGAGAGCCAGCATCTTAATTTGGTAGTTGTAGTCACCATCTGCAGTGATTCTGGAGTCAAAGAAAATAAAGTCTATTACTGATTCCATTGTTTCCCCATCTATTTGCCATGAAGTGATGGAACCAGATGCCATGATCTTAGTCTTGAATGCTGTTTTTTTTTTTTNCCACCTCCCACCCCACATCATCCCTCCGGATCATCCCCATGCAACAGCCCCAAGCATCCTGCATCCTACATCGAACACAGACTGGCGATTCGTTTCTTAGATGATAGTATACATATTTCAGTGCTATTCTCCTAAGACAGCTTTTTCACTCTCCTCTTTCACTTTCATCAGGAGGCTCTTCAGTTCCTTTTTGCTATCTGCCATAAGGGTCGTGTTATCTGCATATCTGAGGTTATTGATATTTCTCCTGGTCTTGATTCCAGCTTGGGTTTCATCCAGTATGGCATTTCTTATGATGTACTCTGCATATAAGTTAAATAAGCAGGGTGTCAGTATACAGCCTTGACATACTCCTTTCCCAAATTGGCACCAGTCCATTGTTTCATTTCCGTTCTAATTGTTACTTCTTGACATGCATACAGATTTTTCAGAAGGCAGGGAAGGTGGTCTGGTATTCCTATCTCTTGAAGAATTTTCCACAGTTTGTTGTGATGCACACAGTCAAAGGTTTAGCCTAGTCAATGAAGCAGAAGTAGATGTTTCTCTGGTATTCTCTTATTTTTCTATGATCCATAAAGCAGATACTGTCAATTTGATATCTGGTTCCTCTGCCTTTTCTAAATCCAACTTGAATATCTGGACATTCTCAGTTCATGTACTGTTGAAACCTAGCTTGGAGAATTCTGAACATTAATTTACTAGAGTGTATGAGCTGAGTGCAATTGCGTGGTAATTTGAAAATTCTTTGGCATTGCCTTTCCTTGGGAATGGAATGAAAACTGACCTTTTCCAGTCCTGTGGCCACTGCTGAATTTTCCAAATTTTCTAGCATAATGAGTGCAGCACTTACACAGCATTGTCTTCTCGGATTTGAAAGAGTTCTGGTGGAATTCTGTCACCTCCACTAGCTTTTTTTTAAATGATGCTTCCTAAGGCCCACTTGACTTCACACTCCAGGAGGGCTGGCTCTAGGTGAGTGATCACACCATCTTTCTTATCTAGGTCATTAAGATCCTTTTTGTATAGCTCTTCTGTGTATTCTTGCCATCTCTTCTTAATATCTTTTTGTTTATATTATGTCCACATCGTTTCTATCCTTTATTGTGCCCATCTTTGCATGAAATGTCACTTCAGTTCAGTTCAGTTGGTCAGCTGTGTCCAACATTTTGCAACCCATGGACAGTAGCAAGCCAGGCTTCCTTGTCCATCACCAACTACCGGAGCTTGCTCAAATCATCCATTGAGTCGGTGATGCCATTCAACCATCTAATCCTCTGTCATCCCCTTCTCCTCCTGCCTTCAATTTTTTCCAACATCAGTGCCTTTTCCAATGAGTCATTCTTCACATCAGGTGGCCAAAGGATTGGAACTTCAGGTTCAGCCTCAGTCCGTTCAATGAATATCAGGACTGACTTCGTTTAGGATTGACTGGTTTGATCTCCTTGTCATCCAAAGGACTCTTGAGAGTCTTCTCCAACACCACAGTTCAAAAGCATCAATTCTTTGGTGCTCAGCTTTCTTTATAGTCCAGCTCTCACAATGATGCATGACTACTAGAAAAACCATAGCTTTGACAAGATGGACATTTGTCAGTAAAGTAATGTCTCTGCTTTTTAATATGCTGTCCAAGTTGATCATAGCTTTTCTTCCAAGGAGCAGGCATCTTTTAATTTCATGGCTGCAGTCACCATCTTCAGTGATTTTGGTCATACCTGAATGGTCTAGTGGTTTCCCCTACTTTCTTCAATTTAAGCACGCTAAAGACTCCACAAGAAAATTACTAGAGCTAATCAATGAATATAGTAAAGTTGCAGGATATAAAATCAACACACAGAAATCCCTTGCATTCCTATACACTAATAATGAGAAAGTAGAAAATGAAATTAAGGAAACAATTCCATTCACCATTGCAACGAAAAGAATAAAATACTTAGGAATATATCTACCTAAAGAAACTAAAGACCTATATATAGAAAACTATAAAACACTGATGAAAGAAATCAAAGAGGACACTAATAGATGGAGAAATATACCATGTTCATGGATTGGAAGAATCAATATAGTGAAAATGAATATATTACCCAAAGCAATCTACAGATTCAATGCAATCCCTATCAAGCTACCAGCGGTATTTTTCACAGAACTAGAACAAATAATTTCAAGATTTGTATGGAAATAAGGAAACAATTCCATTCACCATTGCAACGAAAAGAATAAAATACTTAGGAATATATCTACCTAAAGAAACTAAAGACTTATATATAGAAAACTATAAAACACTGATGAAAGAAATCAAAGAGGACACTAATAGATGGAGAAATATACCATGTTCATGGATTGGAAGAATCAATATAGTGAAAATGAATATATTACCCAAAGCAATCTACAGATTCAATGCAATCCCTATCAAGCTACCAGCGGTATTTTTCACAGAACTAGAACAAATAATTTTAAGATTTTGTTAAAAGAAGTCTATGTTCCCACCTTGGGCTGAAGAGAGGACTCTTCCTCTTCTGTTGGCTCAATCTGAGGAAACCAAATACCATGTTTCAATAAGCTCTATGAAGAGACTCATTTGATGAGAAACTAATATCTCTGGTCAGTATCCAGTGAGCACCTGAGGCCTTCCAAAAGCCACAGGTGTAAGCTGGGAAGTGGATTCTCTACCAGTCAAGCTGTAGCTTGGCTGATACCTTCACTGTAACCTTTTGATAGAGACCCTAAGCCAAAGTAACTCAATTAAGCCACTCTATTTCTGATCCATAGAAACTGTGATATAATGAATGCTTTTTAAAGTATTCATTGATGGTGTAATTTATCATATAGCAATATTTAAATAATGCAGCTTACCTAAGGAGAAAATGTTTAAGCTGAGACATACATCATATAAAAGAGACAACCAAGTACTCATCAAGAAAAGCACATTCTAGTTAAAGCACATAGCTAATGTAAAAGATCATAGAGAAATTATAAATACACTGTATTTAGAACCAGAAAGAAGGTTTATATTGTTCATACAATGGGAGAAAGTAAAAGTGGAAGGAAGGAAGTTTGAACAGATAGGGAGAGGTCAATTCATTTAAGGCTGAAAAGGTCATGTCCATGAATTTGGATTTATTTCAAATTTGGTGGAAAATCAGGGATGGATTTTTCAGTAGAGACAGAATTTACCTTGAAAACTATACTCTTCCTGTTTTCAGAGGATGAATTAAATGGAAGAGAGAAGCAAGAAAGAGGGGAATAGTCAGCATAGATATCTTTTAGAAAGTTATGTTAATATTCCTGGAAAGAATAATGGAAACAGAGTGGAGTGCTGGCAACGATATGGAAAGATTTGAAATAGATTTTAAAGATCATTCCAAGAGGACTTTGTGACTGAATGAAAGAAATGAGTACATAAGATTATTGACTACAGCTGATAGATGGAGGTTCATTTTATCTTTATATATGTACTTAAATTCCAAGTACTTTATTGTCACAGGTCTCACGTTATAGTTTTTTGTTTTTTTTTTTTAGATCCATACAATCCCTAATACTGAGTGTTTTGTTGAATATACAATAATACTTGTGCATAGATTAAATCTCATTTCTTCTGATGGTTGTGGGTTTTGACAAAACTTTTCATGACCTCCTATGAGCTGATATTTCTGCTCCAAAAAAAAAAAAAAGTATTAGCTAAAAACAGGATAATTACTAAACACTTTCTGTAACTGAAGGAACTCATTGAATGAAAGTAGATAGGGATATGTAAGAACAACAAAGGTAGCTAAAGGAAAGAGAAGGCAGTGGGATCCCACTCCAGTACTCTTGCCTGGAAAATCCCATGGACAGAGGAGCCTGGTGGGCTGCAGTCCATGGGGTTGCTAAGAGTCAGACATGACTAAGCGACTTCAATTTCACTTTTCACTTTCATGCATTGGAGAAAAGGAAATGGCAACCCACTCCAGTGTTCTTGCCTGGAGAATCCCAGGGATGGGGGAGCCTGGTGGGCTGCTGTCTATGGAGTTGCAGAGCTGGACACAACTGAAGCGACTTAGCAACAGCAGCAGCAGCAGCAGCTAAAGGAAAACTGTGTATATGTTGGTCAGCTCGCTTAGTGCAAGTTTGTTTATGACCATATCTGTTGATCTTCCCTAGTCTCCCTAGTGTGATATTTCATATATATATACTCTGATTAGCTTTGCATTGTTATCATTGCTGAGCTGGACACGACTGAAGCGACTTAGCAACAGCAGCAGCAGCAGCAGCTAAAGGAAAACTGTGTATATGTTGGTCAGCTCGCTTAGTGCAAGTTTGTTTATGACCATATCTGTTGATCTTCCCTAGTCTCCCTAGTGTGATATTTCATATATATATACTCTGATTAGCTTTGCATTGTTATCATTGCAGTTTCACAAAAATGCCAGGTGTTATACATGAGCCTGGATAAAATTAAATTAATAAGGTCTCCTAGAAAGCTATTGATTTTGCCTTAACAATCTCTATACAGAAGGATGTCTTTCCTTGTGCTTCTCTTCAAATTTTCAGACACAGAATCTGTATTTTATATCCTTCAGAAATTTCCACTTAACTCCATATGTGACATTTGCCCTAATACTAATTAGCATGAAGATTTCAACATGGACTCTAGGAGAGGAAAACATTTGCTACTGTGCTGTTGGAGCACTTAATCATAAGCTTTCAAAGACCTCGATAGAATTTATATATGCCACCATTTTGTGGTGTGAGCTTGAATACTTTCAGATGTCTCCATTTCATTTGGTGTCATTTCTTCATGGTAATCATCACTCAGCTGCTTCCCATCAGCCTTTGATTGTAGGTTAGAAAAATTATGGAGCCTGATTCCATTCCTTGGATTTTGCAGCTTTGGCAAAACAAGAATCAATTTTTTTGTTTTCTTTCTTTTCTTTTTTTTTTTTGGTATTCTTTAAAATAGTTCTCCAAGATTTTATTGTTTGTTTTTTAGAGTGTTATTTGAAATTTATAATATATATTTTCTAGCATAATACCGGAGAAGGCAATAGCAACCCACTCCAGTACTCGCCTGGAAAATCCCATGAACGGAGGGGCCTGGTGGGCTGCAGTCCATGGGGTTGCTACGAGTCGGACATGACTGAGCGACTTCACTTTCATTTTTCACTTTCATGCGTTGGAGAAGGAAATGGCAACAAAGTCCAGTATTCTTGCCTGGAGAATCCCAGGGACTTGGGAGCCTGGTAGGCTGTCGTCTATGGGGTCGCACAGAGTCGGACATGACTGAAGTGACGCAGCAGCAGCAGCAGCAGCAGCAACAGCAGCATAATACCAATCACATAATGTATATATGATATCTTTTTATATATATACACACACATACATTTATAACTACTTTAGAAAACTAAACTATTAATCAGAGATTTTTTTTTCTGGCTATTGCAATGTAATAATTAATTTTATATATTTCAATTAAGACTTTAAATGTGCAATATGTGTCCATAGAGGAATTCTTTTAATTTTTGTTTCAAAATGTCATTAGTATATATTTCAGCATTATATTAACTGCATGAGAGTCTGCTAAATATGTGGAACTGAATTTATGTTAACTTTTTTCTATAATCACAATAGTTTAAACTTCTAAATACCGTGGAAAATTTAGTGCTAGTATCAATGGCAATAAAACTGAGAAGCATTGAATGTAAAGTTCAAATTAGCATTATGATTATATATCTAAGCAGTGTTTGCCAGAAGGTAAAGTTGGAATATTTATAATGATTTTAAATTCTGCAACCTGACATCAATGTAGTATTCACTAAAGAAGAATTCAGAATTAGTTGGGTTATTGAATCCATTGAAAAGGAATTTAATTACTGCAGCCATTCCTTTCTAATTCATTAATTTATTCATTCAATAGGCATTTTGAAACATCTATGATATTTAAATCATTTTGCAATAAAATGAGAGATATAAATATGGATGAGCTTTTAAAAGCTTATAATTATGGATAAAGATAATACATAAAATATAATAGAACAGGTTAAAAAATGAAAAAATCTCAACAAAGGAAATGTGAAACTATGATGAACTATAGAAGATGGAGAAATGTCTGGTATAATAGACAGCACTGAGTTAGAAATCAAGAGAGCTGGATTCAGATTGCAGGAATTTATTTGGCTATTTTTAACTCAATTTTTCTGAGTCTCAATTAACTTCTCTACAAAATTAACATTAAAACACATAGTAGATTATCAATAAACAGTTCTATTATTAACAGACAGATATTTTGTTTACAAGATATCTGATTCTTCTAACAATCCTACAAAGGATGCATGTATTACTCTCCACATTTTGTATATGAAGAAGTTATTCATATGAATCATTAGTCCTTTTAAAATGACTAACAATAGGCTAATAAAGTAGCATTAGAAATCAAACCTGCTCATATACTTTCACTGCCTTGTACTGCAAAACATACTTTACAGTTAGTCACTGATGCTGTTGTTATACTTTATCCTAACTCTTCCCCTTCTCTGTTTCACCTAATTTTATACTGTTAAACTGATCATTAAAAACTTGGGTTGATTGAGTTGTCCATGAATCAGATTATTGTCACTTATGCAGACTCCTAAATAATTTTAAAGTATGAACTCAGATATGAAGATTTTAATTTTCTATTGAGTGTATATTTTCAATACTTATAAGTTATATATATATATGTATGAATATGTGTATATATATTTATGCATTTTTTCCTCAAAAAAGGATAGTATAGAATTTCAATAATAAATAACTACCGTCTGTATCACAAGTTTATACTAAATAGTTTATTGTCCTCTTTTCTATCTAAAGTAGCAATATTTCCAAGCTATATTCTCATTTTATTTCAAGTCCTGGTGATGGTCTTGGTTCCTTACCATTTAGAATGACTGTGTCAGAATCATCCTGAAAATAGTCTTGTCCACCCTCCCTGATGGCACACATTGTAAGAATCTGCCTGCAATGCAGGAGACCTGGGTTCGATATCTGGATTAGGAGGCTCTCCTGGAAAAGAGTACTCTTGCTTGGAGAATCCCATGGACAGAGAAGCCTGCGGGCTACAGTCCATCAGGTCAAAAAGAGTCAGACACAACTAAGCAACTTGCACTTTCACTTTTCTTCACCTTCAGTCATGATTCCCAAAGTTAATTAATCCTAGCTTTTCAAACATTTGTTATGAGATCTTATTTTCAAAAATTTATGAATTCTTGAATACCAACCTCTCCATGTCTTTTTAGACTTTGTAACACCTACCCAAAGCCAGCCTCTCAATTCTAACCTTTTCAGTGGTAAACGAATGATGAGGCTTGTACTTCACCTTGCATGTAAAAAAATTCCAGCTCATTAATAATACATTAGTCAACAAAGTCCTCTTTCATTTTATATTATTTTTCCTTTCTGCTGGAGCATTGTACAGTAATTAACTTACCCATTGTTCATTTTAAGAACTTTTACAATTGAATAAGAAGTATGGTGAATATTGATTATGCCATTATAGTGTATCATTTTCACTTCTTTATTCTGCCTCTCATTCATAATTCAGATTTTCTTCCAAAACTAAAATATATATTAAATATGTCAAATTCTAGTTAATAATTCTAAAACAAAAAATGTGATTTACATTTTGTAAATTATTAAATACACTAGGTTATATAAAATATTCATCAGCAATTTTATGTCTCTTACATGGAAAACTAAAATAATAAATTTATTTATAAATTTTATTGACCTTTAGATCTAATAATATAATCTAATACTTGGGAAATAAACAGGGAAACAGTGAAAACAGTGTCAGACTTTATTTTTGGGTGCTCCAAAATCACTGCAGATGGTGACTGAAGCCATGAAATTAAAAGACACTCCTCGAAAGGAAAGTTATGACCAACCTAGATAGCATATTAAAAAGACATTACTTTGCCAACAAAGGCCTGTCTAGTCAAGGCTATGGTTTTTCCAGTGGTCATGTATGGATGTGAGAGTTGAACTGTGAAGAAAGCTGAACGCCGAAGAATTGATGCTTTTGAACTGTGGTGTTGGAGAAGACTCTTGAGAGTCCCCTGGACTGCAAAGAGATCCAACCAGTCCATTCTAAAGGAGATCAGTCCTGTGTGTTCACTGGAAGGACTAATGCTAAAGCTGAAACTCCAATACTTTGGCCACCTCATGTGAAGAGTTGACTCATTGGAAAAGACTGTGATGCTAGGAGGGATTGGGGGCAGGAGTAGAAGGGGACGACAGAGGATGAGATGGCTGGATGGCATCACTGACTTGATGGACATGAATTTGGGTGAACTCCGGGAGTTGGTGATGGACAGGGAGGCCTGGTGTGCTACAATTCATAGGGTCGCAAAGAGTCGGACTTGACTGAGTGACTGAACTGAACTGAGATATAATTAACTGCATTGTCCTCTAATTTATATCTTTATAAATAGCAATCCATAGATTGTTTCCATATTTGAACTATGATTCACTCATTAAAAGTCACAATATGATTATTTGCTAAACAGTAGATATTCAAAATCAACATCTTAGGAAACAGTGAACAAAAATGAATGGGAATGGGTGAATTTAATTCAGATGACCATTATATCTACTACTGTGGGCAAGAATCCCATAGAAGAAATAGAGTAGCCCTCATAATCAACAGAAGATTCTGAAATGCAGAACTTGGGTGCAACCTTGAAAACAACAGAATGATCTCTGTTCATTTCCAAGGCAAGCCATTCAACATCACAGTAATTAAACTCTATGCCCCAACCACCAATGCAGAAGAAGCTGAAGTTGATCAGTTCTATGCAGACCCCCTATAACTAACACCAAAAAAAGATGGCCTAACATCATAGGGGACTGGAATGCAAAAGTAGGAAGTCAAGAAATACCTGGAGCAACAGGCAAGCTCGGCGTTGAGGTACAAAATTAAGCAGGGCAAAGGCTAATAGAATTCTGTGAAAAGAACACACTGATCATAGCAAACACCCTTTTTCAACTACACAGGAGATGACTTTACATGCGGACATCACCAAATGGTCAAAACTGAAATCAGATTGATTACATTCTTTGTAGCTGAAGGGGGAGAAGCTGTATATAGTCAGCAAAACCAAGACCTGGAGCTGACTGTGGCTCAGATCATCAGCTCCTAATAACAAAATTCAGGCTTAAACTAAGGAAAAGTGGGGAAAAACATTAGGTCAGTCAGTTATGACTTAGATCAAGTCCTCTATGAATATACAGTGAAAGTAATGAACAGATTCAAGGGACTAAATCTAGTAAATAGAGTGCCTAAAGAACTATAGAACTATAAACAGAGGCCCATAATATTGTACAGGAATATTATGTACAGTGAACAAAACGATCCCAAAGAAAAAGAAAAGCAAGAAGGCAAAGTGGTTATCCAAGGAGGCTTTACAAATAGCTAAGAAAAGAAGAAAAGCAAAAAGCAAGTGAGAAAGAGAAAAGTACATCCAACTAAACGCAGAGTTTCAGAGAATAGAAAGGAGAGACAAAATTCAATGAACCATGCAAAGAAATAGAGGAGAACAACAGAAAGGGTAAAACTAGAGAGCTCTTCAAGAACATTGGAAATATCAAAAGAACATTTTAACCAAATTGGGCACAATATAGGACAGAAACGGTGATTACCTAATAAAAGCAGAAATAATCAAGAAGAGATGGAAAGAATACCCAGAAGAACTGTACAAAAAAGATCTTAATGACCCAGGTAGATAACCATGATGGTGTAGTCTCTCACTCAGAGCTAGACATTCTAGAGTGTGAAGTCATGTGGGCCTTAGGAAGCACTGCTGCCAATAAAGCTAGTGGCTGTCATAAAGTTTCAGCAGAGTTATTTGAAATCCTAAAAGATGATGCTGTTAAAGTGCTGCATTCAACATGTCAGCAAATTTGGAAAATTCAGCAGTGGCTACAGTACTGGAAAAGGTCAGTCCTCATCTCAACTCTGAAGGAGGACAGCACTAAAGAATGTGCAAAGCATCGGACAGTGGCACTCACCTCCCATGCTAAGAAGGTTATGCTCAATATCCTCCAAGTTAGACTTCAGCATTATGTGAACCGAGAACTTCCAGATGTTCAAGCTAGGTTTAGAAAAAGCAGAAGCAGAGATCAAATTGCCAACATTCACTGGATCATAGAGAAAGCAAAGGAATTCCAGATAAACACCTATTTCTGTTTCACTGACTATGCTAAAGCTTTTGACTGTGTAGATCGTAACAAAGTGTGGAAAACCCTTAAAAAGATGGGGATACAAGACCATCTTACCTGTCTCCTGAGAAACCCGTATGCTGGTCAAGAAGCAACAGTTATAACCATGTATGGAACAACTAACTGGTTCAGGATTGAGAAAGGAGTATAATGGTGTTTACTGTCACTGTTTATTTAAATTATATGCAGAGCACATCATGCAAAATGCCAGGCTGGATGAGCTACAAGCTGAAATCAAGACTGCCAGGGGAAATATCAACAAACTCAGATATGCAGGTGATACCACTCTAATGGCAGAAAGTGAAGAGGAACTAAAGAGCCTCTTGATGAGAGTGAAGGAGGAGAGTGAAAAAGCCAGCTTAAAACTCATTATTAAAAAAACTAAGATCATGATTTCTGGTCTCTTCACTTCATGGCATATAGACAGGGAAAAGGTGGAAGCAGCGACAGATTTCCTCTTCTTGGGCTCCAAAAACCACTGCAGATAGTGACTGCAGCTCTGAAATTAATAGACAATTGCTTCTTGGCAGAAAAGCTATGGCAAACCTAGAAAGTGTGTTAAAGAGCAAATACATCACTTTGCTGACCAAGGTGTGTATAGTCAAATCTATGGTCTTTCCAGTAGTCACATACAAATATGAGAGCTGGACAATAAATAAGTCTGAGCTGCAAAGAATTCGAACTGTGGTGCTATAGAAGACTCTTGAAAGTGCCTTAGACAGTGAGGAGATCAAACAATCGATCTTAAAGGAAATAAATACTGAATACTCTTTGGAGAAATGGACAAGTATTTGGGCAAATGCCGGGAGATGGTGAGGGACAGGGACATGCTACAGTCCACAGGGTCGTGAAGAGTCAGACATGACTTGACAATTGGACAACAACACAGTCCTCAACTAAATTTGTTTGAAAAGTCTATTCCACAGGCAAATGGGTTTGCTAAATGTTGCACACTCTGTAGCTCCCTCTAGGAGATTTATATGTATTTGTAGAGCCAAGGCATTAAGAAATTTTGGAGTAAAGAAACTCTTTTACACTTGTTTAACAAGCCATTATCAAATTAATTTCAGCATAAAACATTTTTCATACTATCCATGCCAACATGGGGAATGCTGAGACTAAGATGCCATCAGATGTAACGTATGGAGAACCTGGATAGCTCATATGCTGCATGTACTTCACAAGAATTAGAGAGAACTTATTTTTACAGGAATTATTTTTTTTTAGCATTATGCTTTATTAGAAAATGTAGTCTCAGGCATTTTGTAATTTTGTGATATGAGGTCAGTTGATAAATAATAATTTATAAAATTTCAAAAGTGTTTAGAGAAGTAATGTTGGACAGAGATTCAAGATTTGGCCAGTAATCCTTTCTAGGCTGGCAAGGCTTCTGTAAATTGTCCGTAAGCTTTACAAATAAACTATGTCATAAATCTTTCCACTTGGCTGCTAGAAAAATGACAACATTTTTATAGTGGACATGTGTCTTGATTTGGTTCTGAAAGGAACCTTTTCTGGGGTACATAAAGTTGAAAGTTTCACAAAATCAAGGAATTGCAGATTAGCTAAAGAAATTAAGTGAAATGCTGAACTGACGAAAGTTTCATTTAGGAAGAGTGGGTAATAACAATAATCACTACCATTTGTTCAGTGTTAGCCATGTACCATATGGTTTTCCAACCAGGTACTGATCAAGGGGAAAATGGGAAACTTCCATCTGGGCTGATAGTGATAAAGTGCCATTTTGTGTTTGCCTCATGCCATATAAAATATGGCTCTTTTTTGTAACTAGTGCCCCAGAATGATAAGATGGCCTCAGATGAAACTATAACTACTATGTAACTCAATGTGTGACCATATAATGTAGGAGGGGAGAAAGTAGTGACAAATTTTAAACAGACTTTTTCTACATTAGACAATTCTTCCATCCATTCTATGCCACATGTTGCTTTGATGCATTGCATTCTGGGGTAATTAAGAACCAGTATCCAGTGTCACAATAGCATCATGGAATTAAAGAAAATTTCTCTCTCTCTCCCACTGCCAAGAAACCAATTTGAAGCCTGTATTCTCCTTAAACTAATAAAAAAAAAAAAAGATTCCTCTAGGATACCTCATTACTCCTTTCATCTTCTCCTATTTGGATCAGTAACCATTTATTATATTTGTCTATTGCTAATGATTATTTCTTTTGGAAAACTTTCTGAAATAGAGTTTCTTTATAATACTATAATTCCTATTACTATCAAAGTTATTTTAAAGCTTTTGAAACTTTATCACATCAGTCATAAGGAGTTGATGGTCTCTTTTCTAGCAATCTTCTAAGATCACAGCTCTTAAAATACTATTCTAAGAAAAAACATTCTGTCTTTCTGATTAAAAAAAATTTTTTGAATGTTATCAAATTTAATTTGGATAATTAGGATTATATTGCTAATGTCAGGTAGAGAGTGATAAACACTTTTCTCTCAGAGGAGACTATGAATCTGCATCTGTAACTGTACAAACTATCAACTGGTCACTTAAACTAGAAAACAGGTGCTAATTAATTAAGATTTACATGATATAGACCTAAGACCAGAACAAAATCTGAGTGTGGTCTCCTACTTTTTTAACGGGGAGGCCAGAGATCTATCCTCTTTCAGTTTTGGATTTCTCATTTGTAAAATGAGGTTAATACCTGCCATATATATCTGACAGTTAGAGTGAAGATTGATTTTATGGGGCTTTATAAACTCAGTGCTTTGTAAACTCAAAGAAAGTATACACACAAAGGTCTTAGTTAGTAGTAATAAAAATTATTTCTTCAAGTAATTAATTTTTAAAATTATAATATTAGGACATGCCAGAGGACATTTTAAAGTTTGTTTCAATCCCAGGGCTCTAATGCAATTTCAGCAGAGGGTCCACAC
The DNA here is from genome assembly GCA_006410675.1 of Oreotragus oreotragus. Taxonomy (NCBI): domain Eukaryota; kingdom Metazoa; phylum Chordata; class Mammalia; order Artiodactyla; family Bovidae; genus Oreotragus; species Oreotragus oreotragus. Next base: position 52,572 of record SJYX01015707.1, read on the forward strand.
ATTACTTATGATCTATATAAAACTGATCCTAGAAGGTCCAAAAGAAAAAGGAAAAAGCAGCAAAGCAGGAGTCAGGTTCAAACATTATTAACTTAATCAGTGACTTTTTCTAAGACATGTCCATGTTAGTGTTCAAATAAAATTTTAAAATAGAATTCACAATCACATAACAAACTCTCTTCCCCTGGAGTCAAAACAGCAAACATTTCCATCTGTTGGTTATCATCCAGCATTAGGTTTCTTCATATCATTTCTGATACATGGTCCAGAAATTCAGAAATGCCAACAGGAAGTAAATTTAATATAAAAAGATAGTATTCTGAGACTGATTGTGTCATTTTATGGAAAATCCCTTTTGAATAAATAATATATTCTTCTCTAATGTGATTTAATTAAAATAAAAGGTGACTACTAAAAGAGGCACATATGTTAGATACTGAATTTTTATAAATGAGTCATTAAATAGGATTTATAGAGACTCAATCATCTAAGTGATTCCCATCTTCTCAATAATTTTTAAAATTATTTTTTCAATATTTCCCAAGTTTAGATGGTATATTTGTGTGCTCAGGTTACCATAACAAAATACCATAGACTGGGTGGCTTAAAGAAAAGAAACTTACTTCCTCATAGTTCTAGGAGATGGAAGTCTGAGATCAGAGTGCAAGTATGGTAATTTTTCTGGTGAGAGCTTTTCCCCTGGCTTGGAGACGGCCACATTCTCAGTGTGATCACATGCCTTTTTGTGTGTACATGCGGAGAGAAAAAGAGTGAACTGTCTAGTGTTTCTTCTCATAAAACCACCAATCCTACTGGATTAGAACACCACCCTAAAATGACCTCATTTATCCTTCCTTCCTTCCTTAGAGGACCCATTTCCAAATACAGTCCCACTAGGGAGTAGGGTTTTAACATATGAATTTTGGTGGGCCATAAACATTCAACCCAGAAGAGACAGAAATTCAGCATCAAGTTATTTCTCTTTTACATTCTTTAATTTGGCTTTTTATTCCTACAGGCCCATCAGTCAAAATTAACTACATCTTAGACCTTTTGCTAGATCTTACGGATTAAAATACAAAAGAGTAAGTTAAAGGTCCTTAGGGAATCCATCTTCAATGATTATGATTTATATATAAACCAAGGTGAAAGCTTTAAAAATTCTCTCCCTTGTGAAAAATTCTGCATGTAGATGAATTCTACAATCAAGTAGAATTAGATCATTCAAACAGCAGAGTTTGTAAAATTGATTAAGATTGTTTCTAGCCAAGATAAAATATTGGGTACTCTTCTATTTGAAACAAATGTAAATCAAGAAAAATATATAAAACTATAGTTTATTAGGAAATGCAAGACAGTAATCCCAGAGAAACCAGAAAAATGAAATAGTTCTATAATTTTCAAGTTTACTGCCTCAAGAGAATTTCTAGATAATGGCACAAGGAGGAAAGACTCCGGCAGATCTAGAAAGCTCCTTGAGTTGTATAAATGGAGCTAAGAGTCTGGAAAGATGAAAGGTAGCTAGAGACTACAGGCTGAGTGCCAAGGGGAAAGAGTTTCAGAGAGGAAGAATGCCAGAGAACAGAGGAGGGTCACAAGGAGAGGATCCCTCTTGTGAATTCAGCAGAGTACTGCTCATCACAGCTATATGAGGAAATGATACATGTTTGAAAAAAATCAGTTCAAAAAGATTATATTGAACAGAGTCCACTGCCCACAGAGGCTGTTGTATCATAACTATCCCAACCAGGTACATTGGAAAACCTTATAATTTGTAGGTAATTGTTCAGAGTACCCAAAAAACATGTGCATAGAATACTCATTAGCGGGCATAACTAGCTCCAGGAATGCAGCTTTGGTTCCAACTAAGATATTTTTGTAGCAAGACCCAAAAGTGTCAAATAATTTCTAATTAATTTAACTAAATCCTAGAACAAAACTCAAGAATAGTTATAGAAATTCAAATACTTCCAACACCCAAGAAGATTTACTATGAATAGGATCCAAGGGAACATTAGCAGTCATGGAAAACAGGAAAATATAACAATTCTATGGTGTCAGTTAAATATAATCAAGAACAGATGCAGTTGTTAGGATTGGTAGAAAAGGAAATGAACAGCCATTACAAATATAGTTGTCTTGAAAATTGCAGTTTGAACTGGGCAGATTCACTTACATGATAATATTTTTCAATAGTAAATACTTAGGAATGGTAGTTGGTTGAATCTGAGGACGTGAAGGAATCAGAATCATGGATATGGAAGTCAAACTATAAATTACATACTGATTAAGGCTTCCCAGGTGGTGCAGTAGTAAAGAGTCCACCTGCAGTGCAGGAGACATGGGCTTGCTCCCTGGGTCCAAATGATCCCCTGGAGGAGGAATTGGCAACCCACTCTAGTATTCTTGCTTGGAAAATCCCATGGAACAGGAAGTGTTGCCAGCTGTGGTCCATGGGGTTGTAAAAAGTCGAACACAATTTAGCATGCATAGTTAATCTCCACATTTTTCAAGGGTTAACTGTACCGCATTNTAGTATTCTTGCTTGGAAAATCCCATGGAACAGGAAGTGTTGCCAGCTGTGGTCCATGGGGTTGTAAAAAGTCGAACACAATTTAGCATGCATAGTTAATCTCCACATTTTTCAAGGGTTAACTGTACCGCATTCATTGATATAGGTTGGAAATAAATGTAGAAAAATGAAATATATTTTTAAAGCATTAAACTTCTCTAAGTAAAATTTTAAATGTCGGACAGAAAAAAAAAATACACTAGATGAGATTAATTACAGATTAAACATTACATAGAAAAAGATTAGGAAAATCAAAGATATTAGAATAGAACCAAAATGAAACTCACAGAAAAAATAAATTATTTATAAAATGAAGAGAGGTTCAGCAGCTATGGTATGATTTTGATTAGCCTAGCATTTGTATAATTGGAAACTCTGAAATAAGGAAGAGAAAAAAAAAGTTAAATATATTTCAAAATTGATTTTAAAATAATAAACCCACAGATCAAAGAAGCCAATGAATCTCAGTATATACATACACACACACACACACACACACACACACACAGCTTGAAGAAAAACCACACTAAGGTATATAATAACCCAGTTGGTTAAATAATGAGCTAAGTATAAATCTTAAAAAAGGAGGAGAGGAGATATATTACCTAAAGAGGAAAAAATATAAGAATGAGAGTAGATCTCTTTTCCTGTTGAAACAATTCATGTGAGAAAATTGTACAGAAAAATATATCTTTAAAATATGAAAAAAAAATTTTTCAACTTTTTACAAAGCAAACATAGGATTCAAAAAATGAAGACAAAATAACAGATTTTTCAACATCCAAAGGCTGAAGTAACTCATCACCATAGAAAAGTGTATATAAATAAATCAATGTAACTCATGAGTCAAAAGATTGAAAAGATAAAATAAAAATACTTTAAGTGGAATTAAAATGAAAATAGTGTATAGCAGAATCTGAAAGGTACTGCTAAAGCACTACCTGGTGGGAAGTAGATTTACAGCACTTTCTCCTATTAATGAAGAATAAACGTCCCAAGTCAATTACTTCAGTTTCTATTACAAAAAACTAGAAAAATAAGTATAAATTAAAAATAAACATGAGAAAGAGTTAAAAAGATCAATCAGAAAAATCAAAGAAATAAAGAGAAAATAAGAGAAAACTCAATGAAATCAAACTGATTCTTAAAAAGATTTAAAAAAAATTTTTTTTCCATGAGATCAACCAAGAATAAAAAGGAAGAAAAATTACCAGTGTCTAGATTGAGAGAGGTGGTACCACTTCAGATTACATAGATACTAAAAAGCCACTAAAAAGAATACTATGAATATTTTAAAAATCTTTATGCCAGCACAATTCACAACTTAAAGAAAATTATCAATTTCCTTAAAAGACATAAATTTACAAAACTCCCTCGAAAAATAGCCTATAAATAGCTAAGGAACTGAATATGTAGTTTAAATCATTTTACAGAAAAAAAAACACTTGGTCCTAGTGGCTTCATTACTAAAATTTTCAAATTATATAATGAGCACATTCTTCAAAAACTGGGCCAGAAAACTGAAGTACAGGATACTTCCTTGTTTATTTTGAGGCCAGCATTACTATGATACCAAGACCTAGAAAACATGTTACAAGAAACTGCAGCAATGTATTGCCGAAACAAAAATGGAAAAATTCTAAAGAAAATATTAGCAAAGCAAATACAATACATAAAAGGGATGATTCATCATAACTAAGTGAAATTTATCCCAGGAATACAAGATGCATTTAACATTCAAAAATCTTCGCTGGTGGCTCAGAGGTTAAAGCATCTGCCTGGAATGCAGGAGACCCAGGTTCGATCCCTGGGTCAGGAAGATCCCCTGGAGAAGAAAATGGCAACCCACTCCAGTATTCTTGCCTGGAGAATCCCATGGATGGAGGAGCCTGGTGGGCTACAGTCCACAGGGTTGCAAAGAGTCGGACACGACTGAGCGACTTCACTTTCACAACAAACTACACATTTAAATGATATGCTTATCATAATAGATGCAGAGAATGGATCTAACAAAATCTAATATATATTTCTTATAAAACTCACATCAAACTAGGAATAAGGATAATTGCCTAAACTTGATAAAAAGTATCTACAGAAAACTTACAATTAACATTATACTTAATGGTGAAAGATAAAATTTTCTCTTCACTATGATCAGGGATAAGAAAAGGATTTCTAGTCTCACCATCACTATTCAGTATTGCTGAATGCTTTACCTGTTTTACCTTGTGCAATATGGCAAGAAAAATAAATAAAATGCATCTAGAGTGGAAAAGAAACAGAAATTTCCTTATCCAAAGATAACATTATCATCTGTATCAAGGTCCCCAATCCCCAGATCAGTACCAGTCCGTGGCCTGTTAGAATCTGGGCTACACAGCAGCAAGTGAGAGGTAGGTGAGCAAGCAAAGCTTCATCTGTATTTATAGCTGCTTCTCATCATTCATATTATTCCCTAAGCTCTGCCTCCTGTCAGATCACCAGTGGAATTAGGTTCTCGAATGAAGGTGATCTCTACTGAGAACTGCACATGCAAGGGATCTAGGTTGCACACTCTTTATGAAAATTATTCTGAAACCATCCTACCTTCCCACTGTCCTATGGATAAATTTTCCTCCACAAAATCATTCCCTGGTGCAAAAAGGTTTGGAACTGCTTATTTATGTAGAACATTTATCAGAATCTGCAAAAAGCTAACAAAAAATAATAAATCCATTTAGCAGGACCATAATATACAAGATCCATAAAAAAGTCAATTGTATTTCTACATGCTGCTGCTGTTGCTGCTAAGTCACTTCAGTCGTGTTCGACTCTGTGCAAGCCCAAAGATCGCAGCCCACCAGACTCCATAGGGATTCTCCAGGCAAGAATACTGGAGTGGGTTGCCATTTCCTTCTCCAATGCATGGACTTCCCTGGTGGCTCAGAGGTTAAAGTGTCTGCCTGGAATGCAGGAGACCAGGGTTCGATCCTTGGGTCAGGAAGATCCCCTGGAGAAGGAAATGGCAACCCACTCCAGTACTCTTGCCTGGAGAATCCCATGGAGGGAGGAGCCCGGTAGGCTATATCCATGGGGTCGCAAAGAGTCAGACACGACTAAGCGACCTCACTTTCTCCAGTTCATGAAAGTGAAAAGTGAAAATGAAGTCGCTCAGTTGTGTCTGACTCTTGGCGACCCCATGGACTGGAGCCTAACAGGCTCCTCCGTCCGTGGGATTTTCCAAGCAAGAGTACTGGAGTGGGGTGCTGTTTCTACCTGCTAGATATAATTAAAAAATAATATTTAAAAAAAATATCATTTGTATTAGCATCACGATATGAAAAATAATTGAGCAAAAATGTGACAAAATATGGAAAAGATCTGAAACTTTCCAAACATTACTTAGAAATAGAAGGCCTAAATAAGTGGAGTAATGTTTTATGAGTCAGAAGATCACTATTATTAAGGTGTCAATTCCCTTGAACTTAATTAAATGTGATACCAATGAAAAGCACAGCAGTTTTCTTGTTGCTTTGTTCCATCAAACTTGACAAGTTGATACTTTAGTTTATATGTAAATTCAAATGAACTAAAAAAAGTCCAAACAACTTTGAAAAGAGGAGGAAAGTAAGGAAACTAACATAACCTGATTTGAAGACTCATTATAAAGACAAAAAAGAAATTGTATTAGCTTAAGTTAGACCTTTCTTTGAAATTGGAATGAAAACTGACCTTCTCCAGTCCTGTGGCCACTGCTGAGTTTTCCAAATTTGCTGGCATATTGGGTGCAGCACTTTCACAGCATCATCTTTCAGGATTTGAAACAGCTCAACTGGAATTCCA
>SJYX01015707.1:76388-120735 GCA_006410675.1 Oreotragus oreotragus
GCAGAAAGTGAGGAGGAGCTAAAAAGCCTCTTGATGAAAGTGAAGAAGGAGATTGAAAAAGTTGGCTTAAAGCTCGACATTCAGAAAACGAAGATCATGGCATCCGGTCCCATCACTTCATGGGAAATGGATGGGGAAACAGTGGAAACAGTGTCAGACTTTATTTTGGGGGGCTCAAAAATCACTGCAGATGGTGACTGCAGCCATGAAATTAAAAGACGCTTACTCCTTGGAAGAAAAGTTATGACCAACCTAGATAGTATATTCAAAACCAGAGACATCACTTTGCCAACTAAGGTCCATTTAGTCAAGGCTATGGTTTTTCCTGTGGTCATGTATGGATGTGAGAGTTGGACTGTGAAGAAGGCTGAGCACTGAAGAAATGATGCTTTTGAACTGTGGTGTTCGAGAAAACTCTTGAGAGTCCCTGGGACTGCAAGGAGATCCAACCAGTCCATTCTGAAGGAGATCAACCCTGGGATTTCTTTGGAAGGAATGATGCTAAAGCTGAAACTCCAGTACTTTGGCCACCTCATGCAAAAAGTTGACTCATTGGAAAAGACTTTGATGCTGGGAAGGATTGGGGGCAGGAGGAGAAGGGGACAACCAAGGATGAGATGGCTGGATGGCATCATGGACTCAATGAGCGTGAGTCTGCGTGAACTCCAGGTGATGGTGATGGACATGGAGGCCTGGCCTGCTGCGATTCATGGGGTCGCAAAGAGTCGGACACGATTGAGCCACTGAACTGACTGACTGACTGTGAGCCTAAAAGTGATTTGGGAATGCCAGATTCTATATATGATGAAATTTAATAAAAGCTTAATCAGTTAATTTTATTTTTTAATCAGTATACACTACTTTGTATATAAGCAAAGTCTGTCAACATTAATCTAAAAAACTCTTTCAGAACAATAGAAGTTATAAGTTACAAGAAAACATTGTCATAGTTTAACTGGTAGTGCTTTTGAAATAGTGCATAAAATAATTTATGCACTCAACAATTACGTATGTGGACTAACAATTACGACATTTTGATCAGATCATTTAAGGAACTGTCCTCACCTTTTCTTATTGATAAAAATGTCTTTAAATGCCATTTTTCTATTCAAAAATAACACATTCTTTATAGCAAACATATGATTTCCCTTATTTCTTTTATTTCCTCTATATTCCTTTCCCCTAGTGTAAAGTAAATATACTTGTTTATGTGGCATTTTACAAACACTTGTGGAATTGAAATTTCAAAGATTGTTTCATTTCTCTGATAATGAGTGATGTTGAGCATCTTTTCATGTGTTTGTTAGCCATCCATATGTCTTCTTTGAAGAAATGCCTATTTAGTTCTTTGGCCCGTTTTTTGATTGGGTCATTTATTTTTCTGGAATTGAGCTGCATAAATTGCTTGTATATTTTTGAGATTAGTTGTTTGTCAGTTGCTTCATTTGCTATTATTTTCTCCCATTCTGAAAGCTGTCTTTTCACCTTGCTTATAGTTTCCTTTGTTGTGCAGAAGCTTTTAATTTTAATTAGATCCCATTTGTTTATTTTTGCTTTTATTTCCAGTATTCTGGGAGGTGGATCATAGAGGATCCTGCTGTGATTTATGTCGGAGAGTGTTTTGCCTATGTTCTCCTCTAGGAGTTTTATAGTTTCTGGTCTTACGTTTAGATCTTTAATCCATTTGTATTATGCAGTTTACTTTTACTCTATTCTTTTGATCAGTTTTGCTAGAGATTTGTATGTATGGTTAGGCTTTTAATTTATTGAAACAACCAACTTCAGCCTTATTGATCTTCTCTAGAGTACACCAAAGTACTATTTCATTGAATTTTTAAAATGACCACTCTTTCTGAGAGCTCAACATGGTTGCCAAGAATCAAGTATAAAAAAAAATAATATTTGCAAGTCCCCAATTTAACAAATATTAATGAATTATTTGTATCCATTTTTCCTATTGTCTAAAAGCTGAGCTCTTATTTCTGTTATTTCTTCATGTTGTGTTTATATTCATATATTATTTTACTATGTTCAAGTGTAGTATATCCCATTCTTAGAAACATCCTTACAAAATATAAATGTTTTAAAAATGAGAAAGTGGAGTTTTGTTAAATAGTCTGAATATAAATTAAAGAATATGATATATCTAATAGATTTTCTGCAGTTGTTTTATGACTTTAGGATGTATTTTTTGCCTTTGCCTTTTAGATTTATTATTTATTTTTAAGTCTTGTGAAAGTAAAGTATTCTTTTCTGGTAGTGTTAAAATAATCATTAAAGTTTAATTTCAGATGATCTGTTCGTATAAAAGTCAACATTCCTCTCACTGTTAATTATTCCAAAAATTTCCAGTCAAATTATTCAAAAAACTGTAACTGTATATTGTACATGTTATTTGGACTGTTAGGACTTTTCTGTGTCATTTTGTTGTTGTTGGGTTTTTTTTTTTTCTAGCCAGTAAATGCTGTCCAACTCTTTGTGACCCTGTGGACTATAACCCATCAGGCACCTCTGTCCATGGGATTTCCAAGGCAAGAATACTGGAGTGGGTTGCCATTTCCTTTTCTAGGGGATCTTCCTGAGCCAGAAATCGAACCCACATCTTTTGCATTGGCAGATAAGATTCTTTACGGCTGAGCCACTAAGGAAGCCCAGTGGACTCAGTTTAATTATTTCTTTGACATAGATGGTATGCTTTCCAGCTTTTTGCCTTCCCAGTTATTTATACATCCACATTATACACCCATACATTACTTTCCTACCCTTTTATGTTGTTAGAGTCAGATTGTCTGAATCCTAGTTTTTAGGTTGCACTTGGTAATAATCAAAATATTTCCAGGCTTAGCGACATTGAAATAGTTATTTACCTTGGTTTAGGGAGATCAGGGCTAGGCTTATAGGGAAAAGAGTTAATCATCCTGGTATGCAATGTAAGGGAAGCAGAGAACTCTGTTTCCCCACCTCCTTCAAAAATACAAAAAAGTAATTGCTTCTGTCTTGCTTGATACCTTCATTTCATTTGGCAACACTACTTGAAATTCTGCCAACTAAACATTCATTTGAGATACTAAGTACTTCCTTTCAAAACAAAGAGGAAAAAAATTCTCAAATAGTGGACATTTATATGGATTGATTCTTTTTTTTTTTTTTTAAATGGGGTTCAGGGTTGGGAACTCATGTACACCTGTGGTGGATTCATGTCAATGTATGGCAAAACCAATTTTGTAAAGTAAAAAAATAAAATAAATAAATAAACAAAGATTGTTTCAAATGGCTATTTTGAAATTTTCACCCTTTCTGGGAGTGAACTAGGCTCTAGAGCAAAAAAGGTTAACGAAACAAATGTGGGACACATTTAAAATTTTACTTCACTTGTGAGCTCCTTGATTCCATCTCATCATCAGACCTGATGAGACCTGGTTTTGATGGAGGAAAAGTTAGAAAGGAGTAACAACTATCTTATTTACATGAAAATAAAACACTGATTGGCATCTTGATTTTCAAGAATTCAGTGAAAGTGTGAATAAAATGCATATCTTCTTCTATTGACCTATATGTCAATTACATATTTTAAACTTCTTTATCTAACATAAAAATTAAAGTTTATGTGTTTTTACTACCATTCAAAAAACACTGCTAACCTAGTTCTTAATTTTTCATTGTGAAGTAGCCACAGAAATTTTCAGAAAGGAAAAATAGGAAAGATTCCAGAGCATTAAATAACAACCAACATTCAACCCTCCCAAAAACTGGCCAAGTATTTTCTTACTGCACAATGTTTTTCTTAATTGTAAGTCACCAATAGCCATAAGGTTGGAATATGCCCATGCATAGTGCTGACAACAGATCAGTTTCTTTTCCAGTGTAAAAATTTGGTTGATCTGCTGCAGTTTTGCTGTTGTGGCCTCTTTGTTTTCAAAGAAATGTTATATATGCGTGCTGAGGTGTCTGCAGGTATAAATTTGCTGACTTGATTATAGATGGTTGCCAAAATTAAAGACAAATAATGATTCATCATCCTTTGGAATAAGATAAGTGGAAAATTAATGTTTCCCAAGAAATATTTCTCACCATATTTCTCACAACAGTGTATTTACTTCAGAGCAGAGTGTAGGAAAATTTCTCCAGAAGATGCCAATTCAAAAACAAAGCCAATTCAGTACGTGAGCTGAAAGAGATGCCAGGTCTAAATACAGTACCCAGAGAGGACATGCCTAAAAATCCTGCAGGTATATGCAAATGACCTGTTCATAGCTGATCACAGTAGTGACTTGTCAGCAGATTTACATATAGCACATTAATATCACTGTATGTGCTATAGTCAGTTAAGAAACCAGGGTAAGAGAGTTAAGAAAGCCTCTGGTTTCTGTTAATTGCAATAGTTCCATTAGTTTTTAATTTCATTGAATTTAATCCAGGATTTACATTCAACAAATACTAAACGTCTCCTACATGTTAGGTTTTAAGATATCTGTTTATTTTAGAATGCATATGTTCTATTTCAGATTTTTTCCAGATTTTTTTCTAAATTCTACTATGTTGTTCTTAATTTAGATCATCACTGTCAAACCATTTATGAGGAAAAGAACCTTCCCTATAAATTTCTCCCTCTTAATTTTTCAGAAGGCAAATTTATAGAACAGAATTTGACTTGTTCCATAAATACAGATCAAGATAACTCATTGTATCTACTTTCCAAAAAAATAAGTGATGAGCTGTTAGATTTACCCTCAACTTCGCATGGAAAGAGATTGGATCAGGAGTTTAAGGGAAACAGGGACAACTCAGCCAGTAAGTGTCTTTAAAATGTTTATGGGAATTTCTCTGGAGTACTTAATTGCTTAATTTTAAACTGCCTTCAGCATTTAGCTAGGCATATAAAGCTCGGAGTAGGCCTTGAAAAACAGTTTTGCTGTAGGCTCAGAAATACATAGGAACAGGTACAGTTGAGAAACGTATATTAAATGTATACTGGCATTTCTAGGATATTGTTTCTTACAGAATAGTCTTATCCTCTCAGTTCTGTTAACCTTCTGCTAACGAATGTATTGAATCCTTCATCGCAGTAAAACCTTTGCATTAGAGCTTATCTATAGATGAAACAGAACTTGAGAGATTTTCTTTCTACATCTTGTATTGTACAGTTGTCCTTGCACTTATCAGTACTTTGAAGACTCTCATACCAATACACTGAGAGTCCCTAAGACCAGGAATCTCAATTTGCAATGTCTTCTGACAGTTGTGCTTCCTAAAATCATACTTCATCCTTTTCCTTCTGTTCACTTATAGACACTTTAATTTCATAAGTATTATTGAGAACCTACTAAATGCCACTTACTGTGTTTGTGGCTTAGGATACAAATATGAATAAAACATGGTAACCAGTCTTCGGGAAGACAGCTTCATAGACTGGTGATTAGAATATAACATACTTAGGATAATGCTAATGACATACCAAATAAATAAATGTATGAAGGAAGAGTAGCAAGAGTGACCTAGAGAGTCAGAAGATTTCCTAAAAAAGGCTACACCTGAGCCTATTCTGAGTAAAAGTATTTTTCAAGAAGAGAGAAGAAAATTTCAGAATATATTACATAAATGGAGAGAAATTACATAGCATAAGGTGCTGGCATAGTCAGGTTCCAGTGAGGGCTCTCTCCCTGGTTTGCAGATGACTGCCTTCTAGCTGTGTTCTTGTTTAGCCTTTCCTTGGTACATACACAGGGAGGGAGAGGAGAAAAAGACAGTGAGAAGGGAGGGAGAGAGATCTCTTCTTCTTGTAAGGACGAGGAGAAGGGAAGGAGAAAGTTCTCATCCTCTCGTAAGGTCACCAGTCCTATCATATTTGAACCCTGCTATTACAATTTCAGGGTTTCCTGGTGGCTCAGTATTTAAAAGAAAAAAGAAAAAACTGTCTGCAAGTCAGGAGTCACAGGAGACATAAATTTGATCCCTGGGTTAGGAAAATCTCCTGGAGAAGGGCACAGCAACCCATCCCAGTATTCTTGCCTAGAGAATCCCATGGGCTGAGAAGTCTGGTGGGCTATAATCCATAGGGTTACAAAGAGTTGGCAAACACGACTGAAGCGACTGAGGACACACACACACATTATGATTTCATCTGGCCTCCTAAAGTGTCCTATCTCTAAATGCAACAACCATACTGAAAATCTGTGCTTCAATACATGGATTTCAGATGACAGGGGGCATTCATTACAGTACATAGCATTCCTTAATACAGTTAGTAGGTATAAGGGCAAGATAATTCCTACTGTACTTCTATCCAATGATTCCTAGAATAGTGAGTTCTGACTAGGAGGAAGAAGGCACTATCTCGTGGTCCCGAGTTTCACACATAAGCTACACACTATAGGAAATTTCCCTAGTTTTTAAAGGCATATCTCCCAATTGCCACTTTAACCAAAGTATCATCAGGTCATTGCATTGTTCTATGTAGCCAAAAACTATACAGAGTAGGAAATATGATAAAACCCATAAATTTTCTGGGCATGAGCCATCGCCATACTGCAATTTGCTACAAAATGATGTTTTTATATAGAGGTAATAACATGTAAATATCATGACAATAACAAAATCATTTTCTAAGACCACATAAGGTAGCACTGAAAAAATTCTATTAAGGTAGAAAGTGTATATGACGTGAAAATATTTACATAAGGACAAAAAGCTGTCTTCTCACGACAGAAAGTCTTTATATGTCCACAAGGTGGCAAGGGGAGAAAGCTGACTGGCATCCAGAGGAAGGGTCATATTATCAATCAAATTAGTGAAAAGATGCTTTGTAGTAGACATTCAGTGAGTATATGTCCTTGAGAATTCCTTTACACTCCACCCATTCAGAAAGATTCATTCACATATCCATTATTCAGATCTCCTTATCATCATTCATCCATTTTTCTAGTCAACCCTTTAGTCATTGCACATAACGGGGAGTACTTTGCACTTGTCTCCTTCAATTTGGCTTGGACAATCAATATTCTGTCCCTTCTCAAGGGGGAGCTTTTTTCTTCATCGTTGTTTTTAGTGTTCTCCCAATAAAGGCTGTGGCACTTGATAGAAGCACATAGTATGGGCATCTGAGCAGCCAGTTATGCAGTTGTACTAGTCAGACCTTTTCCAATCAGTATTGCATGCTGTAATGCACATCCAGTTTTTGGATTATTTTAATTCAATAGCATCCACTTTAAAATGGGAATTTGAAATCATATATGGTACCCATAGTCAAATGTTTAAACATTATCAAATCTGAGCATAAATCTAAAATTTATTTTTCTAATGGAAGATAGATGTTGTCATAATCAAATCACCCTTTGAAATTTGCCAAGAGTTTCACTTAGCATTTTCAACTGCCACAGACATTTTTTATACTATTAAGTTTGCTGGGTATGAGGTCTAAGTACAGGAATGCTTGTATTACAGCCTTGAGGTAGAGTAGAGCATTTATTTCTTTGTTTCAAATTTAAAAATTGCCTTCTGATTTAGCAAAATGTTGAAGCTGTACACCTAGATGTGATGCATATTATTTTCGACATCCAGAGTTTCATCATGCGCCACTTTCTTTGTGGGTTGTAAATGGCTCTACAACTTGTCTCTCACTTTTCAGAGGCTTTTTTGTGAGAATGTCAATTGGTGCCTTACTTTGACTCCTGTCCAGCTTTATTGAGATATAATTGACACCTGATTTGGTAAATCAGTATTTGGAGTTTATCTCCCATTCCCTAGCAATCACATGCCTTACTAAGGTAATTGTGCTTCTTAGGATTTCTGCTACTGCCTACCTGATATGTTCAGTTAGTACAGTATCATCAACATAATGGCCAAATATGATGGTCTGTAGATTAGACAATCTCTCTAATCTATTATGAAAGAGAACAGATCAGAAATAATCCTCAGGCAAGACAGTAAACATGAATTGCTCTCCTTGTCAAGTAAAAGCAAATGGCTACTGATTACATTTGCTGGTAGAAATTAGGGGGAAAAATTATAATATCTAAAGCAGTGTACTAGTAACAGTGATTGTATTCAACATCTGAACTGTAGGTCTTTTTTGGCATGACTCCTTCTTAAATTTGTAAAATCCAATCATATTCCAAGGCCCATCTATGTGAATTTTGTGTGGGCCAAACAGGAGAGGTAGATGGAAATAAAGTAGGAATCTACACTTTTTTTTTTCTCCAATTCTGATGGTGGCACCAATGTTTGAAATTTCCCTAGGAATGCAGTATTGCTTTCAGTATATTTGGGGAAAGTGAGATGTTCCATTAGCTTCCACTATCACTGCACATTTCATCAGTAGAGAAACTAATGTGGGTATTTTGGTATACATTAAATATAGCTGTTTTCACTAGTCTTGGACTAGGAAAATAATCACCATCAGTTTTACTTGGATCAAGATTCTGTTTGTCTTCTAATCTCTATAAGCCCCAAATCGGTCCTACATGTTTCAAGTCACTAAGGATTGGTGTCCATCTGGAGCCAGTGTCTACAAAACTCAAAGGCAGAGTTTTTCTTTTTGTCCTGTGCACACTTTCATAAATTGTTGCATGTATCTTTGGGAGAAAATGTGGGGATGATTCCTTTGTGGCTGTATTAAAGAATGTTTCTTCAAAGTCAGCTGGCTTTCTCCATAAACAAAAACCAGTTTTCCCAGTCATCCTAAAGTAGAGCATTTCTGTGAAAGCCACTGTGAGCCAAAGCGGCATAAAGGGAAAAGTTATTTCCAACTTTCTGAAAGTTTGTATTACGCCACTTCACTTTTAAGAAAGACCTACATTACTACCTGTTTTTGCTAACTGAAAGAAATCCAAAGAGGATTTTTACTTTTATTTAAAAAGCTGTTACTGTACTAATGTGTTTTGTATAAGTGAAGTAGTATAATGCAAACTTTCAGAAAGTGGGAGATACCTGTGTCTTCTATTAAATGTCTTAAATCTAGAACTTGAGTGTGGTGTGATGTATGCCTGCTCAGTTGTATCTGACTCTTTGTGACACCATGGACTGTGACCCACCAGGCTCCTCTGTTCATGGGATTTCCCAGGCAAAAATATGCAGTGGGTTGCCATTTCCTACTCCAGAGTTATCTTCCTGATCCAGGGATTGAACCAGTGTCTCCTGTGCTGGAGAGTGAATTCTTTACCACTAAGCCAGCTGGGACTCCCAAAACGTGAGTAAGAGAACATAAACCCACTACAACAATTTGAATCAGGCTTCTGTTCATCAGAACTAGAATTTTCCCATTTACATAGCTCAAAGTGCACCTTAACAGTCTCTCCACCTAAGTTACTCTTAGAGATCCTTTGATCAATCAGTTATGTATTGGTTTGGCCAAAAATTTCATTGGGAACTTTAGTATGATCATATAGGAAAAAGAAAAATGGATGAACTTTTTGGCAAACCTAATACTTTTGCTTGGGATAGTACTCTGATTGTCACCTCTCTCTGAATTTTATTATGGTAATTTTATTATTTATTTATTTTTGCTAACAAGTAAGCATTTCTATTACTGTAGCATATCAAAATTCTACTACATGCATGGAAGTTGGGGAGTCCAGTTTCATAATAGTACCACCCATCATCATCTCCAGCTTAATAAAGGACAGTCACAGAGTTTCTAAGAGGGCTTGGGGAAAAGTATGTCCCCTAGGACAGGAAAGGAATGAGAGCTAGGAATCGAGAAAGTAGATTTCACATAGCATATTCATTCCAACATTCTTTGAGCCTTGGGGCACATTTCCTGCTCAAACTACCAAATTCCAGCATCTCAGTTTCATTGACTATAGGTCTGGCATTAATTCAACACCCTACGTATTTAAATTATGCAGAGTACATCATGAGAAATGCTGGGCTGGATGAAGCACAAGTTGGAATCAAGATTGCTGGGAGAAATATCGATAACCTCAGATATTCAGATGACACTACTCTTATGGCGGAAAGCAAAGAAGAACTTAAGAGCCTCTTGATGAAAATGAAAGAGGAGAGTGAAAAAGTTGACTTAAAGCTCAACATTCAGAAAACTAAGATCATGTCATCCAGTCCCATCACTTCATGGCAAATAGATGGGGAAACAGTGGAAACAGTGGCTGACTTTATTTTGGGGGGCTCCAAAATCACTGCAGATGGTGACTGCAGCCATAACATTAAAAGATGCTTGCTCCTTGGAAGGAGGACAGCATATTAAAAAGCAGAGACATTACTTTGCCAACAAAGGTCTGTCTAGTCAAGGCTATGGTTTTTCCAGTGGTCATGTATGGATGTGAGAGTTGGACTATAAAGAAAGCTGAGCACTGAAGAATTGATGCTTTTGAACTGTGGTGTTGGAGAAGACTCTTGAGAGTCCCTTGGACAACAAGGAGATCCAACCAGTCCATCCTATAGGAGATTAGTCCTGGGTGTTCATTGGAAGGACTGATGTTGAAGCTGAAACTCCAATACTTTAGCCACCTGATATGAAGAGCTAACACTTAAAAAGACTCTGATGCTAGGAAAGATTGAAGGCAGGAGAAGGGGACAACAGAGGATGAGGNAGAAGACTCTTGAGAGTCCCTTGGACTGCAAGGAGATCCAACCAGTCCATTCTAAAGGAGATCAGTCCTGGGTGTTCATTGGAAGGACTGATGTTGAAGCTGAAACTCCAATACTTTGGCCACCTCATGCGAAGAGCTGACTCATTTGAAAAGACCCTGAAAGACTGAGGGCAGGAGGAGAAGGGGCTGACAGAGGATGAGATGGTTGGATGGCATCACCAACTCGATGGACATGAGTTTGGGTGAACTCTGGGAGTTGGTGATGGACAGGGAGGCCTGGCATGCTGCGGTTCATGGGGTCGCAAAGAGTCGGACACGACTGAGCAACTGAACTCTGTGATCTCACCTTTAATATTATGTCCCACACATAAGCGAGATCAGATGGTAGTTAATCTTTCTGTTTTCACTCAGTGTCATCCAAGTTCATCCAAGTTGTTGCAGATTGCAAGAAGACTTCCTTCTTTTTAAGGCTGAATAATGTGTATATGTGTATTTCTACTGTATGCAAATTAGGAATAATTTCTAACTAATGTTGTGATTATAATGTATTCACAACATATATATTTTCTTTTGTTTCTGAGGTTGTTTCCATGTCTTGGCTGT
Source organism: Oreotragus oreotragus (assembly GCA_006410675.1). Lineage (NCBI taxonomy): Eukaryota > Metazoa > Chordata > Mammalia > Artiodactyla > Bovidae > Oreotragus > Oreotragus oreotragus. The sequence goes on from SJYX01015707.1 coordinate 87,536, forward strand.
TGTAAATAGTGCTGCAGTGAACAGGCGGTGTGAGTGTCTCTTTAATACACTTATTTTATTTCCTTTGGATAAATACCCAGAATTGGGATTGCTTTGGTATTATTTAGTCACTTCAGTCGTGTCCAACTCTTTGCAACCCCAGGGACTGCAGCACACCAGGCTCCCCTGTCCTTCACCATCTCCCAGAGTTTGTTCAAACTCCTGTCCATCGAGTCGGTGACGCCATCCAACCATCTCCTCCTCTGCCACCCCCTTCTCTTGCCTTCAGTCTTCCCCAGCATCAGGTCTTTTCCAGTGAGTCAGCTCTTCACATCAGGTGGCCAGAGTGTGTAATTCTGTTTCAAATTTCTTGAGGAACCTCTATGCTTTTTTCCACTGTGGCTGTATGTATATATGATTCCTGTAGTCAATCTGTTCTTTCTCTACTTTTCTTATAACCAGCTAAAGCTGTGGTCTGCCACATCAGTCTATATCCTGTCCAGGAGTTGAACCCCTTCTACTATCTACTGAATGTCTGTAGGATCTGTCATGGTGGCCCCTTCTCACCTGTTATTAGTCATGTGTTGTCTCTCTTTAAACAAATGAACAAACAGAAACATTTTGTTGTGTTTTTGTCAAAGAACCAACTGATGGTTTGTATTTCATTCATTTCCTGCTTCATTTTCGGTCTCATTATTGTTATTTCTCCTGTTTTGAGTTGAACTTGCTGTTAACTCTCTAGTGTCTTAAAATGAAAGCTTAGACCATGGATTTTATTCTTGGGAGTTCCCAGTTGGTTCAGTAGTCAGGACTCCACACTCTAACTACCAGGGCCTGGTTTCAGTCCCTGGTCAGGGAACTGAGATGTTACAGGTAACACAGTGCAGCCAAACAACAATAGTAACAATAAGCCTTCTTTTCCAGTCTATGCATAAAGTATAAGTGTCCCTCTCAATTCTGCTTTAGTGGGGTCATCAAATTGTGGTATGTTATAATCACAGTATCATTCAGTTCAAAATAGCTCCTTATTTCCATATAGTTTCTGTTTCAGCCTATGTTTATGTCAAGGAGTTGATTACCAAACATCTGGGGATTTCTTGTTTCTATCCTGTGATTGATTCCAGTGTGATTCCACTTTAGACAGAGACCATGCTTTGCAGGAGATAAATTATTCTTGAAGTACAGTTGACTTACAGTGTTGTATTAGTTTCAGATGTACAGCAAAGTGATTCAGTTACATTTATGTTCTTTTTCAGATTATTCTCTTATTATAGATTACAGATACTAGATAGTTTCCTGTGTTTTAAATAGGTAATCCCATACTCCCAATTTACCCCTACCCCTCATCCTTACCCTTGGTAACAGTAAGTTTGTTCTCTACATCTGTGAGTCTATTTCTGTCTCGTAAATGTGTTCATTTGTATTATTTTTTAGATTTCACATATAAGTGAAGTGACATTTGACTTTCTTTCTTACTTCACTTGGTATGATAATCTCCAGGTCCACCCTTGTTGCTGCAGGTGACATTATTTCCTTCTTATGGCGGATATTCCACTGTATACATGCACCACATTTTCTTTAACCACTCACCTGCTGATGGACATTTGGCTATTGTGAATAGTGCTGCTATGAGCAGAGGGGTGCATGGTTTTATCTGGATAGATGACCAGGAGTGGGACTGTCTGTTTTTAGTTTTCTGAAGATGCTCCATATTGTTCTCCATAGTGGCTGCAACAGTTTACATTCCCACCAACAGTGTAGGAGGGTTCCCTTCTCTCCACACCCTCCAGCATTTATTGTTTGTAGACTTTTTGATGATGGCCCTTCTGATCAGAGACGTGATACCTCATAGTTTTGATCTTCATTTCCCTAGTATTAATAACTAGTGATGTTGAGCATCTTTTCATGTGCCTTTTGCCATAGGTATGTCTTCTTTGGAGAAATGTCTATTAAAATTTTCTGCCCATTTTTTAATTGGGCCTTTTTTTTTTCTTTTATACTGAGTTGTATGAGCTGTTTGCATATTTTAGAAATTAATCCCTTATATGTCACTTGTTTGCAAATGTTTTCTCTCAATCCATAGGCTAGACAGCCTATTCATTTTGTTCAAGGTTTCTTTTGCTGTTAACCTGGAGAATGAAATGGCAACCCACTCCAGCATTCTTGTCTGGAGAATTCCATTGCTAGAAGATCCTGGTGGGCTACAGACTTCAGTTCAGTTCAGTTGCTCAGTCGTGTCTCTTTGCGACTCAATGGACTGCAGCATGCCAGGTCTTCCTGTCCATCACCAACTCCTGGAGTTTACTCAAACTCATGTCCATTGAGCTGGTGATGCCATCCAACCATCTCATCCTCTGTCAGCCCCTTCTCCTCCTGCCTTCAGTCTTTCCCACCATCAGGGTCTTTTCAAATGAGTCAGTTCTTTGCATCAGGTGGCCAAAGTATTGGAGTTTCAGCTTCAGCATCAGCCCTTCCAGTGAATATTCAGGACTGATTTCCTTTAGGATGGACTGGTTGGATCTCCTTGCAGTCCAAGGGACTCGCGAGTCGTCTCCAACACCACAGTTCAAAAGCATCAATTCTTCAGCGCTCAGCTTTCTTTATAGTCCAACTCTCACATCCATACGTGACTACTAGAAAAATCACAGCCTTGACTAGACCGACAGACTATGGGGTCACAAAGAGGCAGACATGACAGAGTGACTAACTTTCTAAACCTTTAAGTTTCCATCTGTTTATTTTTGCTTTTGTTTCCATTACTCTGAGAGAGGGAGCCAAAAGAGCTATTGCTGCAATTTATGTCAGTGTTATGCCTATGTTTTCCTCTAGGGATTTTATAGTATCCCATCTTACATTTAGGTCTTTAATCCATTTTGAGTTTATTTTGTATATGATGTTAAAGAAAGTTCTAATTTCCCTCTTTTAAATTTAGCTGTCAGGTCTTTGCATCACTACTTAGTGAAGAGACTCTTTTCTCCACTGTATATCCTTGCCACACACACACACACATGCGTGCGCACGCATCCATGCTAAGTTGCTTCAGTCACATCTGATTCTTTGTAACCCTATGGACTTTGCATCACTACTACAACTTACATTTGCGAGCCTAGTGGGTAAAATCACTGCTAAATAAAAAGATTAAGACAAAATAACATTCCCTTTTCTTAAGAGGTTGATATTTCAAAAGCAATGTCACAAGTTTGCTAATAATACTGAGGCCAAACTTAAGAGCAAAATAAAAAATAAAGATATATAAAACTTTCTCATCGACGGTAGCTGCTTTCAGACATGAACAGATTACTGATATTAAACTACAGAAAGTGATTTAAGGAACAACGTTATCCTCTTTAAAAGCCTACAAAGCTTACTCTGCCTGAGCAACGAAGTAAAGGCTTTGCCAATGTCAGCTTTTTAGACTTGAATTGGATAAAATAATCAGGCAACAGGTCTGAGAAGGAGATTCATCATCCACCTGGACATCATCATCTCCTTCATTTTACAAATAAGGGAAATATGATCTAACCAAGGTTAGGTGACTTTTTAAAAGTTAGAAATGATTTTGCTCTTTCTCAAAGGAAAAGAAAGACATTCTTTCTCAGATACAATTTAAGTTCCTATAAGTAAAACAGCTTCCATCACTGCAAAGTTTATACGTTGAAACCAGTGGTTCTCAGATGGGCCAATCTTCTTGACACTTCTGCTAACATGTTGACACTGGTTTTTCTTGGGTTTTGGACATTTTCTATTGACATTCTTCCCAGGTAGATGACTTAACTCACACTCACTCTGCCATCCTTGTGTCCCACTCAAGCCCTCATGTGTGTGTGCACGTGTATGTGTGTGCACGTGCACGTGTGTGCTTCAGTTGTGCCTGACTCTTTCCAACCCAAAGGACTAGAGCCCACCAGGCTCCCCTGTCCATGGGATTCTCCAGGCAAGAATACTGGAGTGGCTTGCCATGCCCTCCTCCAGGGGATCTTCCCAAGCAGGGACTGAACCTGCGTCTCTTACATCTCCTGCACTGGCAGCTGGATTCTTTACCACTAGTGCCACCTGGGAAGCCCCAAATCCCCAAAGAATGAATCAATGTAAATACTGTTCACTGTGCAGCCAGGTAGTATATTAAAATTATTTTCATCATTTCTCCTGAAGTTAATGATTACATCATTCTTCCACGTGCCCGGTTTCCATGTTTTTATTGTTCCTCCTGCCCCCAATGCTACTATCTCTGTCACATTTTCTAAAATCCTCAAACACATTAGCTCTACTTGTCCTTTAAAGATTTTTTTATATGGATCAATTTAAAACCATTTTTGAATTAGTTACAATATTGCTTTTGTTTTGGTTTAGTTTTTTTGGCTGTGGCTCACGTGGGATCTTAACTTCCTGACCAGGTATCAAATCCACTGGAAGCTGAACCCATTGGAACACCCGCACTGGAAGCTGAAGTCTTAACCACTGCACCACCAGGGAAGTGCCACTACTTGCCTTTTAGTCTAGATGTGTATAAGAGACAGCCCCCGTACTGCCCCTCCTCCCTCCCCTCTCCCCATGGGTAATCACGAATTTGTTCTATCTGTGAGTCTGCTTTTTTTTTTCATTTAATTCTAAAGTGTGCTTTAATTACGCACCAGATACCCTAAGTGGAGATTTGTCATTACACTTAGAGGGACTCCATAACAACTAACTTTTATGAAGTAAAAAAAAATCTTTAAAGGAGAAGCTAATGACAGCCAACTTTATTTTCTTTGGAAAAGCTCTAGTAATGAACTCACTGACGTTAGTTCTTCAGCTACAACTGAGATGATCAATGACTCGCATTTTTAAAATATTCATATTTTCCCCTAATTTAAAAGTGTGCAGAATTTTCTGTGAACTTGTAATAATTGTAGGGGGAGTGATGAATATAAAATAAGGTATTTTATTTATAGCCCACGTTTAAGTATTTTTGTAGAACAGTCAGCACATCAGACTCAAAAGTAACTTACTTCTAGTTTTTGTGAGAATTTTAAACAGTTAAAAATGACAGAGTCCATGCTGACACAAAATAAATTGTAGAATACCAAACTGACTTATACAATAATTCAATTTTTACTAGAATCAGTAATAATGCTGAGAGAACTTTCTGTTTACATAGAAAATGTTTTAAGTTCTAATTTTAGTTTGGACAAAACCCAATATACGTATAAGTCTCATTAAGGACCAGAATAATGGAATTGCAGGAGAGATTACAAGAGATCAAAACTTTCTAGCATTATCTTTTCCTAGCAATCTAATCAATGAAATTAACTAGCAAAATCATTTACTGTAGCTCCTAGCTGGGTGACCTTGGAAGATTTACTAAATCTTCAAGCTTCAGGCTTTCTCCAAGACTCTAATAGTAAATGTACCGAATCCAAATGGTTGAGTGAGAATTAAATGAGATAATACATATAAAGAATCCAGAGCATAGTGTTTAATAAATACTACTAGCTATTATTATCATGAATACCATATATCAAATATTTATATTAAACATTCCAGATAGTTGCACTTAGACCAGAGGAGCTAAGTAGGCATGAGAAGGAACACACCAACCTTGGTTCGAGGCCCAAAAACAAAGGATGAGCTTCTGGATAACCTGCTGCTGCGGCTGCTAAGTTGCTTCAGTCGTGTCCGACTCTGTGTGACCCCACAGACGGCAGCCCACCAGGCTCCCCTGTCCCTGGGATTCTCCAGGCAAGAACACTGGAGTGGGTTGCCATTTCCTTCTCCAGTGAATGAAGGTGAAAAGTGAAAGTGAAGTCGCTCAGTCACGTCAGACTCTTCACAACCCCATGGACTGCAGCCTACGAGGCTCCTCCATCCATGGGATTTTCCAGGCAAGAGTACTGGAGTGGGGTGCCATTGCCTTCTCCTCTGGACAACCTAGAGCACCTGAATACTACACGGACCACTCGAAATAGCTGAGGGCCATGAGGCCCCTGCTGAGCAAAGTCCCATTTATGCAATATGAAAGGATGAACTTTCCAGTTCACAATCATCAATGAAAAGAAACTACAGCATTTAAATAAAAAAATTAATCTTTGAAGGAAAAAGTGAATATACCTGGGTTAACAATTAGCAATTAATGGCCCAACTCATGTTGCTCTCTTAAAGTAGGGAAAAATAAAAACTGGATAATTTTTAGTTTGAAATTGTCACATAATCAACACAAACATGGATTTGTGTTTTGTTCTGCTGTGAACTACTGGGAAAAGTCACATCAATTATACTTCACTAGATAGCATATTAAAAGAGCAGAGACATTACTTTGCCAACAAAGGTCCGTCTAGTCAAGGCTATGGTTTTTCCTGTGGTCATGTATGGATGTGAGAGTTGGACTGTGAAGAAAGCTGAGCGCCAAAGAATTGATGCTTTTGAACTGTGGTGTTGGAGAAGACTCTTGAGAGTCCCTTGGACTGCAAGGAGATCCAACCAGTCCATTCTGAAGGAGATCAGCCCCGGTATTTCTTTGGAAGGACTGATGCTAAAGTTGAAACTCCAGTACTTTGGCCACCTCATGCAAAGAGTTGACTCATTGGAAAAGACTCTGATGCTGGGAGGGATTGGGGGCAGGAGGAGAAGGGGACGACAGAGGATGAGATGGCTGGATGGCATCACTGACTCGATGGATGTGAGTCTGAGTGAACTCCGGGAGGTGGTGATGGACAGGGAGGCCAGGCGTGCTGCGATTCATGGGGTCGTAGAGAGTCGGACACGACTGAGCAACTGAACTGAACTGAACTGAAACTATTTTTAAAAATGCACGGGCAGAACTTACAATTGAAAAACTATCATATAATCTTGGATCTATTGAACTTCTAGATATTTATTTTCTGAACTGTTACACAGGATAGAGAAATATACACAAATCATATCTTTTCATAATTTTTCATGTTTGGTAGAAATGACCTGGAATTCTCAATTCATTGCATAATTATTAAATACCTCATTACTTTACTCGATTCATCTCTAGTTCCTTTTTAGTATCCTCCAAAGTTGTTTTCAGTAGTTTCTGAAAACTGGAAGTGAAAGTTTCCTTTATTAAAAGTTCATATTGGGAAATCCCTTGTGTAAGAGCAATTAAAGTTTATTAGTTTTGGTTTCTAGAAGCTGGGAGTCCCCACAGAGCTTTCCCTATGGTGAGATGACATGGACTACGAATTCAACAAATAATATTACAGTCAGTTAAAAGACCAATTATTAATATATTAAGAAAACATATAAAAAATGACAGAACTTGATGATATACCTTGGTGGGTAGTAAACAGCTTCTCATAGCCCAAGCTCCAAAATGGAAAACACTGCATATCCTTTGGCTGGACCCATAAATTTCGAGCAACTTGTGACAGACACTGGTACGAAATGATTCTAGACTAATAGGAAAGTGAGTCAAGTTTACAAGGCTCCTTGGTCTTCCAGGCTCTATCAGCAGATCTCAGGACAGGGGGAACTGGGTACATTTAACATGATCTCAGGTCTAGGAAGGGGAAAAAGAGTTGGGAAATTCAGTATGAATTTTGAGAGCTCCACAGATCTGAAATACATTCTACATTATAAGTCAGAGTGTCTACAGCAGATGTTATCCATTACCCACCTGTATCTCCAGCCCATATCATTTCAGTGTACACTGTCCTGATTTTCAACTGCCAGATTCAGGATTTCTTTGCATAAATGGCTTTCCTTGACCACTAGAGTCACTTGGACTCTGTGGGTAAGGAGAAGTACTATCTCTGGAGGGCAGTCTTGAACTAGTCACCGAGGATGCTGGTGCATAAGTACCTCAGCTCTCTCCTCCCTATGCTGGTAGAAGTCTGTGGCATATTTCCAAACCTTTTCCCAGAGCTCCTCAGTGCAATCAAATTTCAGTGACTCAGGCTGGTAACTTGCTTAATAGCATACTATACTGGCTTCTTTCCCTCCCTCTCACATTTCTCCATTCCCCAACTGGTATTTCCTGGAATCACCTCTCAAATAAATGGCTTGTACCTGAATAGTTGTGTTAGGTTTGCTTCTGGGGAAACACAAACTAAGACTGTCCCCAGATAATTTCTCTACTTCGTTTCTTTCTTTATAGTTCTCTGATATCCTAAATGTAAGGAGAAGTACTATCTCTGGAGGGCAGTCTTGAACTAGTCACCGAGGATGCTGGTGCATAAGTACCTCAGCTCTCTCCTCCCTATGCTGGTAGAAGTCTGTGGCATATTTCCAAACCTTTTCCCAGAGCTCCTCAGTGCAATCAAATTTCAGTGACTCAGGCTGGTAACTTGCTTAATAGCATACTATACTGGCTTCTTTCCCTCCCTCTCACATTTCTCCATTCCCCAACTGGTATTTCCTGGAATCACCTCTCAAATAAATGGCTTGTACCTGAATAGTTGTGTTAGGTTTGCTTCTGGGGAAACACAAACTAAGACTGTCCCCAGATAATTTCTCTACTTCGTTTCTTTCTTTATAGTTCTCTGATATCCTAAATACTGTCTCTACTGGCTTGTACTTTAGTGGCATATACTGCTTCATAAATATCCCTCTTCAGTAGGTTTACAGACAGAAAAACAATCAAAAGCAAAAACCTGAACTCCTCCCCACTTATTTTTTATTAAAAAATCATTTAGCAGAAGCAGCTCTTTCACACCTTCTCTTGCCTACTTGCCCTCATAGTTGTACTCAACGTATAGCTACTGAAGACTACCACTCAAACCACATATCTGAAGGGAGAATCAAGCATCCTTCTTTCCTATCTCTACCCTTAGGGAAAAAGAATATTCTTTGGATACTGAGTATTCTCTGAAATCATTTGAACACATACCAATCATTCTATAAGGCGTGTTGTCCAACATGGGAGGCACTAGCCACATGCTGCCATTGAGTACTTGTAATGTACCTAAAATGGTTGCATTTCTAATGTTCATGAATTTGAATTTGAATTTAAAAACCATTCAGTTCAGTTCAGTCACTCAGTCATGTCCGACTCTTTGCGACCCCAAGAACTGCAGCACCCCAGGCCTCCCTGTCCATCACTAACTCCCGAGTTCACTCAAACTCACGTCCACCGAGTCAGTGATGCCACCCATCCATCTTATCCTCAGTCGTCCCCTTCTCCTCCTGCCCCCATTCCCTCCCAGCATCACAGTCTTTTCCAATGAGTCAGCTCTTTGCATGAGGTGGCCAAAGTACTGGAGTTTCAGCTTTAGCATCAGTCCTTCCAATGAACACCCAGGACTGATTTCCTTTAAAATGGACTGGTTGGATCTCCTTGCAGTCCAAGGGACTCTCAAGAGTCTTCTCCAACACCACAGTTCAAAAGCATCAATTCTTCGGCACTCAGCTTTCTTCACAGTCCAACTCTCATATCCGTACATGACCCCTGGAAAAACCATAGCCTTGACTAGATGGACCTTTGTTGGCAAAGTAATGTCTCTGCTTTTGAATATACTATCTAGGTTGGTCATAACATTCCTTCCAAGGAGTAAGCGTCTTTTAATTTCATGGCTGCAGTCACCATCTGCAGTGATTTTGGAGCCCCAAAAAATAAAGTCTGACACTGTTTCCACTGTTTCCCCATCTATTTCCCATGAAGTGATGGGACCGGATGCCATGATCTTCGTTTTCTGAATGTTGAGCTTTAAGCCAACTTTTTCACTCTCCTCTTTCACTTTCATCAAGAGGCTTTTTAGTTCCTCTTCACTTTCTGCCATAAGGGTGGTGTCATCTGCATATCTGAGGTTATTGATATTTCTCCCGGCAATCTTGATTCCAGCTTGTGTTTCTTCCAGTCCAGCGTTTCTCATGATGTACTCTGCATATAAGTTAAATAAGCAGGGTGACAATATACAGCCTTGACGTACTCCTTTTCCTATTTGGAACCAGTCTGTTGTTCCATGTCCAGTTCTAACTGTTGCTTCCTGACCTGCATACAGGTTTCTCAAGAGGCAGGTCAGGTGGTCTGGTATTCCCATCTCTTTCAGAATTTTCCACAGTTTATTGTGATCCACACAGTCAAAGGCTTTAGCATAGTCAATAAAGCAGAAATAGATGTTTTTCTGGAACTCTCTTGCTTTTTCCATGATCCAGCGGATGTTGGCAATTTGATCTCTGGTTCCTCTGCCTTTTCTAAAACCAGCTTGAACATCTGGAAGTTCATGGTTCACGTATTGCTGAAGCCTGGCTTGGAGAATTTTGAGCATTACTTTACTAGCGTGTGAGATGAGTGCAATTGTGCGATAGTTTGAGCATTCTTTGGCATTGCCTTTCTTTGGGATTGGAATGAAAACTGATCTTTTCCAGTCCTGTGGCCACTGCTCAGTTTTCCAAATTTGCTGGCACAGTGAGTGCAGCACTTTCACAGCATCATCTTTCAGGATTTGAAATAGCTCAATTGGAATTCCATCACTTCCACTAGCTTTGTTCGTAGTGATGCTTTCTAAAGCCCACTTGACTTCACTTTCCAGGATGTCTGGCACTAGGTGAGTGATCACACCATCGTGATTATCTTGATTGTGAAGCTCTTTTGTGTACAGTTCTTCTGTGTATTCTTGCCACCTCTTCTTAATATCTTCTGCTTCTGTTAGGTCCATACCATTTCTGTCCTTTATCGAGCCCATCTTTCCATGAACCATTACTCACCTCAATTACTGGAAAACTAAGTATGTCTGAGATAACTTGTGTAGGACAATCTATTTTTTCAAGTTTTATAAAATCTAAATGCAGATCAAGTATGTCTCGTGAAGATGTAGCATCCAAATTGAAACGTGCTTAAGTGTAGAATACACACTGGAATTTGAAGAACTAGGATAAAATACCATTAGAAATTATTAATATTTGATAGTAATAATGGGATACTTAATGGTGATTAGATATTGAAAACAGTTTAGATATATTGTTACATAAAATATATTAAATTTAATTTCTTCTGTTTTTCTTTTCTAATTTTCAAAATGTGGCTACTAGAAAGTTAAATTACATATGTGGTTCACATTATTTTTCTATTGGACAGCACTTCTTGATCACCTTACCCACAACTTACATTTGCGAGCCTAGTGGGTAAAATCACTGCTAAATAAAAAGATTAAGACAAAATAACATTCCCTTTTCTTAAGAGGTTGATATTTCAAAAGCAATGTCACAAGTTTGCTAATAATACTGAGGCCAAACTTAAGAGCAAAATAAAAAATAAAGATATATAAAACTTTCTCATCGACGGTAGCTGCTTTCAGACATGAACAGATTACTGATATTAAACTACAGAAAGTGATTTAAGGAACAACGTTATCCTCTTTAAAAGCCTACAAAGCTTACTCTGCCTGAGCAACGAAGTAAAGGCTTTGCCAATGTCAGCTTTTTAGACTTGAATTGGATAAAATAATCAGGCAACAGGTCTGAGAAGGAGATTCATCATCCACCTGGACATCATCATCTCCTTCATTTTACAAATAAGGGAAATATGATCTAACCAAGGTTAGGTGACTTTTTAAAAGTTAGAAATGATTTTGCTCTTTCTCAAAGGAAAAGAAAGACATTCTTTCTCAGATACAATTTAAGTTCCTATAAGTAAAACAGCTTCCATCACTGCAAAGTTTATACGTTGAAACCAGTGGTTCTCAGATGGGCCAATCTTCTTGACACTTCTGCTAACATGTTGACACTGGTTTTTCTTGGGTTTTGGACATTTTCTATTGACATTCTTCCCAGGTAGATGACTTAACTCACACTCACTCTGCCATCCTTGTGTCCCACTCAAGCCCTCATGTGTGTGTGCACGTGTATGTGTGTGCACGTGCACGTGTGTGCTTCAGTTGTGCCTGACTCTTTCCAACCCAAAGGACTAGAGCCCACCAGGCTCCCCTGTCCATGGGATTCTCCAGGCAAGAATACTGGAGTGGCTTGCCATGCCCTCCTCCAGGGGATCTTCCCAAGCAGGGACTGAACCTGCGTCTCTTACATCTCCTGCACTGGCAGCTGGATTCTTTACCACTAGTGCCACCTGGGAAGCCCCAAATCCCCAGAGAATGAATCAATGTAAATACTGTTCACTGTGCAGCCAGGTAGTATATTAAAATTATTTTCATCATTTCTCCTGAAGTTAATGATTACATCATTCTTCCACGTGCCCGGTTTCCATGTTTTTATTGTTCCTCCTGCCCCCAATGCTACTATCTCTGTCACATTTTCTAAAATCCTCAAACACATTAGCTCTACTTGTCCTTTAAAGATTTTTTTATATGGATCAATTTAAAACCATTTTTGAATTAGTTACAATATTGCTTTTGTTTTGGTTTAGTTTTTTTGGCTGTGGCTCACGTGGGATCTTAACTTCCTGACCAGGTATCAAATCCACTGGAAGCTGAACCCATTGGAACACCCGCACTGGAAGCTGAAGTCTTAACCACTGCACCACCAGGGAAGTGCCACTACTTGCCTTTTAGTCTGGGGCAATTCCCTCATGGAACCCTCTGTTCTCCTGCTCCAGTACGGCCTGAATGCTTTGAAGCTCGATCTGTAGCAATTATCTCATCTTACCTGACAATCTAACGATGGGAAAATTTTACTTGCTTTTTCACTTTTCAAGTCAACTGTAAAATTGCCTATTTGTATTTTGTAGACATATACTAAATAAGAGCAAAACCGTACTGCCACCACCACAGACAGCCCAACACTGCACACATTCAAAAGAGTGACTGCGAGTTCTTATGAATCTGTACAATGCAAAAGAGTGCCCTTATTTTAAGCACTTTGATTTTTCGCTCCTCTAGCAAATGCTATTGCAAGCCATAGAAGTTTAGCCTCACTGCCGCCCAGAGCTGGTTGCTTCCAAAGTGGCCCTGAGGTCTGGAGTACACAGGTGCTGGTATCAGCGAGGTTTCCAGGGTTACTATCTATCACATCACTTTTGCAAAACAGAACCAAGAGGCTTTTATGCTAAGGTAACATGGATTCAGTTGGAATTTCAAGACAGGGCTTTATTATTGTGGTGGTGGTGGCATCTGGTTCCTGCTTATTTAATTTCATCCAAAGAAAGTGCCGATTTTAAACTAGCCACCAAGGAGATGCTGATGTGGGCAGAGCTATGGAAAAGTGTTGTAGAACGACAGAGCTCTACTTCAGGGAGCCATCCGGAGACCACCTACAAGTTCAATCTCTGTATTTTGCAGGACAGAAAACAGAAGGCTAGGAGGCTTACCCAGACAAAAATGAGGCTGATGGCAGCTTCTAAGTAGGCTTTAAAAACATTCAGATAGATGAAAGTAACTGACTGGTAACAGGTTAATTATGATCTTGCAGATGGAGCTTGTCATTTTGTGTAAGCTAAGCTTCCTCAAAGAAGCAAAATCACATACATATTCATATCAATACTTCTAACTCTTGAACATTTATCTTGCAATATTAACAAATGAAAATGTTAAACTGAAGCACAAATTAAAAATGTGTAAACTGAAGCAACGACTCACAATCTTTCTATCTTGTTGTTTTTTTTCCTAAACCACATGAAACACAAATCTTAAAGACATTATTTATCACCTGACTTTGGAGAAGACAATAGTTGAAGCAAATTATAGATAAAGCCTGACAGTCGGGCTGATTCTAGAAAGACCCAGACAGTCATAGGTTACCAAACAGAGAAATTAAGAGTCTTTCACTTCTTGCTGAGAGAGAGCTTTGCCAAAATCCTTAGACATGGGAGTGAATTCGTTAACCTACTTGTCTCAAGAGATAGTGGCCAGTAGCCACAAAAGAAAAAACGTTAAGAACTATGAACAAAATGAAAAATAACTGTTTTTACTTTCTTCTGGATCTGTTTTTTATTTGAATTTTCCAAATTATAGTTAGATTATTCTAGACCAACCTATGAATGCACAGCAATTCTGGCATTTATAGCCACTTAAATTCATGGCTTACACATGCCCACAGACTGTCTTCTAAACATCAAGGAAGTGGGACTTCCCTGCTGGTCCAGTGGTTAAAACTTTGCCTTCCAATGCAGGGGGTGCAGGTTTGATCCCTGGTCGGGGAGTTAAGATCCTATATGTCTCACAACCAAAAAAACAAAACATAAAACAGAAACAATATAATAACAAATTCAATAAAGACTCTAAACATGGTCTACATAAAAAAGATTCTTGACAAAATAAACATCAAGGAACCAAAGGCCTCTTTGGATACACATCACAAGCCTTCCATATGCTGCCTCCACGGTCAATACAGAGTGTTCATTATCTGGAGCTAATCGTTTCCTTTTGCTTATTCTAGAAATTACTACTTGTTTCTCTCTTACAAACAGCTCTGAAGTGAACAAAAGGATAGCTTTCTTCACCATATGAACAACTTTCGTTTGGAAAATCATTTGCAAATATTAGTTTCTGGAGCCTGAGAATCACTCTAACATTATAACTGTAAAACTTCATTTCCTCACTAGAAACATATCATTCTGAATGTCAAGACTTCAACCTTAAGTAAGATTCTAACTAAGGCAAAAGATAATTACATATTTGAGTTGGTGAGCAACCGATAAAGCATCTTTCCAAATCTGAAGCAAATAAATACATTTTAGGTGAAATGTAAGAACAATAACGTTACATGGGAATCATACTAATAAAGGATAAATTTAGAGGGAAAAGATAAACATGGCTGACTGCCATGAATTTAGGAGACTCAGATTCTCTTTTCCCCTAACTGTCACCCTCTTCAATCTGAGCTGGTTTTGGTGGCTCACTGCAACAATCCTACTGAAGCAGAATGGCTGCTTCTTCTCTTCTGGGGCTGGCTCGGAAGAAGAGTCACAGCCTCAGTCTTGGTCTCTTTGAAAATCTTCTCTTGAACTCCAGCTCCTATTCAGAGGGAAGCCCAACCCATATGAAAATTTGAGGCACTTTCGTAGACAGTTGCATGTGAGTTCCCGCCCCTTTGAGTGATCCAAGAGTAAGTGCCAGTCTTTAAAAAGTCCTTTATTGTATCTTGGCTGTGCTGGGTCCTCGTCACGGTGCAGGCTTTTCTCTAGCTGCAGCGGGCAGGGGCTACTCTCCAGTTGTGGTGTGTGGGCTTCTCATTGTGGGGGCTTCTCTTGCTGTGAAACACAGACTCTACAGCACGTGGGGATTCAGTAGTTGTGGCTCCCAGGCTCTAGGGCACAGGCTCGATCATTGTTCGTCACGGTGCAGGCTTTTCTCTAGCTGCAGCGGGCAGGGGCTACTCTCCAGTTGTGGTGTGTGGGCTTCTCATTGTGGGGGCTTCTCTTGCTGTGAAACACAGACTCCACAGCACGTGGGGATTCAGTAGTTGTGGCTCCCAGGCTCTAGGGCACAGCCTCGATCATTGGGCACGGGTTTAGTTGCTCTGTGGCATGTGGGATCTTCCCGGACCAGGGATCGGACCCGAGTCTCCTGCACTGGCCGGTGGATTCTTGACCGCTGAGCCATCAGGAAAGCCCATGGGTACCAGTCTTCAGAGCAAAGACACTTTCCAACTTTTCTAGCCCCAGACACTTGAGTCTCCCTGAGATATTGGATACTGTGCTTTATCTGAATTCTTAAACCATATTTCTTGAAAGCATAAAAATGAAGTTCATTTTATGCTATCAAGTTTAGAGTGGGTTTGTTTCAAAGTAATAAATGACCAAACCCTTCATAGTGCTATGAACGCAGGCAGTCTTACCAAGGGGCTTTAAGTAAATTGAGGCTCTTAAAGGTTGGTGAAAATAATAATGACCAGAAATATTTATTGAGCCCTTTGATGTGTCAGGAACTTTGTGCAGATTTCATTGAACCCAAATAAAGCTCCATATAACCCACGTAAATCACTTACAAAGTAAGTAATTTTTTTAAACCCAGCACAGTGAGAGAAAAATTATATCAACTCTAGAAAGACTGGAATCATGCTAATACTCTCATCTTCAGAGAGGGATCACTTTGAGAACTAAAATTCTTAAAATAATACAAAATGTTTTCTGTGGAGAGAAGGAAGAAGGAGAAGAGCGTGGGATTAAACTGCTAGGTATAAAATAAGTAAACAACAGGACATATTGTATAACACAGGGAAATATAACCATTATTTTGTAATAACTTTAAATGGAGTACCGTTTATAAGAGTATAGAATCACTGTGCTGTACACCTAAAACTCATATTGTAAGTCAACTACAGTTGAATAAAACTTAAAGAATTAAGCAAAAAGATGACAAAGATATTCACTGGAGAAAAACTTATAAAGACCAAAAATTGGGAACAACTGAAATGCTTAACAACAAAAGAATGGGTAAGTCATTTGTGGAATATACTTATCATGAAGTACTAATGAAATAAAATATATGAACTACAGATTTTTCAACAAAAGATGAATTCCCAAACAAAATACGGATGGTGATATTGCCTTTTTTCCGGCTGGTTTGGGTGTTACTTTTTCTGGCTTTATTGGAGTATAACTAACAAATAAAAACTATATATATTTTTAAACACACACATACAAAATGAGAAAACCAAAATGTTTTCTGAAAGTATACTTAGTATAGTATACCTGGTTTGCTCCCAAGAGGAAGGGGTTTCACTAATATGAAAAATTCTCCAAGGTCTTAGATTCCTTGGCCCAAAGGAATGTGCATAAAATAAATAATCAATACGGATATACTGTACAACACAGGGAAATACAGCCATTATTTTGCAATAACTTTCAACGACATATAATCTATAAAGATACTGAATCACTGTGTTGTCCACTTGAAACTAAGCAGAGCAACAGGTGATCAGGCACTGTGGCATCCACTGTCTTCCCCAGAATCCAAGAAAGGCAGAGAGCCTTCGGAGATGATGCCCCGGGGAGTGATCATCTTCCTTGCGGGTGTCAAAATCTCTCTTGGGGGGTGTATTCACTTCCTATCACTGCTGTGATACATTACCACAAATGTAGCGGCTTAAAATTGTAATTCATTAACTTAACAGTTTTAGGCATCAGAAGTCTGAGATGGGTGTCACTGGACTAATATCAAGGTGTCCACAGGGCTGTGCTTCCTTGGAGGCTCTTGGGGGAAGCCTATTTCCTTGGCTTTTCTGGCTTCCAGAGGTGGCTTGCATTCCTTGGCTTGTGGCCACATCACCCCAACCTTTGTTTCCCTTGCTACATCTCTCCCTCTCTCTGATCCTCATGCCTCCCTTTTATAAGATCCTTATAGTTACAATGGATGAGCCAGGATAATATCCATGTTGAGTTCCTTAATCCATCTTCGTGGTCCCTTCTGCCATGTAAGACAATGTATTCACAGGTTCTGGAGACTAGAACATGGACCTCTTTGTTGGGGGGGAGGGCAATAATTTCTGTCCGCCACAGCGAGAGTGGCAGTAAAAGGTAGTTTTGGAATAGGTTTTCCGGGGGCATGCAGGTCTTCCCTAATCATAGTGAGAGCTCCTGATTTTTTCAGGGGTTTATGT
Organism: Oreotragus oreotragus; assembly: GCA_006410675.1. Taxonomy (NCBI): domain Eukaryota; kingdom Metazoa; phylum Chordata; class Mammalia; order Artiodactyla; family Bovidae; genus Oreotragus; species Oreotragus oreotragus. The sequence goes on from SJYX01015707.1 coordinate 104,948, forward strand.
GACCTAGAGAAATTGTTTATGATTTCCTCTAAGATCTTTATATTGCTTGAATAGATTGAATTCAGCTTGGTGCTGACTTTAATAAACACTGAAGTCATTATCTCTGAGTTGAGAAAGATAAGTTATTCCCTCTCTGCTTTCTTTCCCCTCCCTCCCTACTAGCTCCTACACCACCCCCGCCCCCAATGCCCCACTTCCTAAGTCCAAATCCCAGCCCCCCGGCAGACATCCAGTCATGAGCAAGAACTTGGGGGAAAGAATTCAAAGTAAGAAGTGACAGTCACTTATCATAAAACACTGGCCCAGGAGGGATGACAGGCCTGGTCCATTCTGGCATGAATAAAGGTTGCCTGTGTGAGTGTTGTTGGCATAACAGTGGTGACTGGCCTCTTAGGGTCTAAATATAGCTGCCACCAGCATCTGAGAATGGAAGAGCTTTCTAAATCAGTACCCACTCCATCTCAGTTCCTCCAGACCTTTGCAAACCGCATGGAGACATGCATGCCTCTAGTTCCTCCAGGAGAAGAGCCCGTGGAAAGGATCAAAACAAGAGCTGGCAGATTAACCATGTTTAGAGTGGAAATCCAAGGTCATGCCAGCTCCAAAATAGCCCTGCCAAATCCGGAAAGATTTTTAAGAGGGTAAAGTGTTGAAAGCTGCAGCCAGATTAATGTCCCCCCTCCCCCAGTCCCCACAATTAGTTACCAAGTTATCTTGAAGACAAATATCCAAAGGATCCCATAGAGGCTACTCTAGAACCCAGTCGACCTGCGTGCATATCAGACTAAGGGTGCAAGCCAGAGGTCAGAATAAGACTCATTGGGAGGTTTATTCATCCTAAATACCAGTATTGGTTGTGGAGTTGGTGCTCACACACTTAATCCACTGCCTGTATAACCAGCCCTCACAAACTCAGGCCGGAGGCTGATATTGAACAGTGAGTGACCTCATTGTGGTGCCGGGCACCACAGCCACAAAAACCACATTTAAAAGGCATCAAGACCAAAGCAAGGCCGGGGAGCGAGGAAATCCAGGCTATGCAAAAATGAAAAAAAGGGTTCTCTGAAGACTGGTTGCCTTGAAGAGCAAAATGACCCATTCGCTAGGTTCCCTGGAGTAAGAGAGCAGGGTGTATTTCGTCTCAAGCCTGTCACTCACTTGGTGTTCACTAGGATCATCTGGAGGGAGGTTCAGGTTCAGTCAGTCTATAGCTTACAAGGGATTACAAGGGGGTCATCTTTGAAGGGAAGCATCCTAATGTAGGGGCTTCCCTGCTCTGTGGTAACGAATCCACTTGCCAGTGCAGAAGCCTCAGGTTCGATCCATGGGTCTGGAAGTTCTGCTGGAGAAGGAAATAGCATTCTTGATTGGGAAATCCCATGGAGAGAGGAGCCTGGAGGGCTACAGTCTGTGGGGTTGCAGAAGAGCTGCACAGGACTTAGCGACTAAACCACCATCTGTAGCTCTTTATTATTATGTGCTCAGCACTATTAAATGTTAAAAGAAAGCATGAGTCAGTGGAAAGGAAATGTAATTTAGAATAGTTAACACTGGATTAAAGTTCTGCCTTCACCATTTCATAGCTAGGTGACTTGGGCACTTAATCTCACTATATCTCAAATTCTTCACCTCTTTAATGAAATAATATCAACACAAATTATATGTTAATTATATACCATACTAATATATTATTAAAAATTTATGTAATATGAACATCTTTTATCATTATTATTGCTATGGCTACTTCAAAACATAGAGGAAAGAATAAAATACAAAAGCAAAAATTCTTTTCTATCCTATTAAGTGTTATAAAAATTATATACTACTATTATAAAAGCAAAGTAAATGTTGGTATTTTGCTAGGGAATCTAGTTAGGGAAATAGTATACATACAAGAAATATTTGAAGAGAAAAATTATATTTAGCAAAGTGTTAGAGAGTCCTGTTTGTAGGTAGACTTCATGACACCATGTACAGAGGATCACTGTGTGGAACGAACCAAGGAAAAAAGTAAGAAAATGGTCATCAGGGAAACCTTCACGAAACAGAAGAGTCTGAGGTGGGTATAATGAGGCAAAAAGATAATGGGAGAACATTTCAGAGTACAAGAATTGTGAGTCAAATGCACACAGATAACACAAAGCAAATCTGTGTAGTTTCTCTGCTTCCAGGAAACTGTCACATTTGAGATCCACTTACAAGCCTCTCCCAGAACTCACGATGGGCAGTGATGTGAATGGACCTAGAGTCTGTCGTACAGAGTGCAGTAAGTCAGAAAGAGAAAAATATTGTGAATATTAACATATATATATATATAGATGAACCTATTTGCAGGGCAGGAATGGAGATGCAGACATAAAGGATGGACACGCGGGTACAGGGGAGGAAAGGGAGGGTGGGGCAAGCTGGGAGAATAGCCCTGACATATACACTCCCATCTTTGCATGAAATGTTCCCTTGGTGTCTCTAATTTTCTTGAAGAGATCTCTAGTCTTTCCCATTTAGTGATGCTTTCTAAGGCCCACTTGACTTCATGTTCCAGGATGTCTGGCTCTAGGTGAGTGATCACACTATTGTGATTATCTTGGTCGTGAAGATCTTTTTTGTACAGTTATTCTTTGTATTCTTGCCACCTCGTCTTAATGTCTTCTGCTTCTGTTACGTCCATACCATTTCTGGCCTTTATCAAGCCCATCTTTGCAGGAAATATTCCCTTGGTGTCTCTAATTTTCTTGAAGAGATCTCTAGTCTTTCCCATTCTGTTGTTTTCCTCTATTTCTTTGCATTGATCGCTGAGGAAGGCTTTCTTATCTCTTCTTGCTATTCTTTGGAACTCTGCATTCAGATGCTTATATCTTTCCTTTTCTCCTTTGCTTTTTGTGTCTCTAATTTTCTTGAAGAGATCTCTAGTCTTTCCCATTCTGTTGTTTTCCTCTATTTCTTTGCATTGATCGCTGAGGAAGGCTTTCTTATCTCTTCTTGCTATTCTTTGGAACTCTGCATTCAGATGCTTATATCTTTCTTTTTCTCCTTTGCTTTTTGCTTCTCTTCTTTTCACAGCTATTTCTTAGGCCTCCTCAGATAGCTATTTTGCTTTTTAGCATTTCTTTTCCATGGGGATGGTCTTGATCCCTGTCTCCTGAACAATGTCATGAACCTCATTCCATAGTTCTTTAGGCACTCTACCTATCAGATCTAGTCCCTTAATTCTATTTCTCACTTCCACTGTATAATCAAAGGGGTTTTACACTTTTCCAGAGCAGCCATGAAGAGAAACCCCATGTCAAAGGTAAGAGAAACCCAAGTAAGATGGTAGGTGTTGCAAGAGGGCAGATACACTGAAACCATACTCACAGAAAACTAGTCAATCTAATCACACTAGGACCACAGCCTNTAGTCCCTTAATTCTATTTCTCACTTCCACTGTATAATCAAAGGGGTTTTACACTTTTCCAGAGCAGCCATGAAGAGAAACCCCATGTCAAAGGTAAGAGAAACCCAAGTAAGATGGTAGGTGTTGCAAGAGGGCAGATACACTGAAACCATACTCACAGAAAACTAGTCAATCTAATCACACTAGGACCACAGCCTTGTCTTAACTGAATGAAACTAGGCCATGCCTTGTGGGGACACCCAAGACGGGCGGGCATGGTGGAGAAGTCTGACACAATGTGGTCCACCAGAGAAGGAAATGGCAAACCACTTCAGTATTCTTGCCTTGAGAACCCCATGAACAGTATGAAAAGGCAAAATGATAGGATACTGAAAGAGGAACTCCCCAGGTCAGTAGGTGCCCAATATGCTACTGGAGATCAGTACAGAAATAACTTCAGAAAGAATGAAGGGATATAGCCAAAGCAAAAACGATACCCAGTTGTAGATTTGGCTGTTAATAGAAGCAAGATCCAATGCTGTGAAGAGCAATATTGCATAGGAATCTGGAATGTCAGGTCCATTAATCAAGGCAAATTGGAAGTGGTCAAACAGGAGATGGCAAGAGTGAATGTTTACATTCTAGGAATCAGCAAACTAAAATGGACTGGAATGTGTAAATTTAACTCAGATGACCATTATATTTACTACTGCAGGCAGGAATCCCTTAGAAGAAATGGAGTAGCCATCATGGTCAACAAAAGAGTCCGAAATGCAGTACTTGGATGCAGTCTCAAAAACGACAAAATGATCTCTGTTCGTTTCCAAGGCAAACCACTCAATATCACAGCAATCCAAGTCTATGCCCCAATCAGTATGCTGAAGAACCTGAAGTTGAACGGTTCTATGAAGACCTACAAGACCTTTTAGAACTAACACCCAAAAAAAGATGTCCTTTCATTATAGGGGACTGGAATGTAAAAGTAGGAAGTCAGGAAACACCTGGAATAACAGGCAAATTTGGTTTTGGAATACGGAATGAAGCAGGGCAAAGACTAATAGAATTTTGCGAAGAAAATGCACTGGTCATAGCAAACACCTTCTTCCAACAACACAAGAGAAGACTCTACACATGGACATCACCAGATGGTCAACACTGAAATCAGACTGATTATATTCTTTGCAGCCAAAGATGGAGAAGCTCTATACAGTCAGCAAAAACAAGACCAGGATCTGACTGTGGCTCAGATCATGAAATCCTTTTTACCAAATTCAGACTTTAATTGAAGAAAGTAGGGAAAACCACTAGACCATTTAGGTATGACCTAAATCAAATCTGCAATATAAGCTTGAGCAATTATTTTACTTCTGAGAACAGTTTCCTTTTCTCTAAAATAGGTAAAATAATGTTTGTCCTGCTATGATGAAGCACTGTTTTGAGTGTCAAATAAGTTAAGGATTGTAACAACATGTGTAAACTATAAAGATCTGTAAGATTTAAAGTGAACAACAAAAAGTTAGAAAAGTGGAGAACCACTGGAATTTGTAAGTTACTTAAAATAATGATTTATTAAGTTTTAAGGATCAATAAATATTTTGAGAATGTACTGCAAATTTTCTACCCAATTTATCTAATTTGATATCAATAGGTCCCCTTAATCCCAAAACTAGAAGAGGAAGTTAAAACAGTTTCAGAACAGACTATTTTAGTTCCCCAGTTACACTCTATCTCTGATCCACAGTCTATTTCAGTCTTTTTGCTTTTGTCTGGCAGAAGTTTTTCATCTTTCCCAATTGCAGCAAGTGAGTCAATGTTTACCAAGTAGTCTCACTGGCTAGTCACTCACTAAGCTGAGGTGAGAAGGGAACATCATCCCCACCACTCTGAGACTCAGAGCATGGAAATTCCTCTGTGCAAAAAATTTCATCCCTAATCCAATTACTCCATTTTTTAGTATCTTTCAGCTGGCTAAAGGTTCTGAAACCATTTTCTTTTTCAGTTTTAATCATTGTCTTTATTTTTTTGGTGTTTCATACCCATGGCGGATTCATGCTGATGTATGGCAAAACCAATACAATACTGTAAAGTAAAAAATAAATATATATATATTTGAAAGTATATATATAATTTATATATTTAAAAATATAAAAATATAAAAATATATATACTTTCAGCTATAATTTCAATGAAATGAAATTTATTTTTCTTATTCTCAGAAGTACTTTTCTCTTGATGTCCTGTAGTCTGAGCATGTCAGGCCTCCTGGCTTTCTGTCCAGCTTTGTCCTCTTTCCTGCTTGTTTTTAGTAAGTTGGCAAACCAAAGCTTTCCTATCACAATGTCCCTTCTTTCTTTTCTTTTTTTTTTTTTTACTATATTTTACTTTACAGTACTGTAAATCTACATTAAAATGTCTGTTATGTGTTCATTGTTGATAGCTGCTATTGTATTGAATACTGTGGGACACCAAACAGTTAATTAGTAACCTGTTACTTGTGGATAACCCTGTTAGCCAAACATCTACAGCCACTTGCAGGTGCTCAAGCAGCTCCTCAGTATGAAGGTTGTGTCATAAGCACAGTTTAGACCATGTGTTTATGAAAGAATTTTCCCTAAGAGTAACAAGATATGATATCACAGTAAGTCAGCTGAAGCAAAGAAACTATCACAAGAACTAATTTTTTCATAGATGAAGTAGAGAGTTCAAAAAGTAGCAAGATCAGTAAACGGTTTCCAGAGTGGATGGCAGGAAATCTTTTACAAATTTATTTACAAGTCAAGTCTCTGAGGCAAAATTAGCCTTGGAGTATCAGTTGGAACCCTGATTTCTTTTCTTTTTTTTTTTTTTTTAAATCCTGGAAGATAGGAAATGGCATCTTCTTTCTTGGTGCTACCAAGAACATTTTATCATACTGCAATGAGCTCTTATGATTTTAGGAAGATCTTACCAAATTTGGCTTGATATTTTAAATTTATTATATCCTTTATTGAATGTTTTACAAAACAATACATGCAGTGCAGTGTTAGCAACATAGTAAATAACAATTTAAGGACTTCTTAAGTGAAGTGATCCAGTGATTAAGACCACTGTAAGTTTCATTCATTGATAGGGAACTAAGACCCCAGATGCTGAGCTGCCAAAAGAGAAAAGTTTTAATAATAATAATACACGTAGGAACAACCTGTACTTTGTGAATGTGTGAGAATGGGACTAAGTATCTCAGATATTTCTATCTTTGTCATCCATTTAAAAATGTGATTTCTGAAAAGGAATAATTAATACATGGACTCACAAAAAATGTTTCATTTGTCAGGATCCCCATTTTACATATAGAGCAGCAGAGACCTGAAAAAGTACCTACTCCCATGTCAAATCATGAACGTAGGATATGGCAGGGGGTGTTTCATCAAATTATTGAAACCTAACTCTGAAATTCAATGTCTCTTCAAGATTGAAAAATTACAGTAACTATGGTAATAATGAAGTTCCTGTTATAATATGGCTCACACTTTGTTGTTCGGCAGAAACTAACACAACATTGTAAAGCAATTTCCCCCCATAAAAAAAAAAAAAAAGCCTAAAAAATAAAATAAAATTATAAGGTTCCTTGGGATGAGACCAAGAAGATCTTTTTCTAACATATCTGCTCATTTATATATCAAATAATGATGAGTCTACACATTATCTGTGAAAAATATCATATTATGGGAATCAAACAGCAGAGGAAGAGACTAGGACTATAGATCTCCTATGTGAGTTGGAGCCTAGGTGCAATAATGTGTTGTGGGAAAGTTTTACAAAACTGAATATGAGAACACTGATGTAACTCTTCTGAAAAAAAAGTTTATCTTTCCCTCAACCCTTCTTGCAGTTCAGTTCAGTCACTCAGTTGTGTCTGACTATTTCAGACCCCATGGACTGCAGCACACCAGGCTTCCCTGTCCATCACAAACTCCCAGAGCTTGCTCAAACTCATGCCCATCAGCCAGTGATGCCATCCAACAATCTCATCCTCTGTCATCCACTTCTCCTCCCACCTACAATTTTTCCCAGCATCAGAGTCTGTTCGAATGAATCAGTTCTTTGCATCAGGTAGCCAAAGTATTGGAGCATCAGCTTCAGAATCAGTCCTTTTAATGAATATTAGGATGTATTTCCTTTAGGATCGACTGGTTTGATCTCCTTGCTGTCCAAGAGACTCAAGAGTCTTTTCCAACACCACAGTTCAAAAGCATTAATTATTTGGCACTCAGCTTTCTTTATGGTCCAACTCCCACATCCATACATGACTACTGGACAAACCATAGTTTTGACTAGATGGACCTTTGTCAGCAAAATCATGTTTCTGCTTTTTAATATGCTATGTTGTTCATAACTTTTCTTCCAAGGAGGAAGCGTCTTTAATCGCTGCAGTCACCATGTACAGTGATTTTGGAGCCCCCCAAAATAGTCTAACACTGTTTCCACTGTTTCCCTATTTGCCATGAAGTTATGATACCAGATGCCATGATCTTAGTTTTTCAATGCTGAGTTTTAAGCTAGCTTTTTCACTCTGCTCTTTCACTTTCATCAAGAGGCTCTTTATTTCCTCTTCGTTTTCTGCCATAAGGGTAGTGTCATCTGCATAGCTGAGGTTATTGACATTTCTTCCAGCAATCTTGATTCCACCTTGTGCTTCACCCAGCCTGACATTTCACATGATGTATTCTGCATATAAGTTAAATAAGCAAGGTGACAATATACTGCCTCAAAAGTTCTCCTTTCCCAATTCGGAACCAATCTGTTGTTCCATGTCTGGTACTAACTGTTGCTTCTTGACCTTCATACAGATTTCTCAGGAGGCAAGTAGGTGGTCTGGTATTCTCATCTCCTGAGGAATTTTCCAGTTTGTCATGATCCACACAATCAAAGGCTTCAGCGTAGTCAATAAAGCAGAAGTAGATATTTTTCTGGAATTCTCTTGCTTTTTTTATGTTGGCAATTTGATCTCTGGTTCCTCTAATTTTTCTAAATCCAGCTTGAACATCTGGAAGTTCTGAGTTCACGTACTGTTGAAGCCCACTTGGAGGATTTTAAGCATTACTTTACTAGCATGTGAGATGAGTGCAATTGTGCGGTAGTTTGAGCATTCTTTGGCATTGCCTTTCTTTGGGATTGGAATGAAAACTGACCTTTTCCAGTCCTATGGCCACTGCAGTTTTTCAAATTTACTGGCATATTGAGTACAGTACTCTAACAGCATCATCTTCTGGATTTGAAATAGCTCAGCTGGAATTTAACGACCTGCACTAGCTTTGTTCATAGTGGTGCTTTCTAAGGCCAACTTGATGTCACACTCCAATGTCTGGCTCTAGGTGAGTAATCACACCACGGTAGTTATCTGGGTCACTAAGATATTTTTTGTTCTTCTGTGTATTCTTGCCAAATCTTCTTAACATCCTGTGCTTCTGTTAGGTCCATACTGTTTGCTCTTTATTTTGCTCATCTTTGCATGAAATGTTCCATTGGCATCTCTAATTATCTTGAAGAGATCTCTAGTCTTTCCCATTCTATTGTTTGCCTCTATTTCTTTTCATTGATCGCTGAGGATGGCTTTCTTATTTCTCCTTGCTATTCTTTGCAACTCTGCATTCAGATGGATATATCTTTCCTTTTCTCCTTTGCCTTTTGCTTCTCTTCTTTTCTCAGCTATTTATAAGGCCCCCTCAGACAACCATTTTGCCTTTTTGCATTTCTTTTTCTTGGGGATGGTTTGGATCACTGCCCTCTGTACAATGTCATGAACCTCTAACCATAGTTCTTCAGGCACTCTTTCTACCACATCTAATGCCTTGAATCTATTTGTCACTTCCACTGTATAACTGTAAAGGATTTGATCTAGGTCATACCTGAATGGTGTAGTGGTTTTCCCTACTTTCTTCAATTTAAGTCTGAATTTTGCAATAAGGAGTTCATGATCTGATCCACAGTCAGTTCCTGGTCTTGTTTTTGCTGACTGTATACAGCTTCTCCATCTTCGGCTGCAAAGAATATATTCATTCTGATTTCGGTATTGATCACCTTTTGATGTCCACATGTAGAGTCCTCTCTTGTGTTGTTGGAAGAGTATGTTTGCTATGACCTGTGCATTTTCTTGACAAAACTCTGTTAGCCTTTCCCCTGCTTAAAATTTTACCTCAAGGCAAAGTTGCCTGTTACTCCAAGTATCTCTTGAACTCCTACATTTGTATTCCAGTCCCCTATGATGAAAGGGACATTTTTTTTTTCGGTGTTAGTTCTAGAATGTCTTGTGGGTCTTCATGGAACTGTTCTACTTCACCTTCTTTGACACTAGTGGTTGGGGCATAAAACTGGATTACTGTGATATTGAATGGTGTGCCTTGGAAACAAACAGAGATCATTCTGTTGTTTTTAAGACTGTACCCAAGTTCTGCATTTTGCATTCTTTTGTTGACTATGAAGGGTGACTCCATTTCTTCTAAGGGATTCTTGCCCACAGTAGTAGATATAATCATCATCTGAATTAAATTGTTCCATTCCAGTCCATTTCTACAAATGGTTACAATTCCAGAGAGGCCAGAAATCTGTTAAAGGTAAGCTCAATGAACACTGAAAACCATTGGCCTGACTGCTTATCAATACATAAACCTATACTGGTGACAATAACTCTGCATTCTGCTTGAACGGGACCGAGAGTACACAGAAAACAAAACACAGCACTAGTTTTGTAGCTTGGCCATACTTTTCTTGAAGACCTCAATTCTTTTCTCTGTGACTAGATTTTATGTCCCAAATATAACAGCAGCCTTTTGCCCTTCACTTCTGTCTTTCACAACTTAATCCAAAAGCCACTCTGAGATCAAATGGAAGACTGAAAATAAATAGCACAGATAAGTGAGGACTGAATATTAGGGATCAGTCTTGCAGGGGGACAATTCCAAGAAGCTCTCTTTTCCTTAATAAAATCTCAGAGTTCCTTTAAAATTCCTTTACAACTTGAATTAATATATAAACAATCAGAGTAGTCCTCACAAAGTGAGGAACTTCAACTTTTTTTCAATTTGGTCTCCTCTTGATGCTGGCAAAACACCAATGAAGAGATACAGAAAGTAAGAGTATGGAAAAGCCCAGCAGGAAGAAAAAAGCAACAAGCGTGTGTTTGAGTTTTTTTCTTGTTTGTTATTTAATCCTTTTGTTTTATGTGCTCTTGTTTCAAGGCACACCATTCAATATCACAGTAATCCAGTTTTATGCTCCAACCACTAGTGTCAAAGAAGGCGAAGTTGAACAGTTCTATGAAGACCCACAAGACATTCTAGAACTAACACCGAAAAAAAAAAGGATAATATTTTTGTTGTTTCTCATAAGAAACACAAAGTATAGGCAGAGAGAAATGTCCATGACAATTAACACAAAGAGGGCTAAAATCATAATTAAGGTGAAATGATGGAAGACAAGGCAAAAGAACAAGGTTGAATAAAACAGGGCAAATCGAACAGATAACTTCAGGACCCAAATCTGAAACCTGACTTCCTGGTTGCATGTAACTAGAGGGTCAAATTAATCATTACTAAGAAAATAGAGAACAGAGTACAGATGCACTATATTACATAGCTGGCTATCTGAATCAATGTCTTGGCCTTCTGCCAAATTGTGTCATTTAACCAAACTGTTATTCATAGTTTTATTCAAGGAACTCTTTCCTTTTCATAACAACCTTGACTGAAACAAATAAATAAACATCATGACATAGAAATTCCTAAGAACTTTTAGGGACCTTCCAACATCCAAGTGATTAGTTTTCCTGGTTAACATAAGTAGCTCAGCCTTACCAACATATGTGCTCAATCACAATTTAAACTCATTCTTTGCTTTAAAAATATTTCTACTGAATTGTTATTATTCTTCCAGGGGCAAAATAGCAAAGAGCTGTGAAAAAATAATTGCAATGCTTTCAGTTTCAGACTTATTCTTAGCTTTGATCTTAAATGATCAAACTCTTAAAAAGGACATGTGCAAACATTTTAGAGTTAATATATAATACCCAGTTTCTTCTTAAAAATGTAAATTAATGGATTACATTCTATATAATTATTTTATAGCTTATAAAATTAATGAAATAGCCAAGAAATTCTTCTTGGAAGTNATGCTTTCAGTTTCAGACTTATTCTTAGCTTTGATCTTAAATGATCAAACTCTTAAAAAGGACATGTGCAAACATTTTAGAGTTAATATATAATATCCAGTTTCTTCTTAAAAATGTAAATTAATGGATTACATTCTATATAATTATTTTATAGCTTATAAAATTAATGAAATAGCCAAGAAATTCTTCTTGGAAGTATTGTTACAGGACAAGAGAGTATTAGACCAATAGGTTAATTTTGATTCTTAAAACTTTTATTTAAAATTTAGATCTGATTTCTGTTCTCAGAAGACAGGATTTTGTCTTTTCTAGACTATTTTGATTATTTATTCATATTATCTTGACTTTTTCAAGGTAAAGGTGAAAGAGGTCAAGTTACTCTGGTTAATACCTACAATGAAATATTCTAGGCTTATACTGTCAAATGAGAAAAAAAAATAAGAAAACACCTTTTCAGGTCTCATGAAGAATTCTAACAACTTTCAGGGTACAAGAGTAACTACTGTTTACTATGACACAGCCAATCTATCTTGGTTGTTTCCTTCCTGTCCACTCTCTTAAAGATTATAGCTATATATTCCAAACACAAACCTCCTCCATTAGCTCAATTATATACCTTAGTCATTTTCCAATATATGGCATATCTGTTTGAAGCCATTCAGACCTTGCTAATTTATAGATATCTGGCTAATTTATGGATATCTGCCTTTGGTTCATGCCCTGATTTCTTCTTTGGTAATCTATAAACCTGAGGTGTGACATTCATATACTGAAAGGCATAAAGGCCTATATATAGGGAATTGTCAACAAGTTATAACCAACCTAGATAGTTAAAAAGCAGAGACATTACTTTGTCAACAAAGGTCCGTCTAGTCAAGGCTATGGTTTTTCCTGTGGTCATGTATGGATGTGAGACTTGGACTGTAAAGAAAGCTGAGTGCCGAAGAATTGATGCTTTTGAACTGTGGTGTTGGGGAAGACTCTTGAGAGTCCCTTTGACTGCAAGGAGATCCAACCAGTCCATTCTAGAGGAGATCAGTCCTGGGTGTTCATTGGAAGGATTGATGTTGAAGCTGAAACTCCAGTACTTTGGCCACCTCATGTGAAGAGTTGACTCACTGGAAAAGACTCTGATGCTGGGAGGGATTGGGGGCAGAAGGAGAAGGTGACAACAGAGGATGAGATGGCTGGATGGTATCACAGACTCGATGGACATGAGTTTGAGTAAACTCCGGGAGTTGGTGATGGACAGGGAGGCCTGGCATGCTGCGATTCATGGGGTTGCAAAGAGTCGGACACGACTAAGTGACTGAACTGACTGAATTTGCTGTAACATGTGCTTTATACCTAAGCTATTAATTGTTTTGTACTATTATAGTATCCCAGTTATAAATAGTCACTGAGAGAGTACTCTGCTGATCTGATTTGTGATGGATGCACTGAATACATAAACAAATGGAATCCTTAAATAACTCTCAAGAATAAGGAAAAAGACCCACAGGGACAAGGCCATAAATACAGTAGGGAGAAGGGAAATGCTAATAAAAATATGTACAAGGTAAATGTGTGGCAACTGACTTAGGGAAATTATATAGATGAGGAGAGACAGTTCAGGAAAGAGTCATAACAGTGATAATATTTAAACAGGGATGAAGGTGTTGGGTGTGCATGTGGAGAACAGTTATCTTACAGGTGAGTTATAGGAAAACCAAATGGCCTCTTCAGCTGGCAAGTATGATACAGATGAAGAAATTGTGGAAGATGAAACTGAAATAAGGTGTTGATAAACCTTGTATGCAACATTAAAGGACTACTGATTTTATCTACAGAAATGGGGGATTATCATGATTTTAAACAGAGATTTCACAAATATACTGTCTTCAATTTAATAACTATCTTACTCATACCTATACACATCCTCTCAATAATTACTACTGTTATTACTGCTCTTTTCACATAGAGGGGCATTTTATATCTAAGTCTTTATTCCAATGATGTGCTTTTTCTGAAATTATCCATCCCACTCTTCCAAGTCCTATATTTATTTTCAAATCTACCTCAATGGCATAACTTGAATGTCATGATCTTAGTTTTCTTTATTTCTTCATGTTCCCTTCATATTTGCTTTAAGCTTTTAATGCATACACGGGTAAGGAACAACAGTGTTGATACTTGTGCCTTGTAACACTGGTTATTATAAAATGCACAGTATATTTTTTAATTTGTTTAATTTTCATGTATCATGTGTTTACTTTATTATCAGAATCTCTCATGGAATGATCATAGCATATTTTATTTTGTTTTATTTAGAGGAGTTGTGTTGTTTTGTTCTTTAATAAGAATCACTATTGACTTTGTTGAAAATATCAGATTGAGGAGCCACTGTGTAAATATTTCTTTCTACATATATTTTCACATCAAGAACAAAAATCTTTCTTTTTAAGACCCTATGGTCTAATTTTTTAGTTTTATACATCTCAAGCTCTTCGGAAAATAGATTATAAACTGCAATGCATGAAGTTCAAATTTTTCTTTTATATATTTCTGTAACATCTACTAAGTATTAGATATATCTTAATTTGTCTTAACATACTTCTTCACTTTACTTTTTCATTCTGCATAAATTCTTCCCTCTATTCATGGAGTACACATCAAGATTTTTGAGGCAGTGAGGTATTATCTTTAAGACTGGAAGATACCTTTGCTTGGATCTAGCCATGTGGAAATTATGACTAAAAAATCATATTAAAATGCTGATTATAACTTTAACAATTTTGTATAAAGGCATATACACATTACCTTTTTTAAATTTTTATTTTTACTTTATTTTACTTTACGGTACTCTATTGGTTTTGGCATGCATTGACATGAATCTGCCACGGGTGTACACAAACTCCCAAACATGAACCCCCCTCCCACCCCACATCATCCCTCCGGATCATCCCCATGCACCAGCCCCAAGCATCCTGCATCCTGCATCGAACATAGACTGGCGATTCATTTCTTACATGATAGTATACATATTTCAATCCTATTCTCCCAAATCATCCCACCCTCTCCCTCTCCCTCAGAGTCCAAAAGTCTGCTCTACACATCTGTGTCTCTTTTGCTGTTTTCCATACAGGGTCCTCATTACCATCTTTCTAAATTCCATATATATGTGTTAGTATACTGTACTGGTGTTTTTCTTTCTGGCTTACTTCACTCTGTATAATCGGTTCCAGTTTCATCCATCTTATTAGAACTGATTCACATGTATTCTTTTTAATGGCTGAGTAATACTCCATTGTGTATATGTACCACAGCTTTCTTATCCATTCATCTGCTATTACCTTATTAATTGATACAGTTTTTCTTTAAAAATATCTTTTAAAAATCACAATAGTGTATCACTTGAATAAATTTAAAGTTTATATTTCATGTTGTTGTTCAGTCATTAAGTTGTGTCTGATTCTTTGTGACCCCGTGTACTGCAGTATGCCAGGCTTCCCTGTCCCTCACCATATCCTGGAGTTTGCTCAAAATCACGTCCATTAAGTTGGTGATGCTATCTAACTTATCATCTTCCACTCTTTTTGCCTTTTGCCTTCAATTTTTCCCAACATCAAGGTCTTTTCTAATGAGTTGTCTCTTTGCATTAGATGGCCAAAGTACTGGAGCTTCAGCTTTAGCATTAGTCCTTCCAATGGATATTCAGAGTTGATTTCTGTTAGGATTGACTATTTTGATGTCCTTGAAGTCCAAGTGACCCTCACGAGTCTTCTCCAGCACCACAGTTTGAAAGCATCAAAATTTTATGTTTCAATTCTCACATCCATATAAGACTACTGGAAAAACAATTGCTTTAGCTATGCAGACATTTGTCAGCAAAGTGATGTCTTTGCTTTTTAACATGCTGTCTAGATTTGCCATAACTTTACTTCCAAGAAGCAAGTATCTTTTAATTTCATGGCTGCAGTCACTGTCCACAGTGATTCTGGATCCCAGGAAAACAAAATCTGTCCCTGCTTCTACTTTGTCCCCTTCTATTTGCCATGAAGTGATGGGATCAGATGCAATGATCTTAGTTTTCTTTAAATATTGAGATTTAAGTGAGCTTTTTCTATTTCATGTCTTAGCTAAAATTAAAATTTATAAAATGGTAATTCTCCAGGACTCTTGCCTGGAAGATCCCATGGACGGAGGAACCTGGTGGGCTGCAGTCCATGGGGTCGCCAAGAGTTGGACACGACTGAGCGACTTCTCTTTCACTTCTCACTTTCATGCATT
>SJYX01015707.1:123075-137906 GCA_006410675.1 Oreotragus oreotragus
CCACCTCTTCTTAATATCTTCTGCTTCTGTTATTTTCATACCACTGTCTCTTATACACATCTAGATGTGTATAAGAGACAGTCTAAAATCTGTCTGAATGTAATATTAGTATATAGATATGGTGAACAGGGCAAGCTTAAACTTCCTTTTTAACTCAGTTTTATCCTTTGTGGCTTCTCTTGTAGCTCAGTCAGTAAGTAATCTGTCTGCAATACAGGAGAAACGGGTTTAATTCCTGGGTTGGGACTATCCCCTGGAGAAGGAAATGGCAACACACTCCAATATTCTTGCCTGGAGAATCTCATGAACAGAGGAGCCTGGTGGGCCACAGTCCATGGCATCACAAGAATTAGATACAACTTAGCAAATAACCACCAAATTCTTTGAAGTAGTTCCATTAGAGCAAGAAAAGAAGTTTATTAAGGTGTCTTAATTTTCTCCATAGACATATTTAATTTTAATTATGAAGTATTGTGCTCAATATCAGCACTTAGACCTTAATGAAAGTTAAATTTAAAATTGCCTTGAAAGAAGCTTTTAACATATGAAATATAAGCTATAATATAAAACTTTTTCTGAAGTTGTTATTTAGAAAATCATAATTTGCATATGTGAAATATGGCACGACTATGACCCTTTGAATAAACATCACGAAACAATATATTTTAAAAAGAGTTCTTCTGTGATACAGTAAAGCTGATACCTTAATATTTAAGGAAATGAGCTTTATATTATACACTGTGTGCTACATTTTTCCTTCCAATTAAAGAAAATGAAGGGAATTAATGGGCCACTTCAACATTAATTTCTATCTGTTAAGTATGAAAAAAAATAAACAAAAAAAGAATGAAAATTCATTATTTTGTCTCACTTCTCTAAAGTTTTCATGATTAGATGTAGTCTGACAGCCAGATGAATAAGTGAATGCAATCTCCTCTCAAATCAATATAAATATATAATGTGAACTTTAAGTGTTAATTTTTGGATTTTAGGCTCAGTGGATGAACATATGGTGCTTAGTAAAACAGTTAACTTAATCTCCATGGCCACATGATACATCCTCAAGCACACAAATAACTTGGCAAATATCTTATTATTGTTGTTGAAAAAGTAAGAAAATGTGCTCAACTGTCAGTTTTCACTAAGAACAATAAGAAAAAAAAAACAGTATGTTAAAAGAATATATTGGAAACACATACAGAACCTAAAAGATGAAGAATGTTTAAAATTATTTTTATGAATAGCATATGTGTGTGTTGTGTGTTAGTCACTCAGTAGTGTCCAACTCTATGCAGCCCTATGGACTAATAGTTCACTAGGCACCTCTGTCCATGGAATTTTCCAGGCAAGGACACTGGAGTAGGTTGCCATTTCCTTCTCCAAATGAATAGCATATAAGTTTAGGTAATATGAAAATTTATTTTTATGAATTTTATGCTGGATGTACACTTGTATAGAAGTGGCTCAGAACCTATGGACAGAGGTACCTGTGAAAAGAATTCATTCATTCACAGCTTTATTTAATACACATTATGAACACTTAATACAATTGTGTTGATAAAGTCTTGACACTGGGCTGCTCACCTTTATTGTAGGAAACATAAAACAAGTTTGTGTTAACATTGTCTAGGGGAGGTGTAAAGTCTAGTGATAGACAAAAGAATTCCTACAGAAACTGAAAGAAGGTCTGCAGAAACTGATCTGAAACTGAGACCTGAAGCACTAGTAGAAATGGCCAAGTAAAGACAGGAGTGTGAAAAATGTGTGTGTGTGTGTGTGTGTATGTGTGTGTTTGTGAGAGAGAGAGAGGAGAGAGAGAGAGAGAAGAGAGAGAGTATGTAAGAGAGAGAGGTGATCTGAGTTGCAAATTTTAAAAGTTAGCTATTTTTATTATTGCTGAGACACAGAATCATACAGTAGGGTGAAAGCTATTGTAATACAAGTCCAAGAATCCATATGTATATGTGCACCAACTACTCACACAATAAATAGTATGTGTTTGGATTTCTTACTTTTTCAAATAAATACAATAAAATGCAAATTTATTTAAACTGTATTGCTTAAATCAGATTATATCATTTTTTTTTTTCAAATGGGCACTGAAAGGTCAATGGCCTTTCAATAGCAACAATCTCTAATTTGGTAAATTTAAAAATGCTCTGAAGCATTGGTAGCCATTTTCCTAGGTTGTCTAAAATCCCCAACAATATCTAACACAATGGTTAAACATATTTTTACACAAATCTGTACTGTTCTCTATGAGTTAAGTAGTCCAAATATGTAAGAAAAATTAATGACTTTGATATCATTATGATTCATAGTATATTATGAAATTCATTTTTATTTTTACAATTATGGACAAAAATACATTTATAAAACTAACTGAAGCAAAGATCGGCAAGAATGTGAATAGAGCATGGCAGTAGAGAGGATATCTAGAAAAACAGAAGCCAAGATTTATTAAGCAAAACTGGAGTAAACATCTTTGTGGCTATGAAAGGTAAAGGACAAATATGTTTCAGATGACTTCAGGCTTTTAACCTGAGAAATTTGGACCATCAAGCTAGGCCTATCTTTAAGAAAGATCCTTGACTGAATTATTTTCAAATAGATAACAAACAATAAAAGAAAAATTAAAATATGCCAATTCTATGAATCTGAGGAAAGCTACAGAAGGCATTTCCATGACAAGCCCATCTGTAGCCTAACCACTGAGAGGCGAATTTAAGCATTTCAGACATACAGTTACAAGATACTGAAATAAGAACGTCAATTAAAATTAAGTACATTGGGCAGGAGATGGTGACCAAACTCATCCCAAAGAAAAAGAAATGCAAGAAGGCAAAGTGGTAAGGAGGAGGATTTACAAATAGCTGTGAAAACAGAAGAGAAAGGTAAGGGTGAAAGGGAAAGATAAACCCAACTGAATGCAGAGTTCCAGAGAATAGCAAGGAGAGATTAAAAAAAAAAAAAAAAAGCCTTCTTAAGTGAATAATGCAAATAGAGGAAAAACAATAGAATAGGAAAGACTAGAAATCTCTTCCCTGGTGGCTCAGAGGTTAAAGCGTCTGTCCGCAGTGTGGGAGACCCGGGTTCGATCCCTGGATCAGGAAGATCCTCTGGAGAAGGAAATGGTAACCAACTCCAGTACTCTTGCTTGGAGAATCCCATGGATGGAGGAGCCTGATAGGCTGCAGTTCACAGGGTCGCAAAGTGTCAGACATGACTGAGCAACTTCACTTCACTTCAGAAATTTCTTCAAGAAACCTGGAGATATCAAGGGAAGATTTCATGCAAGGATAGGCATGATAAAGAACAGAAACAGTAAGGACCTAACAGAAGCAGAAGACACTAAGAAGAGGTGGCAAGAATACACAGAACTATACACAAAAGGTCTTAATAACCCAGATAACCATGATGCTGTGGTCACTCACCTAGAGCCAGACATCCTGGAGTGTGAAGTCAAGCGGGCCTTAAGAAGCATTACTACAAACAAAGCTAGTGGAGGTGATGGAATTCCAACTGAGCTATTTAAAATCTTAAAAGATGATGCTGTGAAAATGCTGCACTCAATATGCCAGCAAATCTGGAAAACTCAGCAGGGGCCACAGGACTGGAAAAGGTTAGTTTTCATTCCAACCAAAAGAAGTGCAATGCCAAAGAGTGTTCAAACTATCATACAATTGTATTCATTTCACATGCAGGCAAGGTTATGCTCCAAATCCTTCAAGCTAGGCCTCAGCATTACGTGAACGAAGAACTTTCAGATGTACAAGATCAGTTTTGAAAAGGCAGAGGAAACAAAAATCAAACAGCCAACATTCACTGGATCACAGACAAAGCAAGGGAACTCCAGAAAAAGTTACTTCTGTTTCACTGACTACGCAAGTCTTGGACTGTGTGGATCAAAACAAACTGTGGAAAATTCTTCAAGAGATGGGAATACCAGACCACCTTATCTACTTCTTGTGAAACATGTATGCAGGTAAAGAAGCAACAGTTAGAACTGGACATGGAACAAATGACTGGTTCAAAACTAGGACAGGGATATAATAAGGCTGAATATTGTCACTCTGTTTAACTTTTGTGCAGAGCAAAATATGTGAAATGTTGGGCTGGATGAATCACAAGTTGGAATCAACATTGCCAAGAGAAATATATCAACAAACTCATATATGCAGATGATACCACTATCATGGCAGAAATAGAAAAGGAACTAAAGAGCCCCTTGATGAGAATGAAAGAGAAGAGAGAAAAAAGGTGGCTTAAAACTCAACATTCAAAAAAACTAAGATCATGGCATTTGGTACCCATCACTTCATGGCAAATAGAAGTGGAAAAAGTGGAAGCAGAGGCAGATTTTCTTTTCTTGGGCTCCAAAATCACTGCAAACTCCAGACATGAAACTAAAAAAATGCTTGCTCCTTGGAAGAAAAGCTATAACAAACATAGACAGCTTATTAAAAAGCAAAAACATCACTTTGCTGACAAAGGACCATATGATCAAATTTCTGGTTTTTCCAGTAGTCATATATGGATGTAAGAATTGGACCATAAAGAAAGCTGATTGCAGAAGAATTGACGCTTTCAAATTACAGGCCTGGAGAAGACTCTTGAGAGTTCCTTGGACTGTAAAGAGAACAAAGCAGTCGATCCTAAAGGAAATCAACCCTGAATATTCACTGGAGGGACAGATTTTGAAGCTGAAGCTCCAATACTTTGGCCACCTGATGGGAAGAGCAGACTCATTAGAAAAGACTCTGATCTTGGAAAGATGGAAGGCAAAAAGAGAAGGGCACAGCAGAGGATAAGGTGGTAAGATAGCATCACCAACTTAATGGACATGAATCTGAGCAAATTCCAGGAGATAGTGAAAGACAGGAAAGCCTGGAGTGCTGCAGTCATTGGGGTTGCAAAAGTTGGACACAACTTGGCAACTGAACAGCTATCATGAACTTCTGTGACAGCCTCATTCCCTCATATTTTATTCTCATTCTTTCCTTTTTCAGTGGACATCTTGGCCTTTGCCTACCACGCTACCTAGTCCTCTGGGTTACTTGCTGCCTTTTTCAGGATAACTTCATAATGAGTAAGCATCAACCAGTGGTTTTTGTGAGAATAGACTTGTCAGGATTTTGTTGACATACACTACAATGATCTAAGCAATTTTTACCCACACTGGGGAAGAGGCACTGGACATCCTCAAGGGCTCCTTCTTATACTGATTGAAGTAGGGAAGAGCATAGTGCTCTTCTGCCTTGGAGGAGTTTTGTGTAAGCAGTTCTCAAAAATAAAGTTAACAACTGAGAGTCTTGGAGTATGTTGAAAGACCCATTTTCAGTCAAGAAGCCCAAACTACTTTGAAAACTACATGCCCACTTCTGGCATTCACATATTGAACATCTTCAGAGACCTTACTCAATACCTGATGTGCTAAAGTCAGAGCTTATACAACACATAATTGTGATTGACATGTGGAAATGTCTGTTGACCTTATTTTTGCAAGATAATAAATAATGCTATTTAAATATTTCATCTTGATTTATCTGTGGTCTAAGGTTTGCTCAGCAACCAGCACATCTCTGTGCTTGGTGAAGCCAGTTTTAAGCAAAATCATCCCAGATGGAACCAAAGAAGCAGAACTAATTATTTGAGAAGTATATTCCTCCCTTTGGTATGATTTTAATGCTTTCCTTTCTATGTAAAATCAGATTTATTTCAGAAAATAAAATGGATGTGGATTACTCTGTGATTTGCAGTTTTCAAGTTCAGAGGACATGGTGGTACCTGCATAGCCAAAGATAAACAGTTTAGTCCTTTATATTCAGTATTATCTAAGTCAACATTTTTAATATTAACCAAGACCCCAATACCCTTTTAATGACCATTTCAGTTACTGCAAATAGAATCAACGGTCATTTCTTCACTGGAAAGGTAATAGTTTTTAAACAGGAATATGAAAGAGATGGATTAAAAAAAAAAAGGATAATCGTAATAAGCCTGGCAATTAAAGGAATGATAGTACATGCTTTATCAACTAGATAATGTTAAACACAATTTAAAAACATAAATACTGATAATTGGAAAATATTTTGCCATATTTTAATAACTACAAAAATAAATACAAATGAATTTGGTTATACTCATAAATATATGCATAAAATTCATGTTACCACTGTCATCTTACAGAAAGTCAGAAAAAATTTAATATCTAAGAGATTAAATATTTTTCAAATTGTCTTGGGATTTTGAGGTCATTCTTCTAGAAATTTTCTTTTTCCATTAACCAATAGCAGAGCTACACATCTCAACTGCATCTTCAGTGGTTTCCAGCAATGAAGTTGTAACAGTCTCTGCATTTAAAAGGCCAGAGCCAACAGTGACATCAATCCCATTTTTCCTTCCAAATATTTTCATTCTTTTAAAGGAAAAAAAGAAAAGATCAAGTTGAAAAGGTGGCCATATAGTCTATAAGATCTCAGTGTTAACAGCAGAGTAGAATGACACAGCTTCTGTTAACTGTGTGCCCTACAAGCCTAAATATACAGGGGTATTCAGGTCAACAGGGCTAAAGAGAACCAATATTGCATTCTCTAACACTGTCAAGTCAGCCAAATACTGAGAAGTTAAAAATAAAAAGTTATAGTAAAAGGTATATTCAGTTTTATTCTCCTGTCACCAATACAGCCACTATTTGCATTTATATAGGCCTTTCTACAGTATTCAAGACAGTTCATCTCCATCATTAAGAAATACTATTAGACCTTTGTGACTCTAGTCCACCAAACTTTATTTAACTTCTAAAACAGAAAACTTCTGCAGATATTTTCCCTGTTTTCATTTTGCTCCTCTGTTGAAGATATTAGGAGAATGTTTTAAGCACACATAATCATAAGCAAATACAAATTAAAATAGCATATACATAGCAAATTATTCTCTTAACTGAACACTTACAACAGAACTACAGTATTTTTTGTGTAATATTATAAAATAAGTCCTTTAAAAATCTAGGAATTTGTCCACTCATGTTACAGTATAATATAGTATGAATAATCCATTTTCACTCATCATAATGTGTCAATTTACTAAAATATAAAAATGTGAACTCACTTGTGAAAATGAATAAAGGAAAACTTCACTCAAAATGAAGTCATAAAACCCTGAAAAGAGAGGTCTCATGCATGTACCAATGGTTGTATCTTACTTAACAAACCCAGAAAAAAAGGAAAATTTTCTCCTCGCTCAGCAACAATGCAGTCAACAAGAAACTGCTGCAACTCAGTCAGTGAGAAGCCACCACAACTCTGAACTCTTGCTCCTCTCTAATGAACTTTTTTTTTAATTGAAGGATAATTGCTTTACAGAATTTTGTTTTCTGTCAAACTTCAGTATAAATCAGCCATAGGTATACATATATCCCCTCCCTTTTGAACCTCCCTTCCATCTTCCTTTTCATCTCACCCTTCTAGGTTGATACAGAACCCCTGTTTGAGTTTCCTGAGCCATAGAGAAAAGTCCCTTTGGCTATCTATTTTATGTATGGTAATGTAAGTTTCCATGTTACTCTTTCTATACATCTCACCCTCTCCTTCTTTCTCCCCATGTCCGTAAGTCTATTCTTTATGTCTCTCCACTGCTGTCCTGTAAATAAGTTCTTCAGGACCATTCTTCTAGATTCTGTATATATGTGTTAAAATATGGTATTTACCATTCTCTTTCTGACTCACTTCACTCTGTATAATAGGTTCTACGTTTATCCGCCTCATTAGAACTGCTTCAAATGCATTCCTTTTTATGACTGAGTAATATTGCATTGTATAAAATGTACCACAACTTCTTTATCCATTCATCTGTCAATGGACATCTAGTTTGCTTCCATGTTCTAGTTATTGTAAATAGTGCTGCAATGAACAATGGTATACATGTGTCTTTTTCAATTTTGGTTTCCTCAGGGCGTATGCCTAGGAGTGGGATTGCTAGGTCATATTGTGGTTTTATTCCTAGTTCTTTAAGGAATCTCCATACCATCTTCCATAGTGGCTGTATCAATCTAATTTCCACCAACAGTGCAAGAGTGTTCCCTTTTTTCCACACCCTCTCCAACATTTATTGATTGTCAACAATTTGATGCTGGCCATTCTGACCAGTGTGAGGTGATATCTCATTGCAGTTTTGATCTGCATTTCTCTAATAATAAGCAATGTTGAGCATTTTTTCATGTGTTTGTTAGTCATTTGTATGTCTTCTTTGGAGAAATGTCTGTTTAGGTCTTTTTCCCACTTTTTGATTGGGTTGTTTGTTTTTCTGGCACTGAGTTGTATGAGCTGCTTGTATTTTGGAAATTAATCCTTTGTCACTTATTTCATTTGCTATTATTTTCTCCCATACTGAGGGTTGTCTTTTCACCTTGCTTATAGCTTCCTTTGCTGCGCAAACGTTTTTAAGCTTAATCAGATCCTACTTGTTTACTCTTGTTTTTATTTCCCTTACTCTAAGAGGTGGGTCACAGAGGACATAAACAGATGGAGAGATATTCCATGTTCCTGGGTAGGAAGAATTAATATTGTGAAAACAGCTATACTACCAAATGCAATCTACAGATTCAATGTGATCGCTATCAAATTACTAACAGCATTTTTCACAGAACTAGAACAAAAGATTTCACAATTCATATGGAGACATAATAGTCCCTGAATAGCCGAAGTAGTCTTGAGAAAGAAGAATGGAGCTGAAGGAATCAACCTTCTAATTAACTTTTATTCACAACAGATAATCTCAACTCCCTCTTCCCTTTTCCTTTGTTCTCCAAACTTTGCCTATAGTTCACCATAGTTTGCATGTCCTGAATTGCAAATCCTTTGCCATGATCTCACTGGCTAAACTGCTTAGCCTTTAGTTTTAAAAGTTGACATTACTTTGTGTCGGAAACAGACAGTTCTCTGAGGATCTAATGACCCCAGAAACCAGCTGTGGTACTCACTTGAGCCATTTGTGTTCTCCATTTTCATAAATCATATTTTTCTTTTTGATATGGTACATATCTTCTTGGATTAGAGCTCCCTCCTTTTTGCCAGGCTTTCCAACTTTATTCTGGATCTGTTTTAGTTTTTGTGTATCCATCACCCTTTTGGTGAGTACTCATTTGTTTTCTGATCCTCTGGTTTTTGAGAATGGTATCCTAATCGCCTAAGTTTTCTCAGGTGGGTGCCCCTTCTGGGATCCAGAACCATTGCACATTTAAAAACCGTAGTCCCTCATCATGCACATTTTAAACTAAATAGACAAACATAAAGAAAATTTAGAACTTCAATAGCCATTATGTGGAAATTTGATCCCCCACAAACATTGTGGGGTTCAAAAACTAAACTTGAAGATTTTGGGCTAAAAAAAAAAAAAAAAAAACATGGAATTTAATGCCTATTTCATTTGGTTCCTTGAGGCTTTCAAATATGTTTAGACTTCAAAATTGCCTCTTTACAAACTCATTCAAACTGAAGCAAACGAACAACTGAAAAATAAATAAATAAATACAAAAAAAATGAAATAAAAATAACAATTAAAAAAAAAATACAAAGGCATCAGAGGCCTCTTCACCTACTTTATACTCCCACACTAACTTACTTTTTTCTCTGTTGCATCTACTTCTTCTCCTTTGTACCCTCTACCTTCTCATTCTAATTCTCTCACCAAACTTTCTTTTTCCCAAACACCTCCTACTTCCTCTCTCAACACATGGGCCCTGCTAAAGTTGACAGAACTCTTAATTATTTCATAAGCTGTTATGTTATCCCTTTAAATGGCCAAAGGAAAGCTAAAATTAATTATATTAATTTTAAAAAAAACTTAGACAAACTCTGGTAAATATCAAAGCTATTCTCTCTACTTCAAAGCCTACTCAAAACCTACAAATAGGATCCTAAACAAGATCTAGCAGAAGTCAGAAGATTCTTACCAGAATCAGCTCTTTCCAATCTCTGTCTGTAGTGTAGTTAGTTGAAAGGGGAAGATATTGTTGTTTCTTCCTTTCTAGTCCAGACCCATTGGTTATTGATTCTTTCTCTTCCAGGGATAGTTATTGCTTTTTTGATTGTCTCACTGTGTCCTAAGAAGTTGGCTTCTCTTTCTACCTGCCTATAACATACAGGTTCCTTCTTTTGGCTCTCTTTTGGAGTGATTCTGAATCTTGAGATGGTAATTAATAATCTTTTATACCCTCTTAAGGATTACTCTTGGGTCCATGGAGTTATTTAATAACCAGAAATATTTACTGTTTATCCTGGCTAAAACCCAACATGATATTGGAAAAGATTTAATAACTCTATAACCAGAAATTTAGCCAAAAGAGTAGTTAATATTCAGAACTGTAAAAGGGGAGGTCAAATCTGACTCCATATTGAGCTATTTCTTTCACTTTCAGTTCAGTTCAGTTGCTCAGTCGTGTCCCACTCTTTGCGACCCCACGAATCGCAGCACGCCAGGCCTCCCTGTCCATCACCATCTCCCGGAGTTCATTCAGACTCACATCCATCGAGTCCGTGATGCCATCCAGCCATCTCATCCTCGGTCGTCCCCTTCTCCTCCTGCCCCCAATCCCTCCCAGCATCACAGTCTTTTCCAATGAGTGAACTCTTCGCATGAGGTGGCCAAAGTACTGGAGTTTCAGCTTTAGCATCAGTCCTTCCAAAGAAATCCCAGGGTTGATCTTCTTTCACTTTAGCCTTTGTATTCTCCTGATTTTGCTACAAGTTAAAAATGTTGCCTATAGCTTGAAATATATAGGAGAGACAAAATCTGCATGCTCTGATTTTTAAAGATATAATACTTTTTCACAGAACACAGAATAACACTGATCTTTCTAAAGGGTTATAGGAACATCATGACCTGACCTATGATGACAGCTACAGGAACAAAGGATTTCAATACCAAGAAATATGCAACAACCAACCACATTCCTTTCCTTTTAATATAAAATAAACTTGAATTCTAACTCGGGAAAGAGGCTACTTTGGGACACTTGTCCATCATCCTCTCTGTCTGCTGGTTTTCCAAATAAAGTCACTATTCCTTGCCTCAACAATCTGACTCTTCATTTATTGACTTGTCATGAGGCAAGTAGCAGGAGTTTGGACTTGGTACCAAAACCCGATGGAAATTTTCTGAGAAAAAAGAACTTTTCTAGAAATTACAAAAAATATTTATTAAATTGTTACACTACATAATGTTGATATAAAAAAGCTGACAATTGATTACTTCTCAGCTTTAACTGGAAATTAAAGGCTTCTATGGTCTAAAAATTCTGGTATATGTGAGTAAAGCTACTAAAAATAATAAGAAAAAGAAAATCATGTGCATGAAAAGTATATGTTTTCAGTAAAATAAGGTGCAAGGAATCAAAATGCATTTTGTTGAGAAAAGAGAAAATACCTTTTTCTTAAGAGAGGCTCGTTATTTCAGAATGAGAAAGAGAAAAAACACAGAACAAAATCTAAATGTAAAAAAAGAAAGTTGTAGAAAGCTTGTAAAAAGGAATCTTTGGAAAGGAATTTCATGCATGGTCAGGGCTGGCTAAGACTTCAGTGAAATTAACTGAGTGAATAAACTTCACTATTAAAGGTAAATTGGTACAAAATCAGAATCTAGTTTGTTTTCACATGGTTAAAATGATTAAGTTTTCTTGCACTACTGGTCTACTCCTGACTAGAGATTATGAAAGGTTTTTCTTTACCTTTTGAAGTAATCTGCCTAGAAATCAAAAGTTGCATTTTATCAAAATAATTTCCCATGCTTCCAGTTGTCTTCATCAGGTCTTTCGTTACTTAGAAAAACAATCCTTCATTCAGAACCACGTAATCATCTAGGTTTGCCTGTGAAATCTATCACTTTGGTTAAATAGATAAGTAAGAATTGCTTCATAACAGTCTGTATTTCAATTTACTAAAATATCCAAACTTTTGATAGTTTTCACAAAATTTTCAAAAATCAAATCCTAAGTAAAATCTTTTTTGTTCTAAAAATAACTTGGAGAATTTTCAGATGCCCCTTGACATGCCCCTTTTGAGATCAAAATATTTTAATAAAAAAGATATTAAACTAATTTGGCCTATTTGACATGTTAAGTTACATGGGAAGCATTGTCGAAAAAGGAGAAATACTAAGCCTTCTCTATGTTGTATTTGTATAGGTATAAGTTAATTGTCTTTGAAGGTTTTCTATATACTTGTAAACTAGAATGGATCCTGAATTATAGTTTGTTCAGGTGCCTGGCTATCACTCTCCAAACTACCATTTCAAATTTCCTCCCACCCTTTAGATTTTGAATCGGTAAGAACAATAACTTCCCTTGAATCTCCTTGGAAGGGAGTATACTAAGTCATCTCACTAAACTTCAGGGACTTGAACTTGGATACCTATCTTACAGATGACATTTAGTTCTATACAAATACTGAAAAACTTCTGATTCAAACTGATGAGGAAGATAAATACCTAACATCAATGTAGACTGCCGGATTAAAACATCATGCTTTAGTTAAAATATATATATATATATATATATATATATATACATATACAAATATTATTTTTCCCTTTCTTTCCTTTATTCTGACATAGGCCTGGGAAGATTAACACCATCATCTGTGTCTCCCAGGTCACTTATTAAATGAGGTAGACTTTAAGACTGCTGGATTTATCAGGAAAAACTCTCAACTGTCTATGATTCTAGAGCATATGATGGCTGACAATTGCAATTGAGTTGTCCTAAGTTTGGAATAAGAATATTAAGACTAATGAAAGATACTTCAACCAGAGTGATGCTTGGCTATGCTGATTCCGTAAGCCACGTTGAAATTATTTCCTTGGGTTGGCAATTATGTAAGAAAGTTCAATGCTTCTATTTTTTTTCTGAAATGATTGCTCATTTAATCAATAAGGAAGATTTGAAGAAGATCTCACTTTGAATTTGATGGCCCTACATAAACCAGAGTTTTAAAAATTGGTAGTCAGAATTTCAGTCAAAAAAATATAGAAAGATTACTTTAAACTAGGTTTATTCCTCGAATCCTCCACTCTTATCAATTTCCTTCCACATCAAATTCATCCATCTCAATGTTATATAAGGTATGTCTGGAGGCATATAAATGAACATAGAATAATTTTTATATTTTATGACATATTATTAAAATACAAGGAAACTGAAAAAGTTTGGTCATTTCTTAAAATTCAATCAAACTTTCTTTTCTAAAATCTGACATGAAAAATGTATATGTCATCACATTTTTGAACTTTCTTACTGCAAAAAGTATTTGTATCGGTAGTGGAAGTAAAAATTAAGAATAGAGGAAGAAAATTTTATTAAATGCTACATATTTTTAATAATACCTACAACATTTTAATATTGCCTTAATATCCCCTTCAGTTCAGTTCATTCACTTAGTCATGTCCAACTCTTTGCAACCCCATTAACTGTAGCAGGCCAGGCCTCCCTGTCCAACTCCTGGAGTTTACCCTAACTCATGTCCATTGAGTCGGTGAGACCATCCAACCATCTTATCCTCTGTTGTCACCTTCTCCTCCTGCCCTCAGTCTTTCCCAGCATCAGGATCTTTCAAAGAGTCAGCTCTTCTCATCAGGTGGCCAAAGTATTGGAGTTTCAGCTTCAACATCAGTCCTTCCATGAACACTCAGGACTGATCTCCTTTAGGATGGACTGGTTGGATCTCCTTGAAGTTCAAGGGACTCTCAAGAGTATTCTCCAACACCACAGTTCAAAAGCATCAATTTTTCAGCACTTGGCTTTCTTTATAATCCAACTCTCACATCCATACATGACTACTGGAAAAATCGTAGCCTTGACTAGATTGACCTTTGCTGACAAACTAATCTCTCTGCTTTTTAATATGCTGTCTAGTTTGGTCATAATTATCTTCCAAGGAATAAGCATCTTTTAATTTCATGGCTGCAATCACCTTCTGCAGTGATTTTAGAGCCCCCCAAAATAAATTCAGCCACTGTTTCCACTGTTTCCCATCTATTTGCTATGAAGTGATGGGACTGGATGCCATGATCTTAGTTTTCTGAATATTGATGTTAAGCCAACTTACTTTTTCTCCTCTTTCACTTTCATCAAGAGGCTCTTTAGTTCTTCTTCACTTTCTACCATAAGGGTGGTGTCATCTGCATATCTGAGGTTATTGATTCCAGCTTGTGTTTCTTCCATTCCAGTATTTCTCATGATGTACTCTGCGTATAACTTAAATAATCAGGGTGACGATATACAGCCTTGACATACTCCATTTCCTATTTGGAACCAGTCTGTAGTTTCATGTCCAGTTCTATTCGTTCTTCTTCACTTTCTACCATAAGGGTGGTGTCATCTGCATATCTGAGGTTATTGATTCCAGCTTGTGTTTCTTCCATTCCAGTATTTCTCATGATGTACTCTGCGTATAACTTAAATAATCAGGGTGACGATATACAGCCTTGACATACTCCATTTCCTATTTGGAACCAGTCTGTAGTTTCATGTCCAGTTCTAACTGGTGCTTCCTGACCTGCATACAGATTTCTCAAGTGGCAGTTCAGGGGGTCTGGTATTCCCATCTTTTTCAGAATTTTCCACAGTTTATTGTGATCCACACAGTCAAAGGCTTTGGCATAGTCAATAAAGCAGAAATAGATGTTTTTCTGGAACTCTCTTGCTTTTTCCATGATCCAGCAGATTTTGGCATTTGATCTCTGGTACCTCTGCCTGTTCTAAAACCAGCTTGAACATCAGGGAGTTCACGGTTCACATATTGCTAAAGCCTGGCTTGGAGAATTTTGAGCATTACTTT